>CANJKZ010000205.1:0-102511 GCA_947471745.1 Closterium sp. Naga37s-1 | reverse complement strand
GGACGACTTGGCTACGCAGCGGTCGCCACAGGGTTACACCTTCAGTCTTGGCTCCGGTTCTGTCTCTTGGCGGTCTACCCGCTCTTCTTCTGTTCTCAGCTCCAGTTGTGAGGCTGAGATCTTCGCTGGGGCCATGGCTGCAAAGGAGTTACGCTGGCTTACCTACCTGCTGACCGACTTGGGAGAGGCGCCTCGTTCCCCTCCAGTTCTGTACGTCGACAACAAGGCCATGCTTGCCTTGTGTCAGGAGCACAGACTGGAGCAAAGAACGAAGCACATTGGTCTGCGCTACTTCCTTGCTCGAGAGTTGCAGCAGCGTGGTCAGCTTCGTCTTGCTTACGTGGCCTCTCAGGCCAACACTTGCTGATGTTTTTCACCAAAGGGCACTTCAGACCTTTAGTGATCATCAGCGCTTCTGTACTGTTCTAGGCCTTGTGCCTACTGTGCCTCACTTGCTTACTTCTTGACTTTGCTTGTACTGTACTCTATACACATATACTTGCATGCTTACACTTGCTAGGTTGTGGTCACTGTATTGTTTGTTTCTCCTATATATAACTCTGCATGTGAACTGCCTTGTGGCCATTTGTTTGTGCTCAGACTGCGTGGTGACTTTGTGATCCACCCTGAGCTTGCTTTGCTTTTCTTGACTGGCTCTTGTGACTCCTGTTCTCCCCCACTTTGCCTATGGGGGTGTGTCAACTTATATGCTATAGTCTATCTAGGCTGTAGTGGGGTAGTTCATATAGGGTACAACACTTTTAGGTTTCCTACTTCTACCAATCTGCTTCCTAGTTCATTCATTCCGTTTCCTTATTCTAACACTTTGTTGTAGCCATGAATTGTATTATAAAAAAAATTAAAGAGTGATCTTGTCCTGCCTTGCTCTCATACCATGTTGGGCTGAGAAAAGCCCTTAGAACCTTTTTCAGGACTTAGATCGGGTGTTGAAGTAGAGTTGTAATAGCGGAAGCGTTTAATGAAGAGTTGTCGTGAACCACCTTGTGCTAGTTTGTGAGAACAAGATAAGTTGATAATAGTAGAGAAGTACAAGGCTTTTATATGATTACAAAGGAATATGGAAAGTTCTACCGTATCTTAACTGTTTTTGCTGTTGCGGTTCGATACAGTGCCGACTCGGGTAACTGCTCTGTAACGAGTCAGTTATGTGTTCTTGCTGTCGCACTGTACGTTTCGTCAGGTCAAAGGTTGGAGACCTTTGACCTTCGCGCAACCTCCGACGGTTGACTCTGGTGCTTCTTCGCTGTAGTCAGTTCCGTTTCGTGTCGAAGCTTCGATACGACAGAAGCGCTATAAATCACTTGTTTCCAACAACCGCCTCTGTGTCATTTGTACTGCATTCATAACTGAGCACCAAAAATCATGCTTTAATCACTACCTAAGAAAACAAATTGGGAATTTGTCCATAAAGCTTTTACCTTTTTTTCAAAACCCATAGTAAGCTAAGCTGCACCTGAAATGCGTATGCTTGGTGTTGCGGCAGATAGCCAACAGCCCGTGCAGCCAGCTTATGGCGGCCACAGGGCTCTCCTTCCTTCTCCCTGCCACACCCATCAGCTTATTGGGCCTTGTCGGCACCTTTTGAGGCTGCACGTTGCAACTCCCTTCCTACTTGCTCGCTACCCGTTCCCCGCAACTCCGAATGATGCGCTACCGACTAGCACCTCCTTACCACCTGTGCACCCACATTACCGCCACTTGCTCGTAGCGCCCCACCATTGCTTGCCGCCGCCGCCGCCGCCGCCGCCGTCGTCGTCATCGTCGTCGTCGTCGTCGTCGTGTGCGCATCACCGCGCGGGCCGATTATCGCTGGCGGAGCACGCGGGCATCGCCAGCCCGCTTCGTGCACCAACGTCCGTCCGCCGCGCGTCAAGGGCGGTCGCCACTCCCTCCTTCACCCGCGTGCGTTGCCCATGCTCGAGCGCCCGCACGTCACCAGCGCCGCGTCGAACCAATCCTGCACCACTCAAGCCCCTTGCCTCTCGTTCCTCCTCATGCCTCGCCGTCCCCACCTCGCGCACCCCCTGGACGGGCCCCGATGGGCCGCTCAGCCCACACTGCGCCGCGCCCTCATCGCGTTTCGCCTGACCTGCCGACGGACCCGCAGCTGACCCGTTAGGTTGACGGCCGGAAGCTGAGATGGCGTCGGCCGGCAGGAATACGTTGACGTCATCGGGGTCGGGCAAGATCGAGCAGGCGAATCTGGTGGCGGTGCGATTCGAGTTCAAAATTCATCTCGTCGAGGTCAGCCAAGTCCCCCCCGCCCCGCTCCGCCTGTCCCGTTTCCCCCATCCCGCTTCCCCCGTCCCGTTTCCTCCATCCCGCTGACGACGTCGTCCTTGCTTTCTCCGCTCCCTGCTTCTATCTGCGTGCCTCCCCTCGTCCCCGCACGCCTGCACCCCCCACTCTGAGCGATCTCCACCCCCCTCTTCCCGCCTCTTCCCCCTTCCCCGTCCCTCTCCCCCTCCTGCCCCTCGCCCGCCAACCGCCCTCCCATGCACGCCAGCTGCGCGGGTGGCTGCGCGCCTCCCCTCCTCTCATCATCCGCTGGCAGCGCGGCGACAGCCGGGCGGGCCTCTCCGCGCCCGTGTGGCCCCCCGCTGACGCCCCCCTTGTGCCGCTCCACCACACCTTCCGGGTACGCTGTGAGTGCACCCGCCCATTGGGGGAAGGGGGAGGGGGGAGGGGGGAGGGAGCATGGGGGGAAGCAGGGGAAGGATGGGGGTTCTGGGGTGGTGCTGTGGTGGGATGGCGGGGCGTGGTTGAGGCGGTAGGAGGGGCAGCGGGAGGGACACTGGGGGGCGCGGGACAAGTGTGGGTGCTGTGTGGGGGCGAGTGGCACTCGGCAGTCACACATGCGCCCCCCACTCAGCAACAAACCCCTCTCCACCCTCGCCCACGCTGCATGCACCTTCCATCTCCCCCACCTTCCATCTCCCCCACCTTCCATCTCCCCCACCTTCCATCTCCCCCACCTTCCAATTCAAATTCAAATTCTCAGTGCATTCGCATTCTCCCTCTCTCCCTCCCCCACTCCCCTCCCCATTCTTCTCCCCCTCTCTAAACCGTCCCCTTCTCATCCCTCTCCTCACTCTTCCTTCCCCACCTTCCTCCCCCCCATTCCCGCACACCATTCCCCACCTTTCGCCCCCTTTCCCCCCCATTCTTCCCGTTCCCCACTCTTTCCCCCTCTTTCCCCCTTTTCCCCCCTCTTTCCCCTTTTTCCCCTCTTTTCCCCCTCTTTTCCCCCTCTTTCCCCCTCTTTCCCCCATTGTCCCCCCCTATCCCCCCCCCCCCCTCCCGCCCCCTCCTTCCCCCTGACCCCCCCCCCTTCCCCCCCTCCTGAGTGCAGATCCCAGTGACGCTGTACAGGGAGAGGGGAGCCCCCACGGCGCCCTACCTGCGCAAGGCAGCCACCTTCACACTCCACCACGCGCTACCCGCCGCCGCCGCCCACCCAAGCCACCCACCCGATGCACCATCCGAGCCTGCCTTCCAGGCTGGGCCCGAGCCTCTGGGGCGGGCGCAGCTGGACCTGGCTGAGCTGGCGGACTGTGACGGGGTGGTGGAGCGCCGCCTCAAAGTGGCGCCCGGGCCCGCCATGCTGGCTGACGTGGCGGCTGCTGAGAGGCCGGCGGGGGCGGTGCTGGTGGTGAGCGTGGAGTGCGTTGGGAAGAAGCTCAGCCGCGAGGCCGCCGCTGAGGAGGCCCACATGTACGCCAAGGGGGGGAGGGGTGCAGGGCATGGGCGCAGGGCATGGGCGCAGGGCATGGGCGCAGGGCATGGGTGCATATCAAGAGGAGGGAGTGGTTTAATGAGGGTGATGGGTGTTGAAGCGAGAGGGTGGGCGTGGGATGGGGGGTGGATGATAGCATTGGAGAAGCAGTTGGGTTGGGTGAGGGGGAGTGGATGCGATGGGTGGAGGGTTGGGAGAATATAGAGTGGTGAGGTGAGGGAAGAGGAGGGCAGGGGTGAGAGCGGGGGCGAGGCAGTGTTGGTCAGGTCCGGGGAGAGGGGTGAATGCAGAGTGCTGGGAGGCAGAGAGTGTGCGCACGGCAGGTGTGGCTCGTGTGCTGCCAGAGCTGCAGTTTGGTGCAGCTCCATTGTGAGTCAGCGCCATGTGTGGGGTGAGAGGCATGTGTGGGGTGAGAGGCATGAGTGGGGTGAGAGGCATGTGTGGGGTGAGAGGCATGTGTGGGGTGAGAGGCATGTGTGGGGTGAGAGGCATGTGTGGGGTGAGAGGCATGTGTGGGGTGAGAGGCATGTGTGGGGTGAGAGGCATGTGTGGGGTGAGAGGCATGTGTGGGGTGAGAGGCATGTGTGGGGTGAGAGGCATGTGTGGGGTGAGAGGCATGTGTGGGGTGAGAGGCATGTGTGGGGTGAGAGGCATGTGTGGGGTGAGAGGCATGTGTGGGGTGAGAGGCATGTGTGGGGTGAGAGGCATGTGTGGGGTGAGAGGCATGTGTGGGGTGAGAGGCATGTGTGGGTCAGCATTGGGTGCAAAGGCTGCCAGCATGGGCAAGCCAGCATCCATGCCTCTCCGCCCCATGGCCCCCGTCCACCTGCCACTCACTCCCCCTTCGCTGCTCTTGTGCCCCCCATCCGTCCATGCTGCCCCACCCCCCTCCCCCTCTCTCCCCCCCCCCCAGCCTGGCGGCCCCCAGGGGTCATCGCCGCAACACCTCCTCACCTCTGCTGCCCTCCACCGCTCTGCACCGCCCCCTCCCCCCCTCGCATCTCGCCTCGTCCCCTCTGGCGTCAGGGTGCGCCTCGCCCGCCGTGGCAGCAGGAGGCAGCGCGGGGTCGTTCCTGGGCGAGGCCGACTTCCCTGCCCTGCCTGCGCTGCCCCCTGCGGCAGGGGGCGCGCACGCAGAGGGCCACACTCATGGCCCTCCCCACGGGCCATGGCAGCACGAGCAGGCTGTAGCAGAAAGAGACGCGGGAGGGGGGGATGTGGGGAGGGTAGAGGCATTAGCAGATGAGGGAGAAGGTGTGCAGAGCAGTGGTGAGGTGAGCGGGCGAAAGCAGCAGAGGAAGAGCCGCAGAGGAGGCAGAGCAGGCTCATACGATGGGGTGAGGGGCGTGAGGGAGCCGGGGGGAGAAGTGGGTGAGGAGATGCGGATAAGAGACGCTGGAGAGAGTGACGTGGCAGTGGGCGATTCTGGACCTCTCTCTGCCACGTCAACCCCCCCTGCAACATTAGCAGTGTCTGCCAAGTCAGCATCGTCTTCATCCACCTCATCACGACCTCCCTCCCATCCTCCATCAGCCTCTGCTTCCCCTGTGCCCTCGCGCTCCTCCTCTCTCTCGTCAGCGACCTCTGCATCCACGTCAGCATCTGCCTCATCAGCATCCACGTCAGCATACATGACATCATCATCATCACATTCGCCGCTATCGTCACCAGCACCATCCGCGCCCCCCCCCTCGTCCTCCTCCTCCTCCACCTCCATGTCTGCCACACGCGCCTTCCGCCTGGCTGCTGCAACCCATGCCCCCTCCCCTCATGTACTGCCCTCCCCTCGGCGCCACACTCCATTTTTTCCCCTCCCCTCGGAACACCCCTCCCTGCTTCCCCTCCCTTCCTTACACCTCCACTTCCTCTCCCCTCCTCGTCATCTCTGCTCTGTGTGCGCCTCCTTCCTTGCACACGCCCACACTATCCTCTCCTCTCTGCCCCTCCACACTCCCCTCCTCCCCGCATTCTCTCCTCTCCTCTCCTCTCGTCTTCCCCCTTCTCCCACCCCTCCAGCCAGCCCCGGGAGCCAAGCAGCGCAGGAAGGCGTCTCACCGCTCGCAGTCGTACGGCGGCACTGAGCTCGCCGTCTTCCATGCCGCCCCCACTGCCCCGCCACCACCACCACCACCACCAGCACCACCACCACCACCACCAGCACCACCACCACCAGCACCACCACCACCACCAGCACCACCACCACCACCACCACCACCACCACCACCAGCACCACCACCACCAGCACCACCACCACCACCACCAGCACCACCACCACCACCACCACCAGCACCAGCAGCACACGCTGCAGCACAAACGTCACCAGCAGCACACGCTGCAGCACAAATGTCACCAGCACCACACGCTGCCCGGGAAGATCCCGCTGATGCTCCCGCTGACGCCACTGACGCCGCTGACGCCGCTGACGCCACTGACGCTGCTGACGCCACTGACGCCACTGACGCCACTGATGCAGTCAGCGTTGAATCAGCCGAGGCCAGCAACACCCAGCGTGCCTCAACGGTGGCAGCTCTGGTCAGTGGCCATCGCACTTGCACTCTTCACTCCCTCCTTCATCTCCCGGCTATGCTACTAACTCGCCATGTCCCCATTCCTTGCCCACCTTCCCTTGTGCCCCCCCCCTCTTCCCATCTAATGTTTTTACTATCTCTTCGCCTCTGCAATCCAGCTTGCTAATCCGTTTGCACTCTCTTCTGCCGTTTCACCCTTCTCTCTTGTACACCATCCTTTCCCATCCACCCTCCTCTCCCATCCACCTCTTCTTCCTTTCAATCCCTCTCTCCCCCTCAGAGGGCGCATCGCAAGGCAGCGGGCAGGCGGCACTCGTACGGCGGGCAGGAGCTCACCGCCATGCACGCCGCACTCACACACCCGCTCGCCACCGCCCATGCCAGTGACGCTGGCAGCAGCAGTGACAGCAGCACTGCCGGCAGCGGCACTGGCAGCAGGGGCAGCAGGGCGAGCAGGCGGCGGGGGGGTACGGGCAGCATGGACGTCCCTGGCCGCCCCGCCACGGCGCTCACCCGCTTCAGCCGCCATGCCAAACCCCCCCTCGCCACGCCCCCCTCCTCCCTCCCCCCCACTGCCGCTGCCACTCCCCTTGCCACGACCCCCCTTGCATCACCGTCCGCCACCAGTGCGTTCTCAGCCCGCAGCCTCCCAGCTCAGGCTGAAGCGCCACCATCCCACGCCACCCCTGCTGCTGTTGCTGCTGCTGCAGTGGGGGTGGCTGCTGGTGAGTTTGGGAAGACTGTGCGTGGGAGTGGCAAGGGGAGGGCGGGTGGGAGTGGCAAGGAAAGAGCGGGTGGGAGTGGCAAGGAGAGGGCGCGAGGCATGAGGCAGATTGAGGCAGAGCTACAGCAGAGGAGAGAGGCGGCCGCAGCCAAGGCAGCAGCAGGCACAGCAGCGACAGCAGAAGCAGACAGCGGGGCTAACGGGGCAGTGGAGGATGATGGGTGGGAGCAGCAGGTGGGGCAGGTGGCAGTGGTGCACAGGCAGGTGAGGGCCACATCGCTGGCAGAGCTGTACCGAGCGGCGGGGAGAGGGGGCGACCTGGACGGCGCAAGGAACGTGGCACCGGCTCATGCCCTCCCACATGTGCTCGCTGCCACACCCGGCCCGCTGTGCCAGTCCATGCCCTTGGAGCCGCACCTGGGCTTGCAGCCGCACCTTCCCACGCCCCTGCCTGTGTCGCCTGTCCCTGCTGCCCCTGCTGCCCCTGCTGCCCCTGCTACTTCTCAGTGCATGGCAGGCACAGGCACAGGGCCATCCCCAGGCATCTCGCCCCCTTCCACCCTCTTTTCCACCACCTCTCCCCTCGCCGTCGCTCTGCCTCCCTGCAGTGCCACCGCCCCTTTCCCCCCCGCCTCTGCTCCTTCCCCTCCTGCCTCTGCCTCTGCGGATTCCCCCCTTTGCCACCCCCCTCACACTGCGTCGTCCCCTCCTGCCGCGCGCCCACCCTCCCATCGCGACCTGCTGGTGAGTGGCACATGGTTGGGAGAGGGAGAAGGAGGGACGGAGAGGGGAGCGGAGTGAAATTGTTGTGGAAGAGTTGGGAAGGGTGGGGGGAAAGCATGACAACAGGGGGAAGGGTTGAGGGAAATGAGGGAGAAGAGTGGGGGAGGGAGAGGTGGAGGCATGGAGAGTTGGCTAAGGGAATGAGTGGTGTGGTGCTGGCATGCAGGACGGGTGGCATCTCCCAACACCACACCACGCTCCATACCCGTCTTCCACCCATCATCGGCCCCCTTGCATCCTGCTTCCCCCTCTCCCCCTCTCCCCCGCCATCGTCTCACCCTACCACTTCCCCCCCCCCTCTCCCCTCCCTCTCCCTGCCCCTCCCCTCCCTCTCCCTGCCCCTTCCCCCCCCCTCTTCAGAGGGCGCGCAAGGCAGCACACAGCCGCCGCCCGCACTCGCTGGCGGGGGGGGAGTTTGCCACACTCAGGCTCGCCCACAACCCCACAGGAGGCTCTCCAGAATCCACCACCGCTCTGCACCGCTCTCCCCTCTCCTCGTCCTCCCGCCTGATACATCCCGTTGCTGCTGTCGCCCTGGCCACTCTCCCCCGCCCCTCTACCTCCTCTCCTGCCCCTCCTGCTGACCCTTCTGCTGGTGCAGCGGATGAGAGTGGGAGGAAGCGGCAGAGCAACAAGGGCATGAGGCAGGCAGCTGGGGGAGGGGCGGTGGCAGCAGCGGTGCAGCAGTCAGCGGGAGCGGTGGTGGCAGCACAACCTGCCATGGTGGATATTCCACGCGCTGCCACCACGGGCAGCATTCATACCACACCTGCCACCGCTGCTGCTGCTGCTTTAAGGACATGTGGGTCTGACGATGTGCCCTGCCCGCCCGCTCACGCAGAGCACATGGCACAGGGAGGGGAGGGGGGCATGCAGGGGAGGGAGCACGTGGCAGCAGTGCCACCATCAGCAGGCGCAGCCCCCGCTCTTGCTGCCGGCACTCACATGTCCCACCCCACTGCACTTGCCCATGACCCAGCTGTCCCCTCCACCGTCCCTCGCCCTCTGCTGCACCTTGCTCCCACTGCCCTCGCCTCCGCTTCCCCTGCCATGTCAGCTGGCTCTCCTGTGACGTCAGCAGGGTCGCCTGCCATGTCAGCAGGATCCCCTGCCTCCCTGTCCAATGAGCACGCGCCACGTGGTGCACAGCAGGCAGCAGCGGTGGCGGAGCTGAGGAGCAAGCTGAGGGTGCTGCTGGCACCGCCACTTTCTGTAGCAGAGCAGGCAGGCATGGGGGCGTGGGGGGTGGGGGAGTGTCACGATGTGGCCAGGAAGGGAGGTGCAGGCAGTGAGGAGGGCCAAGTGCCATCAGCTGTGGTGAATGCACCACCTGCAACAGCTGGTCACTCAGGCTCTCTCCCACCTCACTCCTCTGCCGCACATCCCACCTCTGCCCTCACTGCCACACACCGGCACCCCCCCTCGCCTCCTCTCCTGCACCGCTCGCTCTCAGACCCACACACACCGCGCCCCCCCACAGCGCCCTTCCCCCTCGTCTCTCCGCCCTCCCCCGGCACCCTCTCAGCGCCGCACTCGCCCGCCCCCCCGCCCTCTGCGCGCGCCCTGGGCTTTGCGTGTGCGCGCCGCCCCTTCATGCTGCCGCCCGACTGGCACGCGCCCTCCGGTGCTGCTGAGAGTGGTGGGAGGCCGCGCACTGCAGAGGGGGAGAGAGGAGGGAGGGGCATGCGGGCGTTCACGTCCGTGGGGCACCGGGGGTTGCTGCCAGGCAGCATGCATGCAGGGGAGGCGTCAGCAGCAGCAGGGGGCGCGGGCAGCCACTCCGCCCTGACCGCGCGTGAGGTGCTGGCAGCGCTGCGGCGCGTGCCGGGGCCGTACAGCTCGGGGCGGTTTGACGAGGTGGAGGGCGTCGATGACGCACTGCTGGGCGCCGCCGCCACGCCAAGGGTAGTGGCGGGAGGGGCGCGTGGTGGCGGTGGTGGGCGGCGGAGGAGGAGGTTCAGCGTGCTGGCTGTGGCGCGGGAGGTGGTGGAGAGGGAAGGGGGGGGGGGGAGAGGGGGGCAGTGGCGAGTATGCGAGTGGAGGGGACGGGGAGAGAGAAAAAGGTGGTGGTGCGGAGGAGGCCGGAGGAGAAGATCGGGAAGGTAGGGAGGACTCAGAGAGCGATGGCGATGGGGAGGGCGAGGAGGCGGCACAAATGCGAATGGAGTGGAGGCGGGTGAGGAAGGAGCGGCAGCTGGTGGAGCAGGAGAGGGGCGAGGTGCAACGCGTGCAGGGTGAGGTGGCACGCTTCAAGCAGTGGGCGCAGGAGGAGCAGCAGCGGCTGCAGGAGGAGAAGCGAAAGGTGAGGATGGCAGTGAGTCAGAGCTGCTTAATAAAGATGGTGAGAGCTGCTTGCGGCTGTCAGCGACGAGAAGAGTCATAGTTGTGTGAGAAAAGATAGACGAGAAGAGTCATAGTTGTGTGAGAAAAGATAGACGAGAAGAGTCATAGTTGTGTGAGAAAAGATAGACGAGAAGAGTCATAGTTGTGTGAGAAAAGATAGACGAGCTTCAGAGAGCAAGCCCCCAGATTTACTTTGCGTTTACAACTGCAGTTTCCCCTGGTCTGGAATTGAGTCCCAACCTTTGTTAAGATACAACTGATTGGTGGAGGCCAACAGTATGAGTGAAGCCCCCCACGTGCGCCCACCACAGGTGGAGGCGGACAAGCAGCGCCTGGCGCCCTTTGAGGCGCGCCACCGCGCCTGCCAGCACCACATTGCAGCGCAGGACGCCGCCACGGCCGCCCTGCGAGCACAGGCCAGCGCCGCCGCCACGGCCACAGGGCACGTGGCAGCGCACACGCACTCGCTGCGCTGCCACCTCGCCTCCTCCGCCCACCTCCTCGCCGCCACCAAGCAGCGCCTCGCTCACGACCGCGCCTCCGTGGCTGGCGCTCTGGCTCGGGCTGCCGAGGCTGAGGTGCGGGCGCAGGCCGCGGAGAGGAGGTTCGGGAAGATGCCGTGGGAGGTGCGGAGTGGGAGTGGCGTGGCGCGGGCAGTGCATGGTGTGGCGGGCCGGCATGGGTCGCCCGTGCAGCGCCTGCACACCCCCGCCATGCGCCTGGCACGCGTGGTGGCCGTGGCATGGCGGGGCGGTACGGGTGAGGGGGCGGAGGAGGGAGCGGGGGTGGAGAAGGAGGATTTGTGGGGCGAAGTGGGGGAAATGGCCGAGGGGCGAGAGGAGGGCGGGCACAGGGGAGGGGAGGAGGGAAAGGGGAATGCATGGCAAGGGTGGAGTGCAAGCACGGAAGGGATGGTGGTGGAAGAGGGACAGCGAAGGGAGCAGCGAGGAGTGGTGGGCAAGGCGCGTGGGTTGAAAGGGGAGCAGGTGGCAGGCGTGGCGAGGGAGGTGATGCGCGCTCTGCTCCTGGCAGCCCGGGCGGCGAGCGACAACGCATCTCGGCTGCTCTTCTGGTGGTCCAACACGGCCATGCTGCGCTCCGCCCTGGCACCCCTGGTGGCGGAGGAGCAGAGGAGGAAAGGGGAGGGGAAGAAGGGTGAGGCGGCCACAGGTGAAGGAGGGGCGGCTGGTGGTGGTGTTGGGAGTGGTGCTGCTGCTGCGAATGGTGGTGGTGCATGCTGGCCTGGCACAGGTCATGACGACCGGGGAGAGCACCCGGAGCACCCAGAGCGGCCTGAGGACCCGTGGGGCAGCTTGGCGCACCTTGAGTCGCAGCTGCTGCAGCTGGAGCAATGGCAGCACAACAGGTGTCTGCAGCTGGTGTGGACACGTGTCTTCCTGCCAGCCATGCAGCAGCGCCCCCCTGTGCTGCCGCCTCCCTTCCACCCGCCATCACACACCCCTCCCTTCACCCCCGCCTGGTCCTCCGCCCTGCTGTGCGCCACCTCTGCCTGCCAGCAGTCGTACCTCTGGCCCTTCTCCGCCCCCACGCCCCCGCCACCCCCACTCAGAGGTGACTCATATTCTCCCTTCAATCTGAGAGTCCTCTCTTTTTGCCCCTCTCATTATTTCCTTCTAAACGTCTCACTGCTGCTGGCTAGTTGGTGCCCTTGTCTCTGCTGATCATCCCAGACGTACCTCCGAATCTCTTTGGGCCAGGGCTACTGTAGGCAGCTATTTGCTTGGAGTCCATTCCATTGATTCCACGCGCAAATCTAACTGCGCTTCTCAAGTCTCCATGCATGCCTCGCTCTGTGCACGTCTCTTTCACATCAACTCATGTTTGTTACTTTGTTAGCTCCTTTGCTTCGCTCTAGACTCATTTCGCCCGCTCACCCCCATCCTGATAGCGCTCACCCCAATCAGCCCCTAGCACTGCACGTCACCCAATAGCCCGTGAGGCCCGCTTCTTCTCCCCCCTCTCCCTTTCCCCCTCTTCCCCTCTCCCTGTGTCCCCATCTTCCCCTTTCTCCATCTCCCCATATGTGCAGCGGAGGAAGTGCAGGCGCCCTGGTGGGCGGGGCTGAGTGGTACAGAGCGGTGGGTGGCGGTGATGCACGAGGCGGCTGCCATGCTGTGCCCTCACAGGGCCATGGGGCACCACTGCGGCTGCCTCTACCCGCTTTTCAAGCAGGTCAGTGCTGCCTCTACCCGCTACTAAAGCAAGCACCTCCATACCCCCTTCTTTTGGTGTTATGGCAATTTTGAGTGCACCACCACCACGACTTGCCTTCCACCTCACAGCGCTTGTTTTGTCCTTGCCCTCTACTCGTCTACCCCTTTTCATTTTCTTACCCTCACCCCAATTCGCCCTTGCCGCATTTCCACTCCTTTCCATACCCCGTCACCCATCATCCTGTTTCATCCATCCCCTCAATTCCTCTCTGACGCCATGCCACTCTGCTTTGGCACGTCTGCTTTCAAAGCCTACCGCCTTGGTCCCCCTCTTCCCATCCCTTTCCCTGCTCCACCTCATGCAACCCCCCGTTTCATCCACTCCCCCTTCCCCTCCCCCTCTTCCTCCCCCTCCCCCACTCCTCCCCCCACCACCGCCCCTCAGGTGCTGCAGCAGTGCCAGCAGCGGCTAGACGCGGCTCTGTTCAACGCGTTGCTGCGCTCCGGTAACGACGTGCTCTCCACCGACCCTGCTGCCGATCCTCTCACCGAACCTGCCGCCCTGCCGTTCCCCGCCAATGGCCGCTTCTGGGCCGGCCAAGGGGGGCTACTGAAACACACTGTAAGGGGGATTGCTGAAACACGTTGTAAGGGGGATTGCTGAAATAATCTATAAGGGGGATGACTGAAACACAAGGGGATTGCGATTGCCTGCACACATGCCAGCCTCGCATGACCTCTGCCATCCAGACCCATCCCTCACTGCCATCCAGACCCATCCCTCACTGCCATCCAGACCCATCCCTCACTGCCATCCAGACCCATCCCTCACTGCCATCCAGACCCATCGCTCACTGCCATCCAGACCCATCCCTCACTGCCATCCAGACCCATCCCTCACTGCCATCCAGACCCATCCCTCACTGCCATCCAGACCCATCCCTCACTGCCATCCAGACCCATCCCTCACTGCCATCCAGACCCATCCCTCACTGCCATCCAGACCCATCCCTCACTGCCATCCAGACCCATCCCTGGCTGCCATCCAGACCCATCCCTGGCTGCCATCCAGACCCATCCCTGGCTGCCATCCAGACCCATCCCTGGCTGCCACTGCCCCAGTATCCTCATGTACCCTCAATGTGTTCGCGCCTTTCCGCCATGCCTCTGTGCCCTCTGTTACCCCCCCACCACCACCACGGCACCCCACGGCACGGCTCCAGGTGTCGGAGTGGAGTGAGTTCCTTGCAGACATGGACGCACACGTCTCCTCACACTGCCACGCCGCCGCCGCCGCTGCTGCTGCCACGCAGCATGCCGCCACCGCTGCGCACGCTTACCCCCCATCGCCCATCCTTCCCCCGCCCACCGTCCCGCTCTCCTTGCTCTCCTCCGCTCGCTTCTGGGCGGGCCAGCTGGAGCTCTTTGATTGGCCAGAGGGCGCAGAGGGGCAGGGCGGGGCAGAAAAGCCGGGATGCGGAAATGGACTGGTGGGGCAGGGAGAGGGGTGGAGAGCGGTGACAGGCGGTGACGCCATGGGAGATGCAGTGGCGCGCAGCATTGCTGGGTGTGAAGGGGGCACGGGTCAGAGAGGGTATGACCCCGCGGCGCTGCTGCTGCTGGGAGGGCGCGAGGGGGAGGGGGAGGAGGGGAGAGGTTTGGTGCAGCAGCTGATCGGTGGGCGGGCGGAGTGCTTCCCGCTGCTGCGCGCGCTGGCCCACGTGCTGCTGCTGCCCAAGAAGGCTCTCTGCGACCGCCCTGTGCGCCGCCAGGTGCGGGGGCAGGGGGGACGACATTGGTGGGGAGAGCAGTGTGAGCGAAGAGAGGGACGTGACGTGAGGGGCGCGAGGGATGAGAGGAATGGGGGGTGGAGAGGGGTGAGCAGTGAGAGTGGATGACAGTGTTACTGCATCGCTCTCGTGCACGCTGTGCCTCGTGCCTGTACAGCCACGGCATGTGCACGTCAGTTTGTCACCTGTTTTGCTCAACCCATGGCATGTGCACGTCAGTTTGTCACCTGTTTTGCTCAACCCATGGCATGTGCACGTCAGTTTGTCACCTGTTTTGCTCAACCCATGGCATGTGCACGTCAGTTTGTCACCTGTTTTGCTCAACCCATGGCATGTGCACGTCAGTTTGTCACCTGTTTTGCTCAACCCATGGCATGTGCACGTCAGTTTGTCACCTGTTTTGCTCAACCCATGGCATGTGCACGTCAGTTTGTCACCTGTTTTGCTCAACCCATGGCATGTGCACGTCAGTTTGTCACCTGTTTTGCTCAACCCATGGCATGTGCACGTCAGTTTGTCACCTGTTTTGCTCAACCCATGGCATGTGCGCCACCATGCCCCCCCATGCAGGTGTACGCCACCATCCCAGCGCCGCTGCTGCAGCGTGTGGTGAGCATGTGTGTGGAGCAGCCGTCCCACCCCGACCCCATCCCACCCGTGCTGCTCGACATGCTGCATGCCGAGGTGAGTGCCGCCCCACATGCTCAGGCTGCCCCACATGCTGCTATACATGATCAGGCATCACATGCATTGTCTGTTCTCTCACCTGCTAGCCCATCCATCTCCATCCCCCCATTCCGCCCCTCCCACCTCCCGTTGCTCCTGCTGCCCCTCCTCGCCTCCACCCTCCCCAGGCCAACACCTCTGCCCACGCCATCCACTTCCTGCCAGTCTTCGACCCTACCCCCCTGCCCCCCACGCCCTACCGCCCGCCGCCCACCTCCGCCCTGCACGCGCTGCTGGGGGCGGCTGCACCAGGCGCGGTGGGCGTGCAGCAGGGGGGGCTGGAGGGCGGGAAGGGGGCACGGCACGGCGATTTGCCGATGGAGTGAATGCGCGGCGAGGCTGCCAGAGCAGCAGCGACGAGGTTGCGGGTGCTTGAATGAATGTGTGCAGGCGAGGGGAGTGTGCCAGTGCGGCCAAGCGGTTTTCCCTGACAGCTGGGCCAAGTGACTAGGAGCTGTGACTGCTGCACCCCACTGCTGCACCCCACTGCTGCACTTGCCCAAAAGCTGAAAGTACTGCCACAGCCACTGCATGTCCCTCAGATTGGATTCAGGCCACTCTGATTGATCAGTGCTCTCCCAAAAAAAATTGCATCCCAGTCAGAGCTGGGTGAAAAAGTATACCATAATCCTTAGTACCGGTATATACAGACCGCCGAATAAATGCACCTATGGGGGGCTTATGTGGGTAAAAGGCTTTATTGTGGTATTTTGAATGATTACTATATTTATTTCATTATTTCTACTAAACTTCTCTACATCAGTTGTGCTGTAAGGTTGTGTTAGGCCCCTTGGCCTAAATCCGCTAAAGAATAGCGGGGTTGACTAAGTCGAGGATGAAACGCGCAGAAGACTTTAGCGAAAGAACTATTAGCGAAATAGGCGAAGAAGTTACTGAGTGATGGATTAATGAGAATTGGTTGATAATGACAAGTACAAACAAGGTTGATATAGCATGCAAGAGCGAATGTCGGAAAGTAGTTCGTGGGACTAGAAAGTAGAAGGCAACAAAGCTAGAGTGCCACGTGGCACTAGGAAATCAAAGAAATCCCAAAGGGATTGGATGGAGATAAGGTTGGGATTAGGTTGGGGGACTGTTTCGGGTGAACTACCCAAAGGGATTGAGCAGTAAACCGTAACACTACCCCCCTCCCAAGGAGGCGACGTCCACGGTGCCTGCAGACTAAAGGTACGCTTTCAGGCAAGCGTTGTCAGAAGACAGCGAGGACGAAGGAACCCAGCTGTCGTCGGCTGCATCGTAACCACGCCAACGAACCAAGAAGTCAGTGAAAGAGACACCCCCCTGGAGACGGCGACGGTGCCTAAGGATGCGCTGGATCTGGTAGTCGGGCTCGTCGGTGTCAACAGCTACCGGCAGTGGAGTGCGATCACGGCCCGAGAAGGTGGCATTGGGATCGGTGTATGGACGAAGGAGAGACACGTGGAATGACGAGTGCACGCGGAAATGAGCGGGAAGGCGGAGGCGGTATGCGACTGGACCAAGTGCGCGCTCAATGTCAAATGGACCAATGAAACGAGGGCGAAGCTTGCTGTCCTGTGGCAGTCGGAGGATGCGGCTATCCAAAAGGACACGGTCGCCGACTGCAAACGACACCTCACGACGACTGCGGTTGGTGGTGTGTGCCATGCGTGCATTTGCGAGCTCAAGGTGCTTCCTCACATGGTCGTGAATGAAGGTGAGATGGTGGAAATTGTCCGCACGAGGGACAGTGGGTGTGAGATCGACACGAGTGGGGACATTGGGGTGATAACCATACAGTGCGAAGAACAATGACATGCCTGTGGCGGAGTGGTGCGTGTTGTTGTAGGCGAACTCTTCCATGCTCAGCTTCTTGTCCCATGCGGGTGCGTCGTGCATCGTGATGCTGCGAAATTTTTTCTCCAAGGTCTGGTTCACGTGCTCAGTCTGTCCGTCTTGTCAACGGGAGTTGTGGTAGGCCCCGTCCTCGCTTGGGCGGAGCCGACCTCGTGATCGGGTGTGAAGGGTGCAGCCGACCTGCAGCAGTGGGCGAGCTGGTCGACGAGGATGGTCGACCTGCACGGGGGCCACTGCAAGGGCGCCAACTTCTGGGCGCCAAGTTGTGGTGGTCGACGAAGGGGGCGCCGACGTCGACCTGGACAGGGGAGCTGGGCGCCGAGTAACAGGGCACTGAGGAAGATGGCGCCGGGCAAGTGGGTCGACATGGGAGGACGCCGGGCGTCGACCAGCTGGAGCCGACATAGGGAACGCCAGTCATGGGTGGTTGGCGACGGGCTGAGCTGGTCGACCAGGCGGGGTTGCTCGGTCGACTGGGATACCCGGGTGACGTGTGCGAAGGTTGCCGGGGTTGTTTCAGCGAGGCCGACCTCGGGGGTGGTATCCCGAGGTCGACGTGGCTGGTGGGCGCAGACGCTGGCGTAGACTCTGCCGGGCGTCTGCGCTGTGCCCGTGACGAGGAGCGGCGCACCAACCAGCTGCACGCATTTGGGAAGTAGGTGCACCGTTTTCCTGCGGGTGCAACGTTGTGCAGCCGACTTGCTGCAGCGTTGGCACACCGTGGACTTGCAACGTTGGAAAGCTGCGACTTTGCTCTGCTGGAGCGCGGTTGACCAAGTCGTGCTAGCATGCGGTCGACCGTGCTGTGCTGGAAGTCGACCAGCAGCTTTGCTAGGTCTGATGTAGTCTTGCATGCCAATGTTGTTGCTATCATTGTTGTCATGTTTTCCTCATAAAACTCTTGGCAATTCTCCCCGTGAACTAGCAAGTAGTGTGAGCACTTGGAAATGACTAAGGAAAGAACGAACACAGAGATCACATGAGCACCCGTGCCTAGCCCGTAGCATAGCTCCCGTTGATTGAGTTATCTCCGCATGGTGCAGTGAGCGTGGAAGGCACACGACTTTCCTTTTCAGTCAAGTCAACGTAATTGTCACTTACCTAACTCGCGTTTGTAGGCCGGCAGCTGTGCGGTAGTCACTATGGTAGGCGTCGTAGGTGACGCAGGAGTGGTGGACACCCTGGAGGCACGGCTGGAGGATGCGAGGAGACACCATGAGGCCAATGAGTACAGGCCAAACCTACCATTGGCGGTCATCGAGGCAGGCATTCGATCGATGTGGGCGGAATAGCACCCTGCTCGATCAGCCTCTCCTCGATCGGTGAACGACGAAGGCGGCGTTGACGTGGGCATCAACGCTGGTGGTGACCAAGTCGGCAGCAGTGCGGGAGGCACGTCGAGGCAGCGAGGTGTGATACACGCCAATGAAGTCAGCGACGTTCAGGCGCGAGGGATGTGGTCGTCGGCGGCTGCAGGCTCCTCGCAAGGTGACGTCGGAGGTCGGCGAAGTGGATTGTCGCCGATGTCCGCGACCCACGTGACAGCAGGCGGGATAGCACCGAGCTACGGCTACTTCAAGTTTCCGCCGGGCAGGATCTCGGTCACCCCCCTGCTGGTCGGTCGACCCAACATTCTCACATGGGAGGAAGCTATCGAGCCCCAGCTGGAGATGGCCAGGATGATTGGCTTTGCCCGCGGCACCATGGCGACGCCGTCGGAGCACTACCCCGAACTGCGTGCAGAGTTTTGCCTTGTGCAGTTGCTGACCTTCACGGTCATCTCGCGGTGCTGCTCGCCGGGCGTGCAGATCGCCTTGAAGCCGTGCAGGGACTACTTGGACACTGGCCACCAGGCGTGGCACTTCATCGAGTCGACGTACCAAGTCACCAACGACCTGTACATCGGCCAGCTCAAGGAGCAGATGACGCATCTGCGGATGGGCGACCAGGAGATAGCGACAGACTACTGCAACCGGGCGCGGCGACTTTCTCGCCACAATGAGGATGTCCGGCGTGCAGTACTCTACGGCGTCGTATGTCACCCATGTCCTGAAGGGGCTGCCGAGCAGCTACAACCTAATGAAGCGACTGTTAGTGGTGCCGAGCACGCGGGCGACGCTCAACGAGGACTCCCTAACCTCGTACATCCTGCGGGATGAGGCGATGCAGGAGGCCAAGCAGTCCTTGGAGCTCCTGCCGCAGCCGAACTACGTCGCCCCGGCGAAGCAGGAGGCCAACCGGGGCAGCGCGGGCAGTCTGGCGGCGGTGGTAGCAATTGCTGGAAACCGGCCAAGGATGCCGACAAGAAGAAGTTGGCTCAGGAAGACGGTCGAGGAGGAGGAAGTCGGCGTCTAGAGTGCTGGATCTGTCACAGCCCCGACCACCTCTCCTTCGAGTGCCCCGACCGCAGTGACTCCAACAACGACGACGCCGAGGGAGGCCGCGGGAGGTCGGGCAGTCGTCGTCCGCGTCGAGGAGGAAACCCACAGCGCAAGGAGAAGCAGTCGACCAAGTTGTCGACCTTGGCGAAGGACGCCGAATCCGCTGCTAGCGGCAAGGGGTGAGACGACAAGGAGGCGTCGTGCTCCCTAGTTGGCGTCGTGGAGCCGACCGTCTCGCTGGCGCCGGAGGCTGGCAAGAACTTCCAGGCGATGGCGGCAACGGTGCAGGCGAAACCAGAGGTGGTCCTACTCGACAGCGGCTGCTTGCATCACCTGATGGGGACGAAGGAGGTCTTCGTCGACCTGCAGCCGTGCGGCGACGTCAAGCACGTGCGCGACTTGAACAAGGCACTGCATGACTTCCAGGGCCGGGGCACGGTCGCCTTGCGAGGGGAGGCCGGGAAGCAGGTGCCGATTCTCAACGTGCTCTACGTTCCGGGCGTGCATGCAAACCTGCTGTTGGCTGGCCAGCTCAAGGAGAAAGGCGTGAAGCCGAAGGAGGATGGCAACGAGATGCTGCTCGTCACGGCGGCAGGGGACGTCCTCGGTTGGGCGTCCTACATCGGCCGGGTCCTCTGCACCGACCTGCGTCCCTGCTCGACGATGCCGACGACGCCCTCGACGGAGGTGGTGGCCCTACGGGCATTAGTTTCGGCGACGAAGTCGACGCCGGACAGGATGCATGCGAGGCTCGCACATGTCGGCATGGACACCATCCGGAGCTCGGCGAAGCACGATGTCGCCATTGGGCTGGACCTCAAGTCGGCGTCCGGCGCCGACTCTCCACGTGTCTTGTGCGTCGGCGGGAAGCTGGCGCGGCACACCTTCCCCGACCACGGCACCGACGCCAAAGACGTGCTGGATGTCGTGCACATCAACCTATGCGGGCCGTTCCACGTGGCTGCCAAGGATGGCAGCCTGTACTTCTTGCTGCTGAAGGACCGCAAGACCCACTTCGTGTGGGCGAGGCCGGTCGCCAAGAAGTCGGACGTGCTGCAGGAGTTCGTGCAGTGGCTGGCGGTGACTGAGCGGCAGACGAAGACGTTGGTGCTGATGCAGCATTCAGACCGGGGAGGGGAGTTCCTTGGGAAGGACTTCACCGCCTTCGTGGATGGAAAGGGGATCGTCCACAACCTGACCTGCCCTTACACCTCGCAGCAGAACAGCATGGCGGAGCGGGAGATGAGGACGGTGGTGGAGTCGGTGCGAACGATGCTGCTGCATATGGGCGTGCAGCACCACTGGTGGCACCTCGCTCTGCGGTAGGCCGTCTGGGTCCGCAACTGCCTTAAGAGGTCGGTGCTGCCGCCGGGGACGACGCCGTACCAGCTGCTCACCGGGAAGAAGCCCGACTTGTCGCTGGCATGTGTGTGGGGCTGCATGGCGCAGTTCCTAATCCTCGAGCAGCAGCGTGGTGGGAAGCTACAGCCGAAGGCCAGGTGGGGCCTTCATCTCGGCGTGTCGGAGGAGAGTAAAGGCTGGGAGCTCCTGGACATCGCCGACAAACGGGTGGTCACCACGTCGGACGTGGTGTTCTACGAGACCATGTCGCTGGAGGTGTGGAAGTCGGAGCATGGGCCGGCGTCGGGGCGGACACAGGTCAGCCCACCAACGGACACATCGACGGCGTCGCTTCCGCTGCTTGCCAAGGTCGGTGAGCTTGCTGACAAGGACGCCGCGGTCGTCCGCCCTCCTTCCCCTTCTCCTACCCCGCCTGCCCCTCCTCTTGTCGCCAACCTCCATGGGCTGGCTCCGGTGTCGGCCTCCGGCGATGAGGGGAGCAGTGGAGCGTCGCCTGTGGCGCCGGCCACAAGCATCGCCGGTGGCCGACGTGACGGTGGGAAAGTCGGCGTGGGAGCGAAACAGACGCCGACCAGGGAGCCGCAGGCCGAGGAAGTGCAGTCGACTTTGGTGAAGCCGGCGACGGAGGCATCGGTAGGGAAACAGCAGACAGGGGAACAGGTGGCCGTGAAGCCGACCACGGAGGAGTCGGCGACCAGGCAGTCGGCAGAGAAGCCGACCACAGGGGAGAAGTCGGCAGGGAAGCCGACTGAGGTGCAGCAGGACGCTGAGGGCAGCGATGCCGGTGACGAAGGAGGGGACGCTGAGGAATCCACTAACAGTGACGTGGTGGAGGTCCAGACGGGACCAAGGCAGTGAGGCCGAATCCGGAGGCTGCCCGACTTCTACGTACTGGCCGCCTTCACCACAGTGTACGACGAGGTCGACGACGACCTGCTGTACGACAACGCCGAGGGGGATGAAGACCTGCCAGAGATCGACCCCGACATGCACGCCAACCCCGAGCACCGTTGGGACATCGCGACGATGACGGTGAAGGAGGCGTTGGCGAGCTGGAAGGGCAAGGCGGTGAAGGCCGCTATGGAGGAGGAGATCCGCAGCCTCATCGGCATGGGGAGGTGGGAGCTGGTCGAACGCCCGCTGGGAGTGAACATCATGAAGAACCGGTGGGTGTTGACGACGAAGTACCACATCGACGACACCGTCGAGCGCGAGAAGGCGAGGCAGGTAGTGAAGGGCTTCAGGCAGGTGTATGGCGCCGACTATGATGAGACGTACGCGCCAGTGAGCAGCTACGTCATGCTGAGGATCTTCCTCAGCATCGTCGCCGTCCTCGACCTCAACCTGATGCGGCTCGACATGAAGAACGCTTCCTACAGAGCAAGCTCGACCGGGTGCTGTACATGTACCAGTTGGACTACTTCAACGACGGGATCGGCTACGTGTCCAAGCTGCTAAAGAGCCTCTACGGGCTGAAGCAGTCGCCGCTGCTGTGGTACAGGCCTTTCGACGGCGTGCTGCTAGGCGCCGGCTGGAAGAAGAGCCAAGTCGACATGGCGCTCTACTTCAAGGTCGGCGGGGAGGGCGTGGCCTGTTGGATGCTCGTCTACGTCGACGACCTGCTCGCCGCTAGCAGCAGTGCAGCGATGCTGACAGAGCTGAAGGAGCTGCTGGAGGCCGCCTTTGAGCTGCGGGAGATCTCGCCGATGCAGAAGTACCTCGGGCTGAAGATCGTGCGCGACAGGCCGGCAAGGAAGCTGTGGCTCCATCAGCAGGGCTACGCCGACAAGCTGCGTAGGCGGTTCCTCGAAGAGGAGCAGACTGGGCGTACCCCGAAGACGCCGGTCTCGGTCGACGCCTACGCCGAGCTGAATTTTGACGATGAGGAGGCCCAAGAGCGCCAGGAGGAGGAGTACCAGCAGAAGGTCGGCTCTCTGCAGTTCGCGGCGACGACAACGAGGCCGGACATTGCCTTCGCCTGTAGCAAGTTGGGGAGTGGCCTCACGGTGAGGAGCGACCAGCACAGGCGCGAGGTCGACCGTTGCCTCGCCTACCTCGCCAACACGCGTGACACCGCCCTGGAGTTCGGTGGTGGACCTGAGACGCTGGAGTTGGTCGGCTTCGTGGATGCCGACGACGCCGGCGACAAGCAGAACCGGACGAGCACGAGCGGCTTCGTGTTCGTCTACGGAGGGGCCGCAGTCTCCTGGTCGAGCCAGCGCATGAAGTGCGTGACATTGTCGTCGATCGAGTTGGAGTACGTGGCGGCCACCGAAGCTGGCAAGGAGGGACGCCACCTTCGCTTCCTCCTTGAAGAGTTCCGACAGGCCTCACTGCAGCACATGGTGAAGTGCGGGAAGTTTTCGCTGAAGTACATCCCGGCCGCTGAGCAACCGGCCGACTTCTTGAGGAAGGCGCTGCACTTTCCGACCTTCAACCGGTGCTCTGTTGCAATTGGCCAAGTGCGCCTGGCCGCCGTGGGCGATGGCGACGACGACGTGCAGCAGTAGGTGCCATGCCCTCTTGCATGGCTGGTGCGGTGATCGGGGTGCTGTGTGTTGGGTGCACGCCGACGAGCTATTCTCCGAGTGGTGTTGCCGTGTGGGCTGGGGGCCCAAGCGTGAGCGCGGCAGGGGAGTGTCAACGGGAGTTGTGGTAGGCCCCGTCCTCGCTTGGGCGGAGCCGACCTCGTGGTTGGGTGTGAAGGGTGCAGCCGACCTGCAGCAGTGGGCGAGCTGGTCGACGAGGATGGTCGACCTGCACAGGGGCCACTGCAAGGTCGCCGACTTCTGGGCACCGAGTTGTGGTGGTCGACGAAGGGGGCGCCGACGTTGACCTGGACAGGGGAGCCGGGCGCCGAGTAACAGGGCGTCGAGCAAGATGGCGCTGGGCCAGTGGGTCGACATGGGAGGACGCCGGGCGTCGACCAGCTAGAGTCAACATAGGGAACGCCGGTCACAGGTGGTCGGCGACGGGCTGAGCTGGTCAACCAGGCGGGGCTGCACTTGGAAAAAACTAAGGAACGAACGAACGCAGAGATCACATGAGCACCCATGCCTAGACCGTAGCCTTGCTCCCATTGATTGAGTTATCTCCGCACGTCTGTCTCTGGATGGTACGCAGACGACATGGCTAAGCGAGTCCCAAACAGTGCGAAAAGCTGCTTTCAAAACTTCGAAGTGAAACGGGGGTCGCGGTCTGAGATAATGGAATCGGGAACCCCGTGCAGTTGGACTACGTTATCTACGAACAACGTCGCGGCTTCCTCTGATGTGACCTTGCCGTGCGTGGGGATGAAGTGCGCTGCTCGAGAAAACTTATCCACTACCACGAAGATGGTGTCGTGACCCCTAACAGTACGCGGTAAAGCCATGATGAAGTCCATCGTAACTACCTGCCAAGGGCGGTCGGGTGGTGGAATCGGCTGCAAAATTCCTGCTTTGCGCTGGTGAGAGGACTTTGTACGCTGACACATGTCGCACGAGCGAATGTACTCCTCTACGTCTGCTGCAAGCCCCGGCCAGAAATACGTGCAACTGAGGGTCTTAACCATTTTATCTCCTCCGAAGTGACCTGCGCTAACTACATCGTGCGCCTCGGAAAGAAGAAGCTGTCGAAGAGGGCGGTAGACGGGAACCCAAATCCGTGTGGTACCCTTCTGTATGTAGACACTACCCTATACCTCTGCTCCTACGGGCGGCTGCGGTGTGAATTTGGGATCTACTGTGTAATCGTGCTCGAAGAGTGCTGTGAGAAGTGGATGGCCTGCAGTGACTGTGAGGCTAGCGAGCTGGCAACTAGGGCGAGTGAGCGGATCTGCTGGGTTGCAAATGCCTGGCTTGTACTCTATCCTGTAGTGAAAACTCCCCTCCATGAACTCCATCCATCTAGCCTGGCGACGACTCAGCTACGGCTGCGACTTGAGGAAGCGAAGCGAGCAATGGTCCGTGCGTATAAAACTATCTGCCCCCTTTATGTAGCACCTCCACACCTTATACACATGGATGATCACGAGCGCCTCCTTGTCATGAATGGGATAATTCAGCTCAGCTCCCCTCACCTTACGCGACTCGTACGTAATCAGCTACAACCCGCGGCCCTAGTCCTCAAGAAGAACTCCTATGGCCTGGTCTGAAGCGTCGGTCACTACAACGTACGGGCGAGTGGAATCTGGGTACGACAGTGTCGGTGAAGACGTGAGCGACTGCTTCATTTGCTTGAACACCTGCTGCTGCACTGGACCCCAAAGAAACTCTACGCCCTTTTGAAGTAGGTCGGTGAGTCGACTAGCGATCGATGCGTAACCCTGAACGAAATGACGGTAGTAATTTGCAAATCCGAGAAAGCTCTGCAGTTCCTTGACTGAGGTCGGAGCTACTCAATCCTGTACTGCTGCGATCTTCTTCGGGTCGGTCCTAATGCCACTAGCGGATACGACGTGACCTAGAAACTTGACCTCGGAGAGGAAGAACTCGCACTTCAACTGCTTAGCGTACAGCTGCTCCCTCCGCAAGACCTCGAAGACCTTCTGCAAGTGCTGCACGTGCTCCTCTTTTGTCTCGGAGAAGATGAGGATGTCGTCTATGTAAACCACGACGAACGAACCTAGGAACTCGGAGAGGATTGTGTTCATGAGAGTCTGGAACGTCGCTGGGGCGTTGGTCAATCCAAACGGTAGAACCCTAAACTCGTACAACCCCTGCTTTGTACGAAACGCCGTCGCGTCGTGTCCTCTGAAACTACACAAATATGGGGATAACCCGAACGAAGGTCGATTTTTTAGAAGATTCTAGCGCCCTGCACTGCATCTAGGAGATCCTCTACTCTCGGCACCGGGAATATGTTCTTGACGGTGGCGGCGTTCAGTGCGCGGTAATCTATGCACATCCATAACCCTCCGTCCTTCTTGGGTGCGAAAAGGATCGGTGCTGCCCAAGGCGATCTAGATGGCTGTATGAAACCCTGCGCGAGAAAGTGCCTAACCTGTTGTGTCATCTCCTCTGTCTCTGTTGGACTCAACCTCCACTGCGGCTTCGCTACTGACCTGCTTCCCAACTCCAACTCTATCCGATGGTCTACTGCTCGGCTGGGAGGTAACCCTGGGGGCAACTCGTCAGGAAAGACGTCTGCAAACTCTGCTAACAGTGCACTCACTTCAGCAAGAAGAGTCGTCTTATCACTAACGGCTGTGCTCCCTCCTTTCCCCTCCTCAGCTTCAATATCCTCAAGGAAAACCACGAGAATCCGTGCCGCTCACTTCACCAGCTGTCGCACACGAACAACATTGATGATATTTGTGGATGATGTGGGCCCATCGCTCCAATGTGGCAACTCCCAGAACTCGCCATCTACCTTGATGTTGCAGCTTCCCTAAGCCCAATCGAACTGAGTACTAACCGTCCGCAACCAATCTCTACCGAAGATGAAATCGTAGCCGTCCAGCATCGTAGAGTCGAAATCACGCCTAACCGTGATCGGTCCTAGCACTACGCGTAACTTGCAAATGTCTGGTCCTATGTGGAGAGGCGCCCCATCTACCATGCGCGCGTCCTTGAAGTTGACTGTCGAATCTGCTTCGATATGGAGATGGCTAACTAATGAAGACGAAACGAACAAGTGGCTAGCTCCGCTATCGATGATAATCTTGACTGGAACACCGCGAAGCTTCCCTAGAAGCACGACTGGACGATCAACAGCGTCTACCTCGTTCGGCGTAGATGACTGCTCACTGGCTATCTCCTCTACATTGGTAGACTTGGCGGGTTCAGAAGCGTCCACACCAGCTAGCGACCCGCTATCTACTGCGGTTTCCGTTTCCCTGCTGCTGCTTCTTAAGCTGTGGGCGGTCCCGCTTCATGTGTCCCGGCTTTTTGCAGTAGTTATAGTTCCCCCTAAATCCCGTTTGCTGTGAGCCGTCACTGATCTCCATGGACGATGGTCCGTCCCTCGATCGAGTGTCGTTGATCGGTTTGTATCCCCTATCGCGATCGTCATGACCCAATCGGCTTCGTACTGCGTCGATGCGTTCTGCTGCTGCGACTACCGGCTGAAAGGTGGGCAACCCGTGAATCGTTATAATCTCCGCTATGTCCGGCTTCAACCCTTCGAGGTAGCGATTGAGCATCTCTGCTTCCGTGGTGTCGTCTATCTTGTTGCAGATGCTCAAGAACCATCGTGTGTACTCCTAGACATTTCATATCTGTCGGAAATGACGCAGACGTTTCCTAGCAGCTTCGGAGGCGTTCACCAAATCGAACCTACTTTTCAACGCCGCTTCAAATCGTTCCCATGTTGTCGGAACCGTGGTAACACCTAAAGCTAGACTCTCTAAGCTCAAAGTTGTGTTAAGATAGGAGCTTAGCCTAAGAAGCCATGGCTAGGTTTTAGGGTATATGAAAGAGAAATAGGAGAAGAAGGTGGTTCACTAGCAGCAATGAGGATACATATAGCAAACCCTAGATGGGTTGTACTTGCTATAGAGCACCCCACTACAGGCTAGAGAATAACATTCTGACACACCCCCATAGCCAAAGTGGGGTGTAATCAGCACAACAAGAAAAGCAAAAAACAAGCTCAGGGTGGATCACAATGTCACCACACATTCTGAGCACAAGTACAAGCAGCAGCAGTTTATAGTTCACAGATATAAGCAAAGCTAGAGCTAATCACAGAGGGCAAGTGAGGAGGAGGAGAGACTGTGGAGGGAGAGAAGATGGGAGGCAACGACTGAAGCTGCAGAGGCACGGGCACAGGAGCGGCTGACTCAGAGGCTACCGAAGCAAGGGCAACGGACTACTGGAGTGACTGGCTCCGCGGCTATAGACGAGCGGCAGGAGCAACGGACCCACTGGCGACTGGTGAAACAGGCTCACTGGCTACCGAAGCAAGGGCGACGGACTACAGGCGCTGCAGGCGACAAGACAGCTACCTTCACACAACCTCCTCCAACTGCCCCACTCCCCTCTCACACAACCCCTGTTCAAACCCTAGCTCCACTCCCACAGCACCCCCCTTAAACCCTAAACCCTAGGCTCCCACACACCCACCCCCCTCAGCGACAGCTGCAGCAGTGGGAGACAAGGGAGGAGGAGGAGCAAGGGGAGGAACACATAACCGCCACCCCCACACCCGCCACCCCCATGCGCTGCACCCCACACCCCCAGCACCACGGAAGGCACGGGGGGGGGGGGGGTGGGGACGGGATGGGCTGCAGGTGCAGGCTGCTCCAGGGGCGGCCGTTGCAGGTGCGGGCTGCTCCAGGGGCGGCTGCTGCAGTTGTGGGCTGCTCCAGGGGCGGCTGCTGCAGTTGCGGGCTGCTCCAGGGGGGGGGGGGGGGGGGTTTGCTGCAGATGAAAGGTAGGAGGGAGGGGAGGGGAAGGGCGCGGCCACCAGGGCACCCCGACGGGCGACGAGCTAGGGAGCCGCGCGGGCCCCCGAGAGCGCTTCGACGGGCGACGGGAGGGGACCGCGCGCGGGCCCCCAAAGCGCCGCGACGAGGCAACGGTTGGGGCCGGCGCGCGGCCCCCAAGGCGCCGCGACGAGGCGACGGGAGGGGCCGGCTCGCGGGTCCCCAAGGCGCCGCGACGAGGCGACGGGAGGGGCCGGCTCGCGGGCCCCCAAAGCGCCGCGACGAGGCGACGGGAGGGGCCGGCTCGCGGGCCCCCAAAACGCCGCGACGAGGCGACGGTTGGGGCCGGCGCGCGGGCCCCCAAGGCGCCGCGACGAGGTGACGGGAGGGGCCGGCGCGCTGGCCCGCAGGGCACCGCACGAAGCAGGAACCCGCCGCGCGCCTCGGGACGCACGGCGGGCAGAAAACCGCCACGCGCCCGGAGCGCGTGGCGGGAAGAAAAATAGGAGGTCGCGCGCCACGGGGCGCGTGACACACAGTAGGGCAGCGGAAGCAGGTGGGCCCACAGGCCAGGAGCGTATCGCTCTGATAGCATGTCGGAATCCCAACCACTAGACCATTGGGATGAAAGGGCTTGTTAAGTAGCGGGTCAGAGTGCGCCCATAACCCCCCAGGCGAACGCGCCTGTAACCCCTCAAGGATCAATCGGGCATCCACAGTGCAGATCTACTGACACCCCCCCACACTGGGAGGCCCAGGACTGAGCACAGCGGCAACGGCCTACATGTGCATACACCGGGATTCGAACCCGAGACCTTTCTGACACCATGTCAGAATCCCAGTCACTAGACCATTGGGATAGAAGGGCTTGTTAAGTAGCGGGTCAGAGTGCACCCATAACCCCCCAGGCAAACGCGCCTGTAACCCCCCGTAGGATCAATCGGGCATCCGCAGTGCAGATCTACTGACACCCCCCCACACTGGGAGGCCCAGGACTTAGCACAGCGGCAAGGGCCTACATGTGCATACACCGGGATTCGAACCCGAGACCACTCTGACACCATGTCAGAATCCCAGTCACTAGACCATTGGGATAGAAGGGCTTGTTAAGTAGCGGGTCAGTGCGCCCATAACCCCCCAGGACAACGAGCCTGTAACCCTTCCCTAGGATCAATCGGGGATCACCAGTGGACCTGTGACACCCCCCCGCACTGGGATGCCCGAAGTGCACACACTGGGATTCGAACCCGAGACCTTCGCTCTGATACCATGTCAGAATCCCAACCACTAGACCATTGGGATAAAAGGGCTTGTTAAGTAGCGGGTCAGAGTGCGCCCATAACCCCCCAGGCAAACGCGCCTGTAACCCCCCGTAGGATCAATCGGGCATCCGCAGTGCAGATCTACTGACACCCCCCCACACTGGGAGGCCCAGGACTTAGCACAGCGGCAAGGGCCTACATGTGCATACACCGGGATTCGAACCCGAGACCACTCTGACACCATGTCAGAATCCCAGTCACTAGACCATTGGGATAGAAGGGCTTGTTAAGTAGCGGGTCAGTGCGCCCATAACCCCCCAGGACAACGAGCCTGTAACCCTTCCCTAGGATCAATCGGGGATCACCAGTGGACCTCTGACAAGTTGCAGCTGCATGCCCCTCGCCCTGTTGATGCCCGTCCAAATGAGCCCTTCTTATAGCAGTTTGCATGAGTTGGCGCCACCACTCCAAGGCCGGGCCCCTCAGCAGCGTAACGGAGTACTCGATCCGCTGTTGCGCGTCCGCCTCTTACATCCCGCTCGTGGCGAAGTAGTTGTTGAGCATGAAGATCCACGTCCGCACGTTCGCGTTGCGTTGGCTTGGGTCGAACGACTTGGGTTTCTGTGGCTTGAGCGCGCTTCGACGTTCCGGCAGTGCTCCGCGCCAGTCGACGTGTTGGGTGCAGGAGATGGTGCGGCATGACCAAGAGGAATAGACGCGAATTCACGAAGTTGTTGCATTTCAGCCCGTACCATACGATTTTCCAGCGTCAACGCTTCGAGTTGGCACATGAGGTCGGCAAGCGTGCTGCCCATGTCGTGGAGGAGAGCGTGCATGGTTTCATCCATGTCGGCTCGACGACTCCAAGTCTGCAAGTCGGCACCGCGGGATGAGGACGACGTAGTCTCGTCGTAGACGGTCGCTCGTTCGAAGTCGCTCCACGTGAAAGCTCTGATACCAAGTGTTAGTCCCCTTGGCCTAAATCCGCTAAAGAATAGCGGGGTCGACTAAGTCGAGGATGAAACGCGGCGGAAGACTTTGGCGAAACAACTATTAGCGAAATAGGCGAAGTAGTTACTGAGTGATGGTTTAATGAGAATTGTTTGATAATGACAAGCACAAGCAAGGTTGATATAGCATGCAAGAGCGAATGTCGGAAAGTAGTTCATAGGACTAGAAAGTAGAAGGCAACAAAGCTAAAGTGCCACATGGCACTAGGAAATCAAGGAAATCCCGAAGGGACTGGATGGAGATAAGGTTGGGATTGGGTTTGGGGACTGTTTAGGGTAAACTCCCTTTGAACAGTAAAGTACCCCGTAACAGGTTGGGTAGGGAACATGGCTTTTTTTTTTTTTTAGCAACCCTTATTATCAGTCCTGCACCTGTGCAAATCCCTGATTATCAGTGTGACCCCTTGGGAAAATTATTTTCCGTCTGGGTTCTCCATAGTTTCAAAAATTTTACCCGAAGGCCACAGTGTAACATTTTTTCAAAAGCCTGATCAACTGAAAACAAAAAACAGGTACCCCATTAGGAATCGAACTCAGGACTTCTCTCTTCCGAAGACCAATCTACTGACTGGGCCACTTAAAAGAGAGAATTGTTATGCCTCATTATTCAGCCTTTAAAGTTTGAGGGACAGAAGTGGGGGGGTGGGCGGGTGGGGGGGGAGGGGGGGAGGGAAGTGGGGACTCTAGATGCCTCGCGTCAGGGTAAAACTCACTAAGACGAAGCGGAACACTATGGCCAAAGTGTGTCTAAAACGGAAACCCTGACATATCAGGGAAAACAAGGTCTTCAAAAAAATACCCTAAGGCAAAAGTGTGACTATCAAATTTCACCTTGATAATCAGGGTATCAGGGGGATTTTACACTGAAAAAAATAACCCTGGTAGGGAGCCTTTGCCTTTTTTTTTCTCAAAGTTGTTTGTTGTAGAACCCTTTTTTCAAGCATTGTTTCACGTAGGATTGATATTGCATAATGGTCCAGACTGATGCGAAATGAATCTGTCACTGATGAAACCAGTGACTAGGGGGAAGGGGAGGATTGGAGGGTCCAGCACAACATTCGCCAAAAAAATTGCCGCAATTAGCGTCAATTTTTCAGATTCTACGACCGTGCGCGTCGCCTTGACGGCCCGGACCGCATGGACACGGCGCAGCGTGGCAACAAAATCAAGACCACGATAGCGTAGCATCATCTATCCACCACTGAATCATATCAGCCTATCATCTCTCACCCTCTGCACACTCTCCACCAAACCGTCGAGCTTACCACCATCACACCCACCCACACATTTCAGCCCTACCTCACCTCAAGGGAGACCTGTTGCCACTATCAGCACATGCGAAAGTGTCACGAATGGCTGGCTGGTGCAGCTCGACAAGCTGTATCACCACTGCCTTCCAGGTACTGTAAGTTGACTTTGTTCTGTTTCTGATGTTTTTCAAGCTTGCAATAGTTGTCTTATTCCCTCTTTAACCAACATCATCTATTGACTTCAAGTCATGCGAGAGGGAGCTGACACGCGAGAGGGAGTTGACACTGTTCCTGCACACGATGGACAACAACCACGGGGCTCTGAACTTTTACAAGTCACTGACCTTCATGGTGCAGTCATCAGATTATGTAGAGGCATATCCGAACATGGTGCATCTGTGGCTGGTAGTGGCAGTACTCGCGTTGAGCCCTGTTGAGGTTTCAACAGACAGAACCACTTTAGGAGTTGGACACGTAGCAATTTAAGAGATGCGCGATAGGGTGATCTTATGACAGCGGCGCTACTCCCAACAGCAGATGTCAACTGGATGAATGTAGTTGCAGTTGTTTCGAGTCTCAAAAAGCGCTGCCCTGCGCATGATTTTGTAAAGGATGATGTGTAGGCTTGTATTTTCCCTATTATAATGAGTGATAAAGTCAAAAAAATGTTAGTGTCAACACCCCAAGCTTGAAAAATAAGTCCTTTTTTTATAGCACACTGATTTGGAACAGTAAAAGTTATCACAAACCTTATAAAAAAGAGTGATTAGCGTACCTCACACTAATAGAAAAGGTACTTAGGGGACATGGCCTTACGTGAAAGAGGGCCTAGAATCCTAACCAGACCCCTGGTTGTGCCGTAATCCCCTGGATAAGCCACTCTAGGGTCTTCGCAAATTTTCATTAAAAGAATGGAGGGTGGGTCTTCTCAATGACAAAAACGTTATACTACCCGGGTTCCTTCATATGACATGTATTCTTTGAAGCATATTTGTATCAAAGCTTAAATGTTACATTGTGCTTGAGCGTGACGTAGCTCCCGACTGGCGCGTACGACTTGTCGTAGTCGACGTTGTACAAATACATAAACCCTTCATGACCACTCGTGCCTTCTCGCTGGCGACCAAATCGTCGACGTGGTACTTGGTCATCAGCACCCACCGGTTCTTCATCACGTTGACACTGCTCGACCATCTCCCACGTTATGTTTGAGATGAGGCTCCGAATCTCCTTTTCCATGGCGGCCTTCACCGCCTTTCCGTTCTAGCTCGACAACGCCTCCTTCACCATCATCGTCACAATGCCCCAACGGTGTTCCGCTTCGGCGTGGATGTCGTGGTTGAGCTTGGGCAGCTCGACATCAGCTTGCGCGTCATCGAGTAGCATGCTGAATGCGGTCGACAGCAGGTACGCATGGTAGCTGCACTTCTCTGGGGGCTGACTGAGTTTGGAGCGGGTAGAACACCGTGGCTTCACTTTTTCGGCCGGGACCTCCACCACGTCATTGTCTTCGGACTGCTCCCCTGTCGACAACTCCTCTTCCTCGCAACCAAGGACTTCTACAACATCGCTCGACATGCCATCGTCGAGCTGATCCATGGCAGTATGCTCCTCTGTCGTCGACGGCCTCTCTCCATTGTTGACTTGCTTGACGTCACGTTGGCCGCTGGCGATGCCACTGGCCGGTGCCGCTGGCGGCACAGCATGTCTCCCCTCATCGCTGGTGGCCGACGCAGGCGTCATCTCAGGCAGGTCGACGACGAGATTACCTTCGCGGGGGACAAAGGAGAGGGTGAAAATACGTCCTCGACGTCCTCGTCCTTGACAGCAAGCAAGGAGTCGCTGTCGAAGAGGGGCCCGTTGGTGCAAGAGCTGGTGTCCGCATCAAAACAGGCCCGTGGTCTGCCCTCCACACCTCCAAGGACATGGTCTCGTAGAACATGACCTCGACCGTCGTGACTATCTTGTTGTCGGTGAGGTCGAGGACCTCCCAGCCGTTGCTTTCTGGCGACACACCGAGATGAAGCCCCCAGCGTGCCTTCGGCACTAGCTTCCCGCCACGCTGCTGCTCGGGGACCATGAACCGCATGCAGCCCCACACATGCGCCAGCGTGAGGTCGAGCTTCTTGCCGGTGAGTAGCAGGTGCGACGTCGTCCCCGGTGGCAGCATCGAACGCTCAAGGCAGTTCCGCACCCAGACGGCCTGCCGCAAAGCGAGGTGCCACCAGTGGTGCTGCACGCCCATGTGCAGCAGCATCGTCCGCACGTCCTCGACCACCGTGCGCATTTCTCACTCGGCCATGCCGTTCTGCTGCGGGGTGTACATGCGCGTGAGGTCGTGGACGATGCCCTTTCCGTCGACGAAGTTGGTGAAGGCCTTTTCGAGGAATTCACCACCGCGGTCGGACCGCAACATCTTCACCTTCTTTGTCGTCTGCGGCTCAGGAACCTACAGGAACTTTTCGAAGACGACCATCACGTCGCTCTTCTTGGCGACACGTAGCGGGTCTTGCAGTCTTTCAGCGGGAGGAAGTATAAGTTGCCATCCTTGACGACCACTCAGAACAGCCCGCACATGTCGATGTGCACAACGGCCAGGGCCTCGTCAGGCGTCCGAGCCCTTGTCGGGGAAGGTGTGCCGCGCCAGCTTCCGCCAATGTAGGAGACACATGGTAAATTGGTGTCGGTCAAGGGCTTGATATCCACGCCGGTGGCGACTTCATTTTTCGCCAGGCTCTTAATCGTGTTGACACCGACGTGCAAGAGCCTCGCGTGCCACCGGTCCGGAGTCAACTTCGTCGCAGAAGCGATCGTCCATAGAGCTACCACCTCGGTCGATGTCGACGTCGGTGTCGTCGAGCAGGGTCGAAGGTTGTTGTAAAGGACCGAGCCAGTGTACTTCGTCCGTCCTATCATGTCCCTCGCCATCGCCAGTGTACTTCGGCATCTCGTTGCTGTCGTCCTGCAGCCTCACACCGCTGTCCTTCAGCTAGCCGGGTGTGCAGGCGAAGCCGCACACTCGGGGCGTAAATCACGTCGGGCACGAGAACCTGCTTCCCAGCTTCCCCTTGTAGAGTAACGGTACTGTGGCCTTGGACGACTTGAAGTGCCCCATTGAAGCCGCACACGTGGCTCACATCACCACCCAGCTGCATGCCGACGTAGGCCTCTTTCGTCCCCATCACGTGGTGCGAGTAGCCGCTATTGAGCAGCACTAGTGACAGGTTCGCCTGCATGACGGCCGCGACCGCCTTGAAGTCATCGTTAGCCTCTGGCGCCAGTGAACTGGCTCCACGACACCAACCATCGAGCACGACACCTCTCCATTGCCTCGAGATTTGCCGCCAGGTGAGGACTCGGAGTCCTTTGTCGATGACGATTTTTTATATGCCTGTTTCTCCTTGCGCGGCCTGCTGCCGTCGGGCCTCCCGCAACCTCCCTTGTGGTCGATGTCGTCGGACTCCTCACGGTCGGGACACTCGATGGAGAGGTGATCGAGGTTGCCACAGACCCAACACTCCCGCCGTCGACCACCGTCGCCATGGCCGACTTCGTCCTGTTGGTGTCCTTCGCCGACTTCCCACCTCCGCTACCACCTCTGCTCGACTTCCCTCGCTGCCCTTGCTGACATCCTAACTTTGTCAGGGTGGCGTAGTTCGTATGAGGAAGGAGCTCCGTATGACGCTTGGCCTCCAGCATCGCTTCATCCTTGATGATGTGGCTGGTTGGCGTGTCTTTTTTGAGCGACTCTCGCACACCATGCATCGCTATCATTCGCCGCATCAGATTGTAGTCCGACGGAAGACCCATGACGACGTGCGTTATGTACGACGCCGTCGAATAGTCGACGTCGACCAACCGCATGTCAGCTTGTCAGCCAGGATCCGTCGAGCACAGTTGCAGTAGTCTGTCGCCGACTCCTGCTCGCCATCCTGAGGTGAGACAACCGCTCTTCCGTCGGTCGCCTAATAGGTCGACAAGATGAACTGCCAGGCTTGGTGACTGGCTTCCAGTCGAAGTCAACACGGTCTCAGGGCGATCCGCACCATCAGCGAGCAGCACCGCGAGATGACCATGAAGGTCACCAGGTGAGCGGAACGAAACTCCGCTCGTAGCTCAAAGGTATACACTACGCCTACAGCCTCTGCCGCGGTAGGTTCCATGGTCTACATGGGCTGCCGGCCTAGCAACAACTTAGATAAGCGATAAGTCAGCTACTAATATGAAGGTAGTATGCAGAGCCGTCCACGCTCACCGCACCATGCGAAGAGTCTCTCAATACCAGTAGGAGCTAGACTATGGGGAAAGCACGGGTGGTACGAGTGATTGTAGCTTTGCTTGTGTTTTCACTGCTCGCGTGTTTAAAAAGCAACTTGGCAAGAGTTTAACTAACAAAATGATAATACAGAATGATAGCAAAATGCAATGACAATCTGACTACATCTGGGACCTAGCAGCCTAGCGACCAGGCAGGTCGACCTCCAGCGCAACAACGGGGCGACCTGCCAGCAGAGCAGATCGACGGCCTGCCAATGCAGCTGGGAGGCGGCTTGCCAACTCTACAAGTTGACGACCTGCCAACGCTGCATTTGCGCGGCTTGCCAACGTTGCAGCAGTGCGGCTTGCCAGCGTTGCCACCGTAGTTGACTATAGCGTACATGCGCTCCCAGTTTGCAGTGCTTGTAAGCGGCCGAGCATGTTCTGCCTCATGCCGCCCGTCGCGCGAGTGCCAAGTCGGCCACGTGCCAACGATCTCGCAAGACGCTCCACGTCGACCTCGATATACCAGCCCGTAGGTTGACTTCGCCACTATCTCTAGAGGCGAAACTCGCACGCATGCCGGGTTTTTGCAGTCAAGCAATTTCCGTCAACGAGTTTGTGTATAGTTTCACAACTATACCAGCTTGATAGAGCTCATAATCACGATTCCAATGCACCAAAGTTTGCAGGAAACGGTCAACTATAGCCAAAGATACACACAAACATAGCAGTCATAATGACTTAGTTGATTTCTGGATGGTGCTCTCTGGTTTTATACTAGGACGCATTACAAAAACAAAGCACACTAGAAATTTTCGACCCGGGTTGCACCCGGGTCGACGCGAATTCAGAGCCTTGAATTTCGCAAGGTGACTTCATTGACTAGAATTCCGTGGACGATAATTTCAGCGACCAGAATTCTGTCGACCACCGACTGTAACTCCCGTGCGAATTCCAATGACTTCGACACTTCGCTGCCGAGCTTCAAACCGAACACGACCCGAGACCGATTTTGCGAAACCGTCCCCAAACTGTCCCCAATCTGTCATGAAATGACTCTTTCGGGACACTTGAATCAAGAGGTCTCATGTTCGAAACTCAAGTGCACCATAACCGGCGCCTTAGCAGAAACTCTCCTGTATCTTTCCTGGGACTCTTTCACGAGTCCGAATCCCAGCGTCGTCATTTTGTTGCTCATTACAGCATTTCCTTCTAACACGCCCCCTAGCTGTGAGGAGCATGCTGGACCAGCCCTGTGACAAACTTATATTCTATAGTCTGTTTAGGCTGTAGTGGGGTATTTCTTACAGGGTACAACACTTTTAGGTTTCCCATATGTACGCACCTGCTTCCTAGTTCATTCATTCCTCTCATTATTCTCACATGGTATAGAGCGGGTTCCCTAGTGGGACCGTTTTTTTTTAAGGGCCCACCACTACGATTTGTTTTCCTTACCTGCCCGAAGCGCGCTTCGCGCTTGTCCTAGCTGCGCCCCGTGCGCCTGCCCTTCGAGGCCCTTCGCGGCCCCCCCTTTCGCGGCCCTTCGCGGCCCCCTTCGCGGCCCCCTTCGCGGCCCGTCGCAGCCCCTTCGCGGCCCTTAGCGGCCCCTCTTACGGCCCTTCGCGGCCCCTTCGCGGCCCCTTTCGCGGCCCTTCGCGGCCCTTCGAGGCCCTTCGCGGCCCCTTTCGCGGCCCTTCGCGGCCCCTTCGCGGCCTTTCGCGGCCCTTCGCGGCCCTTCGCAGCCCCTTCACGGCTCTTCGCGGCCCTCTCCGCGGCTCTTCGCGGCCCCTTAGCGGCTCTTCGCGCCCCCCCCCCCCCCCCCTTCGCGGCTCTAAGCTGCCCCTGCAGCAGCTGCCGTCGCCCCTGCCGGCACCGACTGGCGTACCCATTCCGGCCCCTGCTGACGCGCCCCTACTGGCGCGCCCCTACCGGCCCCTGCTGACGCGCCCCTGCTGGCGCGCCCCTGCCGGCCCCTGCTGACGCGCCTCTGCCGGCCCCTGCTGACGCGCTCCTACTGGCGCGCCCCTGCCGGCCCCTGCTGACGCGCCCCTAACGGCCCCTGCTGGCGCGGCCCCTGCTGGTGGGCTCCCCCCCCCCTATTGGCGCGCCCCTGCACCTGTCACGGCCCGCCCCTGCACCCTGTCTCTGGTAAGCCAAGCCGCGCCGACCAGCCAAGCCGAGCCGCCCAGCTGAGCCGCGCCGCCCAGCCGAGCCGCGCCGCCCAGCCGTGCCGCGCCGCCCAGCCGAGCCGCGCCACTCAGCCGAGCCGCGCCGCCCCACCGAGCCGCACTGCTCTACCGAGCCGCACTGCCTTGCACTGCCCTACTGCCGCTGCTGATGCTGCTGCTACTCTTGCTACTGCTCCTACTGCTGCTATGGCTAGTCCTACCGTTCTCACCTTTGATGCTGAGGGACGTGCAGTTGACTTTGACGTGTGGGTTGACGACCTACAGCTTTTTCTTCAGTGTGATTCTAGGGATGGGGTATCCCTTTTCGATCATACGTCCGGTGTTTCCACTGCTCCTGCTGCCACTACTGACAGTACGGTTTGCTCGCAGTGGACCACTCGTGACGCTGTTGCTCGTCTTGCTGTTCGTAGTCACCTGCCGCCTGCTGAGCGCGCACATTTTGGCCAGTACAAGACTGCTCAGTCTTTGTACGACGCTGTAGTTGCACGCTACTCCTCCCCTGCCACTGCTGCCCTCAGCCGCCTCATGCTACCGTACCTTTTCCCTGACCTTGCCGCCTTTGCCACAGTTACTGACCTAGTTGCTCACCTTCGCACTAGTGACGCCCGCTACCGCGCTGCCCTTCCCACTGAGTTCTGTGCCAAGAACCCCCCCCCCATGTACATCACCCTTACTACCTAGTCACCCGCCTCCCTGACTCCCTCTCTTCAGTCAGGGATCACTTTCTCTCCCTTTGCCCCACCGAGCTGACTGTCGACCTGCTAGAGGAGCGCCTTGCTGCAGCTGAGAAGAGTATCTTAGCTGTAGGTGCTTCTCGCGGCGACCGTCGCACCCCCTTCTTTGAGGGGTGTTCCCCTGTCCCCCTTCTCCCCTCTGTTGCTTCTGCTGCTGCTGTCGACCTCGTTGGCACTCAGGAGGTCGGAGCTGCGTCTGCCCCTAGTGGGAGACGCCGCAACAGCAAGGGCAAGGGGAGCAAGGGTGGTGGAGGGGGCGGCGGGGGAAGCAGTGGAGGAGGTGGAGGCGGCGGAGGAGGTGGCGGTGGAGGTGGGGGTGGTACCGGGAGTGGGGGCGTCAGTGGCGGCAGTGGAGGTCGTGACGGCGGTGGCGGAGGTGGTGGAGGCAGCGGCAGCGGTGGTGGAGGTGGCGGCGGCGGTGGTGCTGGTCGAGGTGCAGCCGCGCAGCGTGGAGGCTTTGGTGTCAGCCAGCGCCAGCAGCAGCTGCGCTCCCGTGAGACCCCGTCGGTTCAGCAGCTTCGTGAGTGGTACGCTGGGCGTGGGAGGTCTGGGGGTGTAGGTCCTTGCACTTACGTTCTTCGCACCGGCACTCGTAGTGGGGAGGTGTGTGGGCTCCCACACACTATGCAGTGTTGCTTCAGTCGCTTGACTGACGCTTGGCGTGCCCAGTTTCCTGACGCCGTTGAGCTCCCTCGCTGGCATGATCTACTTCTGCAGAATGTGCCTATCTTTGATCTAGATTTTGATGCTATCCTTGCTGCCATGTATGCTATTGCTGATAGTGCTGAGGGTGACTGTTACTTGAGTGTCCCGCCCGACCCGGGCATTGCGGCTGCTGCTCTAGGTGCTAGTGCGTCTGCTGCTCCAGGTACTGGTGCGTTTGCTGCTCCAAGTGCTGGTGCGTCTGCTCTCTCTGGTACTGCACCTACTGAGTCCTTGCACACTTTCACACTTGACTCTGGTGCTTCGCGCTCTTTCTTTAGAGACAGCACCACGCTCACGCCGCTTAGTCGGCCTGTTGCGGTCTCCCTTGCTGACCCCTCAGGGGGCCCAGTCCTTGCACACTCCTCCACGGTTCTACCGTGTCCTGCGGCCCCGTCGGGCTTGCTGTCGGGACTCCACCTCCCCTCGTTCTCTACGAACTTGGTGAGTGGAGCTGACCTCCAGGACGCATGGGTTGACCAGTTCACCCCTGGAGGTCAGCGTGTGACCCACTGCACTTGCTCTCGGACGGGCCGCCACCTGGCCACGTTCACCCGTCGGCCAGGGTCGAGTCTGTACACACTGACTACTGCGCCTCCTCCGGTCCCTGCGTCTGGTCAGGTAGCTGCGTCTAGTCAGGTGTTTGCTGCCGCGTCCAGGTCTAGTCCTGCGTCTGCCCCCTGCTTGTGTCGTCCTCTGTCGCACGAGACTCTCCTTTGGCACCACCGCCTTGGTCACCCCTCCCTGCCTCGTCTTCGAGGTATGGCCTCCCGTGCCCTTGTCTCGGGTCTACCCCGGTCCCTGCCTCCCCTTCCTCCGGGGCCTGCCCCCACCTGTGTTCCTTGTGTCGAGGGCAGGCAGCGCGCCGCTCCTCACTCCTCCTCGTTCCCTCCGACTGAGGCTCCTCTGCAGACTCTTCACATGGACGTGTGGGGCCCAGCCTGCGTCCGTGGACAGGGTCACGAGCGTTACTTCCTGCTGGTCGTTGACGACTACTCGCGTTACACCACAGTCTTCCCCTTGCGCAGCAAGGGTGAGGTCCTTGAGGTGTTGATCGACTGGATCCGCGGTGCTCGTCGCCAGCTCAGTGAGAGTTTTGGCTCGGACCTTCCTGTTCTGCGTCTGCACTCAGACAGAGGTGGGGAGTTTTCCTCCGACCTCCTGAGAGCCTTCTGTCGTTCGGAGGGCATCCGCCAGACGTTCACGCTTCCGGCCTCCCCGCAGCAAAATGGGATTGCTGAGCGCCGCATTGGCATGGTCATGGATGTCGCTCGTACGTCCATGATCCATGCGGCTGCTCCCCATTTTCTGAGGCCGTTCGCGGTTCAGAACGCTGCGCATCAGATTAACCTTCAGCCTCGTGTCTCCTTGCCGGAGACCACACCTACTCTGCGGTGGACGGGGAAGGTTGGCGATGCGTCCGCGTTCCGTGTCTGGGGATCTCGAGCTTTTGTCCGCGATACTACAGCGGACAAGCTGTCCTCCCGTGCCATTCCCTGTGTCTTCCTTGGCTTCCCTCCTGACGCACCCGGGTGGCAGTTCTACCACCCCACCTCGCGTCGTGTTCTGTCCTCTCAGGACGTCATGTTTGACGAGTCGGTGTCGTACTACCGTCTCTTTCCCTACCGCACTGCCTCTCTCCTCCCCCCGCCGCACTTCCTAGCACCAGGTACTCCCCCAGCTTCAAACCCTTGACTGCTCCATCCTTCTCTAGCTGCTTCAACAAGGGCATTGCCACATGCCCCAAGCGTCGGTGTGCCGTTGCCCAATCTGTCTCCCCAGATCTGGCCGACACCTTCACACCAACCCCTCCAACGGCGTTGCACTCCCCCTGGGATGCAGACCCCTCTCCAGCCTGCCCCCCACCGTGCCACGCCAACGCCGGCAGCTGCCACATGGATCTGTACACATCCTTGCTCTCGTGCAGATCCCAAAGCACCCGATTTCCCAGCTGCCCCTTGTACGTGCGTGCCCCATCCGTGCTAGTGCTCACCCCAGCCTTGGCAAGCTTACGGAGGGAGATGAGGTTGGCCTTGAGATCAGGAACAAGGAGAACGTCGTGCAGCACCACCGGCTTGCCATCCGCTCCCTTGAATGCAGCTCGTCCCGCACCAGCCACCTTCAGCGCGTGTCCAGAGGCAGAGCACACCTCATTGATCGGTGCAGCTCGTACGTCATCAAGCAGCTCGTTGCGCGGCGTCATCGTCCAAGCAGCGCCCGTGTCCAACACCCAATAGTCCAGGGGATGCAGCTCTGCTCCAACCTTGGCAGAGGCGTCTCCTTGCTCCCCCTGCTCTCCAATATGGAAGAACTGGCCTGCAGTGCGCTCCTTCTTCTTCTCTGCACCGCCGTTGCTCTTCGGGTTGTTGTCGGACGAATCGGCGACCATGTTCGCGCCGTTTTTCTGGTTCCTCCGCGCGCCGCCATCCTGGTGACGATTCTGGGGGGTCCATCCATCGGGTTTCTTATAGCACAAAAACCAGGGGTGCCCCTCCTTCTCACAATACCAGCAACTCCCTTTCATTTTGCCACCAGCACCCGACTTGCCCCCACGTCCAGATTTCGCACCGCGACCCCAACCGGTACCTCCTTGTTGGTCGTTGGAGTCGTCGTCCTTCTTTGCACCGCGTCCAGCACCACCAAGGCCACGTCCTCTGCCACGTCGGCTCCCTTGCATCCCGTAGCCGCTACTGCCGTCGTCTCCACCCCTCAGTTGGCGGCGACGGAAGTCCTCTTCCAGAATCTTCGTCCGCACCCACTCGAGCGTCCACAAGCTCTGGTTCTGCGGCAGGCTCAATCCGCTCGTGAATTGAAGCCACGATTCCGGCAGCAGCGATAGCATCTTCAAGCACTTGGTCTGCTCCGGGTAGGTGATTCCTGCAGTCGCCAACTTCGCGTAGAGGTCGCGCATTTTGTCCAAAACAGGTTGCACCGGCTCTCCCTCGCTCAAGCGCAACGCGGACAGCTCCCTCTCCAGCATCAACGTTGCGACAACGGAGGTCGGGGCGTGCAGCTCCTTCAACACGGTCCACGCCTTCGGACCGCAATCAACCTCCGGCAGCAGGTGCATGACGTGGTGACGCTGGTTCAGCTCCAAACTCTGTGACATCAAGTAGTAGCCAGCCGATGCGCGCTCGTCCCAATCTTCCTGCAGCGTGGGGTCACTCGGTCTAGGCTCCTCCCCAATCATTAGTTTCAACAAACCAATCTGACGGAAGTAAAGTTGCATTTTCCATGCCCAATCATCATAGCCCTCACCATTGAACTTCTCGACGGTGAAGTTCTTCAGCACCTCCTTGATCAGCGAGCCCTGGTTTGTTCGCGCTCCCCTTGGCGCCGAAACACCAGAATCCTGGCTGCCGCTACGATCTTGGGCTGAAGATTCACCAGCTCCCGCCGAGGTATTTCCCGCCATAGCTACCTATAACGAGGATCACTATAACGCAGCTCTGATACCAGCTTGTTGGTGTAAGGGCCTAATAAACTCAGGCTATTAAGACGTTATCCAACTTAAAACCTCTCCTCGGGGTCACCTCCAAGGGTCCCTGGGTGCTTGGTACAAGACCAGCCCCTATCCTCGGGTCCGAGTTTGTAGAGAGAGGGATCAAGAGGGACTTAGTCAAAACAGCAAGAGTACCTTGAATGTCGCGCAGCGTGTCGCGCAGACCGTCGATCGGATTAAGCTGAGATCTTGCTATATCGAAGCTCACTCTAAGAGCTTTCAAAAGAGCCAAGTTGCCTCGCGAAAAGTTCTGCCATTGCAGAGTTACGAAATGGACAGCGTTGGCCTAGCGTTGAAGTGCTAGCGTACTAGCGTTGACTCGGTAGCATTCTGCCGTCGAATCGCGTGGATACGAAATTCCAGCAAGGAAGGAATTCGCTTGAATGAATTTGAATATATTCAGGTACAAACAGAGAAGGAATATATAGTTCTATCTAGCAAGGACCTTGGGAATCAACCTGGGAACAACCAGGGATGATCCCAAATAATTCCAAGCAACAGAACCAACCTGGCTGGACAAAACAGCAGGTGGTAGGTTGGTAAACAACCTCTGGTTCTGTTTTTCCAACCTGGGAAAACAACAACCAGGTTCAGGTCCTAAAAACAGAACCTGTTTTGTCTTTGCCCAACCAGCCAAATGCTAGTTCCGCTGGTTTCCCCTGGCCCTGTAGCATGCAGATACAGACAAACAACATCCAACCTTCACCTAAATTGTACCCCTATAGTGCCTGCCCTGCTACACTATAGTCAACCAAACAAAACAGTACAAGTTCGAGTTGGATAGAACTGAATCTGCGCACTCAATTAAACCGAACTGCAAAGCTTCCATCTTGGGTTCCTTTGCAAGCTCGTCCTTTCTGCTTGCACTGTTCATAGCGCGTACAATGTTGTGCCGAAGCGCACATTGCGCGAGTACCTGCAAATGCATCAAGCGAAAATTGCGAAACAAACAAAAACACGAACATTCCATTCACACCCAAATGCATTCCCACACGCATACTCGTACAAACAGACGGCAGGATGTCGTGCAATGTGAATTTGCACCCAACACACTCCCCCTCAGCCTGCCGGCTGCATTCCACATCATTCCATGCTAGTTCATGCTCATTCCACTCATGCGCACACAACGCCAATGAGGCTCATCCGCAAGCCTCTTGGTGAGGAAGTCTGCTGGCTGCTGGTGAGTCTTGACATAGATTGGATTCACGGTCCCCCTCTTCACCTCCTTACGCAGCCAGTGCCACTTGATACGCATGTGCTTGTTCAACCCATGAAGCACTGCGTTCCTGGCCATCCCAAGAGCCCCCTTGCTATCACAAAACAGCGGCGTAGCAACCTTCTGCTCCTGGCCAATCTCCTCTAACAGCCTTCTCAGCCAAATCACCTCCTTCACCCCATGGAACATTGCCATGTACTCTGATTCAACAGAAGAGAGTGCCGTCTCCGTCTGCTTCTTGGACCTCCAACTAACAGGTCCTCCCCCAACTACGCAGATGTATCCCCCCACAGATGAGGAATCGTCCTTCTCAGAAGCCCACGTAGCATCGGTAAAGCAAGTGAGAAACAGCTTGCCTTCTCCAAGCCGCTCCCCCTTCTCTTTCAGCACCTCAACCCCTTTCTGCTTCACCTGTGCAGATGCGGAGTATTGAACTCCATTGCTTGGGTGAGAGTTCAGGTACTTCACCACACGCTCAGCTGCATCCACCTGCTCCTTTGATGGATTTTGCACCACCCTAGCCAGCTGCCCAACCGAGAAAGAAATGTCGGGCCTTGTATGAACCGTGACATACAAGAGGCTGCCCACCAAGGACTGAAATTGCTGCTGCTCCTCGGCTTCAACCCCTTCATCCTCTGCTGCCTTCACAAGCTTGAATTCTGCTGGCAGGGGAGTTGCAACCTTGCGCTCATTCTCAATCCCATACTTCTCCCCCAGCTCCTTGATGAACTTCTCCTGGTGCAGCTTCAACCACCTGTGATCCAGATCCCTCTCCACGCCCGAGGTAGTACTTTACCTCCCCAAGGGTCTTGCACTTGAAGTTCTTCATCAGCTGCTGCTGCACGTTCTGGATCTCCTTCATGCTGCTGATGAAGAGAAGAATGTCGTCCACGTAGACCAGAAACAGCACCAGCTTCTCCCCCTCCCCCTTGAGAAAGAGGCTCTCATCACAGCTGCTGGTCCTGAATCCCATCTCCTCTAAAACAGCTGCCAACTTCTGGTACCAGCAGCGTGGCGCCTGCTTCAAGCCGTAGATGGACTTTTTCAGCTTGCACAGCCTGCCCGTACCATCCTCATACCCAGGTGGCTGCATCATGTACACATCCTCCTCTAAAATCCCATTGAGGAATGCCGTTGATATATCCATCTGAATGATGGATTTCCCACTAACGGCTGCATCTGCCAACAAGACACGGAGGGTAGGGGGTTTGGCAGTGGGAGCAAAGATCTCATTGAAGTCCTGCTTCTCCTTCTGCATAAACCCCTTAGCCACCAGCCTACTCTTGTAGATGGTGACCTGTCCCTTGTCATCGGTCTTGATCCTTAGCACCCACTTGCACTGTACGGCTTTCTTCCCCTCAGGCAGCACCACCAGATCCCATGTCCCATTCTCTAACAGGCTTTGGTACTCAGCATTCCTAGAAACCAGCCACTTCTCCCTATCTGGTCCAGCTAATGCCTCCTCCATGCTTGCTGGTTCCTCTGGTGCAGGGGCAAGAAAACAGTAGGCAGGTTCATCCTCCTCATCTGGGTCATAGCCATGCGGTAGAATCAGCAATGCCTCCTCATTCCCAAGCTACTGCTCTGCAACATCAGCTCCTGCAGTCAGATTCATAGTGGCCATACGGGTACGTCCTGGCCTGGAGACGGGTGTCTCCCATCCCCTCATAACGACACCCTTCGGCTTCCTCCTTGATGGTAGCGCAGGAACCTTAGCTTTTCCCAGCTGCTGTTCTCCTCCCTCAGATCCAGCAGCTTCCTTGGTGCTATCACTAGTCTCCACATCATCTCCTCCACCACCAGGTGCCTCCTGCACCTTCTCTCCATCACCACCCTCTGCAGCTGCCTCCTCCCCCTCCTCCCACACACTAGGAGTCAGGTCCAGCTGCATGGTGATCTGCTCCATCTGCTCGGATACCTTGGTCTCCGGCTGTTTCTTCCATCCCCCATACATCATGCCCTCAACAAACTTCACATCCCTGCTGTCAAACAACACACCCTTGGATGGTTCCCACAGCAGCCATCCCTTGCTCTCAGCAGCCAGCCCCAAATGCACACACCAGATTGCACTCGCCCCCAACTTACTTCGATACTTCTTGGGGACGTGGGCGACTGCCATGCAACCGAACAAACTCAGCATGTCCACCGGCGGCTTCCTCCCAAGCCACCTCTCCAGCGGCACCCACGATTCATTACCAACCTTAGTGAGCACCCTGTTCCTAGCCACGGTAGCGTGCCGGACAGCATGGGGCCACATGGAATTGCCCACCCCTGATTCTATGAGCAGCGCCCTAGCTGTCTCCAGAATGGTCCGGTTCGCCCGTTCTGCTACACCGTTGGACTGCGGAGAGTAAGCTGTGGTCAGCTCCCTCTGAATGCCCTGCTTCTTGAGCCAGGCCGTCGTTTCAGCTCCAAGGAACTCGCCACCCCGGTCTGTCCTAATCCGCTTCACTACACACTCCGCTTGCTTCTCCACGAATGGCAGCCAATCTTCCTTTATCGTAGGGGCGGCGTGGTCCTTTTGCTTCAGCGGATACGCCCACATGAGTCTGCTCCAATCATCCACAATGGTTAGGAAATACCGCTCCCCCTTGTGCCCTTGCACCTGCAGCGGCCCCACCAAGTCCATGTGAACCAGCTCCAAAGGCTTCTTGCTCCTGCCAGTCACGCTATGAAAAGGGAAACGAGTGAATTTTGAGAGCAAACAGATTTCACAGTTGTCATCAGGTGGCTGTCCATTCAACTTCAAACCCTTGACGCCTCCATCTTTCTCTAGCTGCTTCAACAAGGGCATTGCCACATGCCCCAAGCGTCGGTGTGCCGTTGCCCAATCTGTCTCCCCAGATCTGGCCGACACCTTCACACCAACCCCTCCAACGGCGTTGCACTCCCCCTGGGATGCAGACCCCTCTCCAGCCTGCCCCCCACCGTGCCACGCCAACGCCGGCAGCTGCCACATGGATCTGTACACATCCTTGCTCTCGTGCAGATCCCAAAGCACCCGATTTCCCAGCTGCCCCTTGTACGTGCGTGCCCCATCCGTGCTAGTGCTCACCCCAGCCTTGGCAAGCTTACGGAGGGAGATGAGGTTGGCCTTGAGATCAGGAACAAGGAGAACGTCGTGCAGCACCACCGGTTTGCCATCCGCTCCCTTGAATGCAGCTCGTCCCGCACCAGCCACCTTCAGCGCGTGTCCAGAGGCAGAGCACACCTCATTGATCGGTGCAGCTCGTACGTCATCAAGCAGCTCCTTGCGCGGCGTCATCGTCCAAGCAGCGCCCGTGTCCAACACCCAATAGTCCAGGGGATGCAGCTCTGCTCCAACCTTTGCAGAGGCGTCTCCTTTCCCCCTGCTCTCCAATATGGAAGAACTGGCCTGCGGTGCGCTCCTTCTTCTTCTCTGCACCGCCGTTGCTCTTCGGGTTGTTTTCGGACGAATCGGCGACCATGTTCGCGCCGTTTTTCTGGTTCCTCCGCGCGCCGCCATCCTAGTGACGATTCTGGGGGGTCCATCCATCGGGTTTCTTATAGCACAAAAACCAGGGGTGCCCTTCCTTCTCACAATACCAGCAACTCCCTTTCATTTTGCCACCAGCACCCGACTTGCCCCCACGTCCAGATTTCGCACCGCGACCCCAACCGGTACCTCCTTGTTGGTTGTTGGAGTCGTCGTCCTTCTTTGCACCGCGTCCAGCACCACCAAAGCCACGTCCTCTGCCACGTCGGCTCCCTTGCATCCCGTAGCCGCTGCTGCTGTCGTCTCCACCCCTCAGTTGGCGGCGACGGAAGTCCTCCTCCAGAATCTTTGTCCGCACCCACTCGAGCGTCCACAAGCTCTGGTTCTGCGGTAGGCTCAATCTGCTCGTGAATTGAAGCCACGATTCCGGCAGCAGCGATAGCATCTTCAAGCACTTGGTCTGCTCCGGGTAGGTGATTCCCGCGGTCGCCAACTTCGCGTAGAGGTCGCGCATTTTGTCCAAAACAGGTTGCACCGGCTCTCCCTCGCTCAAGCGCAACGCGGACAGCTCCCTCTCCAGCATCAACGTTGCGACAACGGAGGTCGGGGCGTGCAGCTCCTTCAACACGGTCCACGCCTTCGGACCGCAATCAACCTCCGGCAGCAGGTGCATGACGTGGTGACGCTGGTTCAGCTCCAAACTCTGCGACATCAAGTAGTAGCCAGCCGAGGCGCGCTCGTCCCAATCTTCCTGCAGCGCGGGGTCACTCGGTCTAGGCTCCTCCCCAATCATTAGTTTCAACAAACCGATCTGACGGAAATAAAGTTGCATTTTCCAGGCCCAATCATCATAGCCCTCACCATTGAACTTATCGACGGTAAAGTTCTTCAGCACCTCTTTGATCAGCAAGCCCTGGTTTGTTCGCGCTCCCCTTGGCGCCGAAACACCAGAATCCTGGCTGCCGCTACGATCTTGGGCTGAAGATTCACCAGCTCCCGCCGAGGTATTTCCCGCCATAGCTACCTATAACGAGGATCACTATAACGCAGCTCTGATACCAGCTTGTTGGTGTAAGGGCCTAATAAACTCACGCTATTAAGATGTTATCCAACTTAAAACCTCTCCTCGGGGTCACCTCCAAGGGTCCCTGGGTGCTTGGTACAAGACCAGCCCCTATCCTCGGGTCCGAGTTTGTAGAGAGAGGGATCAAGAGGGACTTAGACAAAACAGCAAGAGTACCTTGAACATTGCGCAGCGTGCCGTGCAGACCGTCGATCGGATTCAGCTGAGAACTCGCTATATCGAAGCTCACTCTAAGAGCTTTCAAAAGAGCCAAGTTGCCTCGCGAAAAGTTCTGTCATTGCAGAGTTATAGCTCGGACAGCGTTTGTCTAGCGTTGTAGTGCTAGCGTACTAGCCTTGACTCGGTAGCATTCTGCCGTCGCACTGTGTAGATACGAAATTCCAGCAAGGAAAGAATTCGCTTGAATCAATTTGAATATATCCAGGTGCAAACAGAGAAGGAATATATAGTTCTAGCTAACATGGACCTTGGAAATCAATCTGGGAACAACCAGGGATGATCCCAAATAATTCCAAGCAACAGAACCAACCTGGCTGGACAAAACAGCAGGTGGTAGGTTGGTAAACAACCTCTGGTTCTGTTTTTCCAACCTGGGAAAACAACAACCAGGTTCAGGTCCTAAAAACAGAACCTGTTTTGTCTTTGCCCAACCAGCCAAATGCTGGTTCCACTGGTTTCCCCTGGCCCTGTAGCATGCAGATACAGACAAACAACATCCAACCTTCACCTAAATTGTACCCCTATAGTGCCTGCCCTGCTACTCTATGGTCAACCAAACAAAACAGTACAATTTCGAGTTGGATATAAATGAAACTGCGCAATCAATTCAACCGAACTGCAAAGCTTCCATCTTGGGTTCCTTTGCGAGCTCGTCCTTTCTGATTGCACTGTTCATAGCGCGTACAATGTTGTGCCGAAGCGCACATTGCGCGAGAACCTGCAAATGCATCAAGCGAAAATTGCGAAAGAAAACAAACACACGAACATTCCATTCACACCCAAATGCAGTCGCACACGCATACTCGTACAAACAGACGGCAGGATGTCGTGCAATCTGACTTTGCACCCAACACACCCCCCCTCAGCCTGCCGGCTGCATTCCACATCATTCCATGCTAGTTCATGCTCATTCCACTCATGCGCACACAACGCCAATGAGGCTTATCCGCAAGCCTCTAGGTGAGGAAGTCTGCTGGCTGCTGGTGAGTCTTGATATAGATTGGATTCACTGTCCCCCTCTTCACCTCCTTACACAGCCAATGCCACTTGATACGCATGTGCTTGTTCAGGCCATGAAGCACAGCGTTCCTGGCCATCCCAAGAGCCCCCTTGCTATCACAAAATAGCGGTGTAGCAACTTTCTGCTCCTGGCCAATCTCCTTTAACAGCCTCCTCAGCCAAATCACCTCCTTCACCCCATGGAACATTGCCATGTACTCTGATTCAACAGAGGAGAGTGCCGTCTCCGTCTGCTTCTTGGACTTCCAACTAACAGGTCCTCCCCCAACTACGCAGATGTATCCTCCCACAGATGAGGAATCGTCCTTCTCAGAAGTCCACGTAGCATCGGTAAAGCAAGTGAGAAACAGCTTGCCTTCTCCAAGCCGCTCCCCCTTCTCTTTCAGCACCTCAACCCCTTTCTGCTTCACCTGTGCAGATGCGGAGTATTGAACTCCAATGCTTGGGTGATAGTTCAGGTACTTCACCACACGCTCAGCTGCATCCACCTGCTTCTCTGGTGGATTCTGCACCACCTTAGCCAGCTGCCCAACCGAGAAAGAGATGTCGGGCCTTGTGTGAATTGCTGCATACAAGAGGCTGCCCACCAAGGACTGAAATTGCTGCTGCTCCTCGGCTTCAACCCCTTCATCCTCTGCTGCCTTCACAAGCTTGAATTCTGCTGGCAGGGGAGTTGCAACCTTGCGCTCATTCTCAATCCCATACTTCTCCCCCAGCTCCTTGATGAACTTCTCCTGGTGCAGCTTCAACCACTTGTGATCCAGATCCCTCTCCACGTGCATCCCGAGGTAGTAATTTACCTCCCCAAGGGTCTTGCACTTGATGTTCTTCATCAGCTGCTGCTGCACTTTCTAGATCTCCTTCATGCTGCTGCTGAAGAGAAGAATGTCATCCACGTAGACCAGAAACAGCACCAGCTTCTCCCCCTCCCCCTTGAGAAAGAGGCTCTCATCACAGCTGCTGGTCCTGAATCCCATCTCCTCTAAAACAGCTGCCAACTTCTGGTACCAGCAGCGTGGCGCCTGCTTCAAGCCGTAGATGGACCTTTTCAGCTTGCACACCCTGCCCGTACCATCCTCATACCCAGGTGGCTGCGCCATGTACACATCCTCCTCTAAAATCCCATTGAGGAATGCCATTGATATATCCATCTGAATGATGGATTTCCCACTAACGGCTGCATCTGCCAACAAGACACGGAGGGTAGGGGGTTTGGCAGTGGGAGCAAAGATCTCATTGAAGTCCTGCTTCTCCTTCTGCATAAACCCCTTAGCCACCAGCCTACTCTTGTAGATGGTGACCTGTCCCTTGTCATCGGTCTTGATCCTTAGCACCCACTTGCACTGTACGGCTTTCTTCCCCTCAGGCAGCACCACCAGATCCCATGTCCCATTCTCTAGCCGGCTCTGGTACCCAGCATCCCTAGAAACCAGCCACTTCTCCCTATCTGGTCCAGCTAATGCCTCCTCCATGCTTGCTGGTTCCTCTGGTGCAGGGGCAAGAAAACAGTAGGCAGGTTCATCCTCCTCATTCCCAAGCTGCTGCTCTGCTACATCAGCTCCTGCAGTCAGCTTCATAGTGGCCATACGGGTACGTCCTAGCTGCATGGTGATCTGCTCCATCTGCTGGGACACCTTTGTCTCCGGCTGTTTCTTCTAGCCCCCATACATCATGCCCTCAACAAACTTCACATCCCTGCTGTCAAACAACACACCCTTGGATGGTTCCCACAGCAGCCATCCCTTGCTCTCAGCAGCCAGCCCCAAATGCACACACCAGATTGCACTCGCCCCAAACTTACTTCGATACTTCTTGGGGACGTGGGCGACTGCCATGCAACTGAACATCCTCAGCATGTCCACCGGCGGCTTCCTCCCAAGCCACCTCTCCAGCGGCACCCACGATTCATTACCAACCTTAGTGAGCACCCTGTTCCTAGTCACGGTAGCGTGCCGGACAGCATGGGGCCACATCGAATTTCCCACCCCTTATTCTATGAGCAGGGCCTTAGCCGTCTCTAGAATTGTCCGGTTCCCCCGTTCTGCTAAATCTTTGGACTGCGGGGTGTAAGCCGTGGTCAGCTCTCTCTGAATGCCCTGCTTCTTGAGCCAGGCCGTCATCTCAGCTCCAAGGAACTCACCACCCCGATCTGTCCTAATCCGCTTCACCATACACTCCGCTTGCTTCTCCATGGATGGAAGCCAATCTTCCCGTATCGTAAAGGCGGCGTGGTCCTTTTGCTTCAGCGGATACGCCCACATGAGTCTGCTCCAATCATCCACAATGGTTAGGAAATACCGCTCTCCCTTGTGCCCTTGCACCGGCAGCGGCCCCACCAAGTCCATGTGAACCAGCTCCAAAGGCTTCTTGCTCCTGCCAGTCATGCTATGAAAGGGGAAACGAGTGAATTTTGAGAGCAAACAGATTTCACAGTTGTCATTAGGTGGCTGTCCGTTCAGCTTCAAACCCTTGACGGCTCCATCCTTCTCTAGCTGCTTCAACAAGGGCATTGCCACATGCCCCAAGCGTCGGTGTGCCGTTACCCAATCCGTCTCCCCAGATCTGGCCGACACTTTCACACCAACCCCTCCAACCGCGTTGCACTCCCCCTGGGATGCAGACCCCTCTCCAGCCTGGACCCACCGAACCACGCCAACGCCGGCAGCTGCCACATGGATCTGTACACATCCTTGCTCTCGTGCAAATCCCAAAGCTCCCGATTTCCCAGCTGCCCCTTGTACGTGCGTGCCCCATCCGTGCTAGTGCTCACCCCAGCCTTGGAAAGCTTACGGAGGGAGATGAGGTTGGCCTTGAGATGAGGAACGAGAAGAACGTTGTGCAGCACCACCGGCTTTCCATCCTCTCCTTTGAATGCAGCTCGTTCCGCACCAGCCACCTTCAGCGCGTGTCCAGTGGCGGAGCACACCTCATTGATCGGTGCAGCTCGTACGTCGTCAAGCAGCTCCTTGCGCGGCGTCATTGTCCAAGCAGCGCCCGTGTCCAACACCCAATAGTCTAGGGGATGCAGAGCTGCTCCAACCTTGGCAGAGGCGTCTTCTTGCCCCCCCTGCTCTCCAAGAACTGGCCCGCAGTACGCTCCTTCTTGTCCACACCGCCGTTGCTCTTCGGGTTGTTCTCGAACGAATTGACGACCATGTTCGCGCCGTTTTTCCGGTTCCTCCGCGTGCCGCCATCCTGGTGACAATTCTGGGGGGTCCATCCATCGGGTTTCTTATAGCACAAAAACCAGGGGTGCCCCTCCTTCTCACAATACCAGCAACTCCCTTTCATTTTGCCACCAGCACCCGACTTGCCCCCACGTCCAGATTTCGCACCGCGACCCCAACCGGTACCTCCTTGTTGGTCGTTGGAGTCGTCGTCCTTCTTTGCACCGCGTCCAGCACCACCGAAGCCTCGTCCTCTGCCACGTTTGCTCCCTTGCATCCCGTAACCACTGCTGCCGTCGTCTCCACCCCTCAGTTGACGGCGACAGAAGTCCTCCTCCAGAATCTTCGTCCACACCCACTCGAGCGTCCACAAGCTCTGGTTCTGTGGCAGGCTCAATCCGCTCGTGAATTGAAGCCACGATTCCGGCAGCAGCGAGAGCATCTTCAAGCACTTGGTCTGCTCCGGGTAGGTGATTCCCGCGGTCACCAACTTTGCGTAGAGGTCGGGCATTTTGTCCAAAACAGGTTGCACCGGCTCTCCCTCGCTCAAGCAAAACGCGGACAGCTCCCTCTCCAGCATCAACGTTGCGACAACGGAGGTCGGGGCGTGCAGCTCCTTCAACACGGTCCACGCCTTCGGACCGCATTCAACCTCCGGCAGCAGGTGCATGACGTGGTGACGCTGGTTCAGCTCCAAACTCTGCGACATCAATTAGTAGCCAGCTAAGACACGCTCGTCCCAATCTTCCTGCAGCGCAGGGTCACTTGGTCTAGGCTCCTCCCCAATCATTAGTTTTAGCAAACCGATCTGACGGAAATTCATTTGCATTTTCCAGGCCCAATCATCATAGCCCTCACCATTGAACTTCTCGATGGTGAAGTTCTTCAGCACCTCCTTGATTAGCGAGCCCTGGTTTGTTCGCGCTCCCCTTGGCGCCGAAACACCAGAATCTTGGCTGCCGCTATGATCTTGGGCTGAAGATTCACCCGCTCCCGCCAAGGTATTTCCCGCTATAGCTACCTATAACGAGGATCACTATAACGCAGCTCTGATACCAGGTTGTTGGTGTAAGGGCCTAATAAACTCAGGCTATTAAGACGTTATCCAACTTAGAACCTCTCCTCGGGGTCACCTCCAAGGGTCCCTGGGTGCTTGGTACAAGACCAGCGCCTATCCTCGGGTCCGAGTTTGTAGAGAGAGGGATCAAGAGGGACTTTGTCAAAACAGCGAGAGTACCTTGAACGTCACGCAGCGTGCCGTGCAGTCCGTCGATCAGATTAAGTTGAGAACTCGCTATATCGAAGCTCACTCTAAGAGCTTTGAAAAGAGCCAAGTTGCCTCTCGGAAAGTTCTGACATTGCAGAGTTACGAAATGGACAGCGTTGGCCTAGCTCGTAGTGCTAGCGTACTAGCGTTGACTCAGTAGAATTCTGCCGTCGCACCGCGTAAAAACGAAATTCCAGCAAGGAAGGAATTCGCTTGAATCAATTTGAATATACCCAGGTGCAAACATAGAAGGAATATATAGTTCTAGCTAGCAAGGACCTTGGGAATCAACCTGGGAACAACCAGGGATGATCCCAAATAATTCCAAGCAACAGAACCAACCTAGCTGGACAAAACAGCAGGTGGTAGGTTGGTAAACAACCTCTGGTTCTGTTTTTCCAACCTGGGAAAACAACAACCAGGTTCAGGTCCTAAAAACAGAACCTGTTTTGTCTTTGCCCAACCAGCCAAATGCAGGTTCCGCTGGTTTCCCCTGGCCCTGTAGCACGCAGATACAGACAAAGAACATCCAACCTTCACCTAAATTGTACCCCTATAGTGCCTGCCTTGCTGCTATAGTCAACCAAACAAAACAGTACAATTTCGAGTTGGATATAAATGAAACTGCGAAATCAATTCAACCGTAGTGCAAAGCTTCCATCTTTGGTTCCTTTGCGAGCTCGTCCTTTCTGCTTGCACTGTTCATAGCGCGTACAATGTTGTGCCGAAGCGCACATTGTGAAAGAATTGAGGAATGAATGACTAGGAAATGAGTTGGGTACAAATACGAAACCCTAACAAACTGTACCCCATAATGTCTACCCCACTACAGCCTAAACAGGCTATGCGATTAATGTTTAACACACCCCCATAGGCAAGGTGGGGGAGAACAAGGGGTCACAAGACCAGTCAAGCAAAGCAAAGCAAAGCAAACTCAGGGTGGATCACAACGTCACCACATTTTCCGAGCACAGGTTCAAAGGCCACAAGGCCAGTTCACATGCAAGGTTATATATAAAGGCAAGCAAGCAAGTGCAGGTATATATAGATCACAGTACAAATAAAGTCAAGAGGTAAGCAAGTGAGGCCAAGTAGGCACAAGACCTAGCATAGTACAGAAGCGCTGATGATCACAAGGGTGAAGCGCCTTGGTGAAGATATCAGCAGTGTTGGCCTGAGAGGCCACATAAGCAAGGCGCAGCTGACCACGCTGCTGCAGCTCACGAGCAAGGAAGTAGCGAAGAGCAATGTGCTTCGTTCTGTGCTCCAGTCTGTGCTCCCGACACAAGGCCAGCATGGCCTTGTTGTCTACGTACAGAACTGGAGGAAAACGAGGCGGCTCTCCCAGGTCAGTCAGCAGGTAGGTGAGCCAGCGTAACTCCTGTGCAGCCATGGCTCCTGCGTAGATCTCAGCCTCACAGCTGGAGCTGAGAACAGAAGACGAGCGGGTAGACCGCCACGAAACAGAACCGGAACCAAGGCTGAAGGTGTAACCCTGTGAAGACCGCTGAGTAGCCAGGTCGTCAACCCAAGACGCGTCTGCGTGACCAGTGAGGACCACTGGACTCCGCCCTCCAAGCACGAGCCCCATGCCCGACGTACTGCACAGGTAGCGCAACACCCTCTTCGCAGCAGCCATGTGCTCTGGTCGGTGTCTCCCATGAGCAACATAGCGAGCCAAGATGCTAAGAGGGTATGCCAGGTCAGGTCGAGTGCAGGTCATCAGGTACATGAGGCAGCCAACAAGCTCTGGGTACGGGCCACTCGGCTCTACGGACTCATCCGAAGGCAGAGCTGAGAGCGAGTGGCGAGTAGACAGAGGAGTGGCCTGAGGCGAGGAGTACGTGAAGTCGAAGTGCTGAAGGACCTGCTGCACCATGTGTGACTGAGTCAAGGTAATGGTGTGCCGTGCTCTGTCCCGGGTGATCTGCAAGCTAAGATAGCTGCGCAGTTCACCCAGGTCTGTGCACGTGTGTCTCTTCTGCAGCTCGGACTTCACGTGGGCAAGTCCAGCAGTGTCAGCCGTAGCAAAGACCAAGTCGTCGACGTACACGAGGATGTAGAACGGCGGCAGCGAGGTGTCGGTGCGAAGAAACAGCGACGGGTCAGCAGTAGAAGGAGCAAACCCAAGAGCTGCAAGCGTAGTCCTCAGTGTGTCGTGCCACTCACGGGGTGCCTGGCGGAGACCGTAGACTGGCCGTCGGAGGCTCCACTGGGTACCAGGAGGAAACGACCCAGTGAAGCCAGGTGGGCGGCGCAGCCAGATCTCCTCGTGCAGGCTGCCCTGTAGGAAAGCAGTGCTGAAGTCAAGGGAGTGAAGCTCGTAGTCACGCTGAGCAGCGACATGCAGCAGAACCCGAAGAGTGGTCATCTTCGGGGTCGGGGAGAAGGTCTGAAAGTAGTCAACTCCCTGCCGCTGACTGAAGCCTCGAGCCACGTAACGCGCCTTGAAGACAGGCGGAGAACCCGGCGGCCGCTTCACCCTGAAAATCCACATGCCACTGACGATGTTCGCCCCAGGTGGGGGAACCTCGTCGGCGTAGGTGCCTGTGGACTTCCAGGAAGCCATCTCTGCGTCCATGGCTGCCTGCCACTGAGAGGAGTAGGGACCCTCTATCGCCTCTGCGTAAGAGCGCGGGGTCGGGATGTCTGGTGCATCCGGGTCTCCCTCAGGGGCAAGTAGCAAAGACACGAGATGAGATAAAGCAGCTGCAAAACACTGGAACTCCTCCTGCCTGTCCTCAAGGACGTCCGTGCTAAGAGCACACTCACCCCCGACGGACGGAGGACAGACAGACGAAGACTCAGCAACAAGACTAGCGGCGTAGTCTAGACGACAGTGAGCAGCGAAGTCGACAAGCTCGGCAACTAAGGCAGACGCAGCAGCGGACTCAAAGGAAGGGTCAGTGACAGAAGTGGCTAGGAAACGCGTGACAGTAGGACTGGCAGCACGAAGAGAGTCAGACGCCGGGTCAGCAAGAGCAGGAAGAGAGGACTCTGGAGGAGACGGCAAAGGGACACGCTGTGGCGCAGTGGAAGGACGCAGTGCCATCTGATGCGTGCCCGGGACTGCAAGAGGACGCTGACGTGGAACACGACGACTAGTGCGAGCAGTACGAACCGGTGACGCAGGACGCGACTCAGGCTCACGACGCTCAGCAAGACCTCCAGTAGGACCAGCGTAGGGGAGAAGGAGCAGGGAGAGGGGAGGCCAGCTGTAACTGTGACTTGGACTGGACAGGCGGTGGACACTCTAAGGAAGGAGCAGGACTAGAAGAAGGCGGAAGACCAAGAACCTGCTCAAGGAGCGGAACGAAGTACGGCCGCGGCCGCGCAGCACCTCCAGAACCAGCAGGGACAACACCAGCACCCCCAGCGTCAGCTCCAACTCCAGCAGCACCACCAGCTCCAGTACCTCCAGCAGCTCCAGCTCCAACAGGACCACCGGCAGACACAGCAGCTCCGGCTCCAGTACCTCCAGTAGCACCCACTCCAGCAGCACCGCCAGCCCAACTCCACCAGTAGCTCCAGCACCAGGAGCACCACCAGGCCCAGCAGCTCCAGTACCTCCAGTACGAGCACCTCCGGGACCCGTGGCTCCAGCACCCCCAGCAGAAGCAGAACCTCCAGCACCGGCTCCAGCAGCACCTCCAGCTCCAGTACCTCCAGCAGCAGCAGAACCTCCAGCAACGGCAGCACCTCCAGCTCCAGCAGCACGGCTCCAGCACCGAGCAATCCACTCGCGCAGCTCCTGTGGAGAGGGAAGCTCCCACCGGAACAAAGCACCCGAAGGACCTCCAGGTCCAGCACCGGCAGGCTCCGCACCCCCACTCTCAGCAACCCCAGGCTCAGCACCCCTAGTCTCCGCACGCTCAGGCTCAGCACCCCCAGACGCAGCACCCCCAGGCTCCGCATGCTCAGGCTCAGCACCCCCAGACCCAGCACCCCCAGGTTCCGCACGCTCAGGCTCAGCACCCCCAAAAGCACCAGAGTCAACAGCTACCTCGACAGGCTCGACTGCATCAACCTGGGACACACGTGAGGGGGCAGGACCCTGAGGGGGGAGGGGGTCTACCGGGGGGGGACCGGGCGCGAGGAAGAGCGGCGAGGGAGGGAGGGGGGCAGTGCGGTAGGGGAAGAGACGGTAGTACGGAACCGACTCGTCAAACGTGACGTCCTGGGAGGACAAAACACGACGCGAGGTGGGGTGGTAAAACTGCCAACCAGGCGCGTCAGGGGGAAAGCCAAGGAAGACGCAAGGAACAGCACGGGAGGACAGCTTGTCCGCAGACAAGTCTCGGACGAAAGCTCGAGATCCCCAGACACGGAACGCAGACGCATCACCAACCTTCCCCGTCCACCGCAGAGCAGGGGAGGTCTCCGGCAGGGAGACCCGGGGCTGAAGGTTGATCTGATGCGCCGCGTACTGAACCGCGAACGGCCACAGAAAATGGGGAGCAGCCGCATGGATCATGGACGTACGAGCGACATCCATGACCATGCCAATGCGGCGCTCAGCAATCCCATTTTGCTGTGGAGAGGCCGGAAGCGTGAACGTCTGGCGGATGCCCTCCGCACGACAGAAGGCTCGCAGAAGGTTGGAGGAAAACTCTCCGCCTCTGTCGGAGTGCAGACGCAGAACATGAAAGTCCCAGCCGAAACGCTCTCTGAGCTGGAGACGAGCAACGCGGATCCAGTCGATCAACATCTCAGTGACCTCACCCTTGCTGCGCAAGGGGAAGACTGTGGTGTAACGCGAGTAGTCGTCAACCACCAGCAGGAAGTAACGCTCGTGACCCTGTCCACGGACGCGGGCTGGGCCCCACACGTCCATGTGGAGAGTCTGCAGCGGAGCCTCTGTCGGGGGAAACTCGGAGGAGTGAGGAGCGGCGCGCTGCCGCCCCTCGACGCAGGGAACGCAGGTAGGGGCAGGCCCCAGGGGAATGGGAGGGAGGGACTGGAGGAGACCAGAGACAAGAACAAGGGAGGCCATGCCTCGGAGACGAGGCAAGGAGGGGTGACCAAGGCGGTGGTGCCAGAGGAGGGTCTGGTGGGACAGGAGGCGACACGAGCAGGGGACAGACTCAGGACCTGACCGAGACGCTGCAGCAAATACCTGGCTCGACGCAGCTACCTGACCAGACGCAGCAACCGGGGGAGACTCAGTGGTCAGTGTGTACATGCTCGACCCCGGTCGACGGGTAAACGTGGCCAAGTGGCGGCCCGACTGAGCACACGTGCAGTGGGTCACTCGCTGACTCGCAGGAGTGAACTGGTCAACCCCGCCATCCTGAAGGTCAGCACCACTCACCAAGTTCGTAGAGAACGAGGGGAGGTAGAGACGAGACAGGGAGCCGGACGGGGCCGCCGGACACGGGAGGACAGTGGAGTAGCGAGCAAGAACAGGACCCCCAGAGGGGTCTGCCAGGGAGACCGCAACCGGCCGACTGAGCGGCGTAAGGGTGGTGCGGTCTCGAAAGAAGGAGCGGGAAGCACCCGAGTCGAGGGTGAAGGTGTGCAAGACCTGAGCCGACGCGGTACCTGAGAGAGCAGACTTACCAGCACCTAGAGCAGCAGACTCACTAGCACCTGGAGCAGCAGACTCACGAGCACCTAGAGCAGCAGCCTCAATGCCCGGGTCAGGCGGAACACGCACGTAACAGTCACCCTCAGCACTAATAGACACAGCATACATGGCAGCAAGAATAGCATCAAAGTCAAGATCAAAGATAGCTACACCCGACTTGAGCAGATCACCCCAGCGAGGGATCTCAGTGGCGTCAGGGAACTGGGTACGCCAGGCGTCTGTCAGGCGACCGAAGCAGCGCTGGGTGGCGTGCTGGCCACCACACTGCTCTCCAGTGCGGTCGCCTGTGCGCAGGTTGTAGGCACAGGGACCAGCACCCCCAGACCCCTGGCGCCCTGCGTACCACTCACGAAGCTGCTAGGGCGACGGGGTCTCACGAGAGCGTGACTGGTGCTGGGGTCCCCGCTGCACAGCTCCGCCTCTACCAGCTCCACCTCCGCCGCCGCCGCCTCCGCCTCCTCCACCCCAACCGCCACCGCCACCGCCGCCTCCACCTCCACTGCTGCCACCGAAGCCCCCACCTCTGCCACCACCCCCACCCCCACCCCCTCCTCCGCCTCCACCGCCACTACCGCCTCCCCCACCACCTCCTCCAGCGCCCTTGCCCCGCTTGCCCTTGCTGTTGCGGCGCCTCTCACTAGGAGCAGACGCAGCGCTGACCGACTCGGTGCCAACAAGGTCGACAGCAGCAGCAGAGGCAACGGAGGGCAAAAGAGGAACGGGGGAGCACCCCTCAAAGAAAGGGGTACGGGGGTCACAACGAGAGGCTCCTACAGCGGTAATACTAGTCTCTGCTGCAAGGAGGCGCTCCTCGAGGAGGTCAACGGTAAGGGTGGTAGGGCGAAGAGAGAGGAAGTGGTCCCTGACCGAGCGAAGAGTGTCAGGGAGTCGGGTGACTAGGTAGTAGAGGGTGATGTACATGGGGGGGGGGGGTCTTTGCGCAGAACTCAGCAGGAAGTGCAGCGTGGTAGCGAGTGTCACTAGTGCGGAGGTGCGTAATGAGGTCAGTGACTGTGGCAAAAGCGGCGAGGTCAGGGAACAGGTACGGTAGCATGAGGCGGCTAAACGCAGCAGTGGCAGGGGAAGAGTAGCGTGCAACTACAGCGTCGTACAGAGTCTTAGCACTCTTGTACTGACTAAAGTGCGCGCGCTCAGTAGAGGGTAGGTGACTACGCACAGCAAGGCGGGCAGCAGCATCGCGCGTGAGCCACTGCGAGCGAACAGTACTGTCAGCATCAGCAGCAGGGGCAGTAGAGGCGCCAGACGTGAGATCGAACAGTGAGAGACCATCCTTGCTATCGCACTGTAGGAAAAGCTGCAGATCATCTAGCCAGACATCGAAGTCAACCGCTCGACCCTCAGCATCAAAGGTAAGAACACTAGGACTAGCCATGACAGGAGCAGCAGCAGGCTAGCAGCAGCAGCAGTGCAACTCGGCTAAGCGACGCGGCTAGGCTGGGCAGCGCGGCTCGGCAGGGCGGCTCGGCAGGGCGGCTCGGTAGAGCGGTGCGGCTCGGCAGCGCGACTCGGCCCGGCGATGCTCTTACCAGGGGCTAGGCCGGGGCAGGGCCGGGGGAGGGTCGGGGCAGGGTCGGGGCAGAGTCGGGGTAGGGCCGGGGCAGGGCCGGGACAGGGCCTGGGCGAGGGCCGGGGCAGGGCTGCAACAGGGCCGGGGCAGGGCCGGGGCAGAGCTGCGACAGGGCCGCAACAGGGCCGGCGCAGGGCCGCGACAAGTCGGGGCAGGGCTGCGACAGGGCCGGGGGAGGGCCGGGGCAGGGCCGGAACAGGGCCGCGACAGGGCCGGAGGAGGGCCGGGGCTGGGTCGCAGCAGGGCCGCGACAGGGCCGCGACAAGGTCGGGGCAGGGCCGCGACAGGTCCGGGACAGGGGCGGCGCCGGGCGACGGGGCAGGGCCGAGACGAGGGGCCCGCGACGGGGGGCCGCGACAGGGGGCCGCAACGAGGGGGGGGGGCGCGACGGGGGGCCGTGGAGGGCCGGGCCGGGACGACGGGGCACCAGGCGACGGGGCGACGGGGCGCCGGGCCGGGCCGCGACGCGGCGGCTTTGGGCGCCGGCGCTGGCTCTAAGGGCAGGCGCAGGGGCCGCTACAGGCCGTTACGGGGGGGGGGGGGGGGGGGGGCCTCTACGGGCCGTGAAGGGGCCGCTACGGGCCGCAAAGGGGCCTCTACGGGCCATGAAAGAGGGGCCACTACGGGCCGCGAAGGGGCCTCGAAGGGCAGGCGCAACGCGCGCGTCGGTCAGGTAGGAAAAAAAAACAATTAATTTTAGTGGTGGGCCCTTAGGAAAAAAAATTGAACTAGCTCTATACCATGTGAAAGAATTGAGGAATGAATGACTAGGAAATGAGTTGGGTACAAATAGGAAACCCTAACAAACTGTACCCCATAGTGTCTACCCCACTACAGCCTAAACAGGCTATGTGATTAATGTTTGACACACATTGCGCGAGTACCTGCAAATGCATCAAGCGAAAATTGCGAAAGCAAACAAACACACGAACATTCCATTCACACCCAAATGCAGTCGCACACGCATACTCCTACAAACAAACGGCAGGATGTCGTGCAATGTGAATTTGCAACCCATATGGTTAGTGCCAAGAGTAATAACGTTACTTACCAATAAGGTTGGTACCAAGAGTAAATGGGTTTCTTATCCATATGGTTGGTACCAGGAATAAATGCGTATCTTATCCATATGGTTGGTGCCAAGAGTAACAACGATACCTACCCATAAGGTTGGTACCAGGAGCAATTGCGTTACTTACCCATATGGTTTGTACCAAGTATAAATGCGTTACCTACCCATATGGTTAGTACTAATAGTAAGTGCGTTACTTACCCATAAGTTTGTAGCAAGAGTAAGTGCGTTACTTACCCATAATGTTGGTACTAGGAGCAATTGCGTTACTTACCCACATGGTTGGTGCCAAGAGTAAGTGCGTTACTTATCCATATGGTTGGTATCAAGAGTGACTGCGTAACGTACCCATATGGTTGGCATCAAGAGTAACTACGTAACTTACCCATATGGTTGGTACAAATAGTAATTACGTTACTTAGCCATATGGTTGGTGCCAAGAGTAACTACGTTACTTACCTATATAGTTGGAACCAAGATTAAGTTCGTTACTTACCCATAAGGTTGGTACCAAGAGTAATTGCTCTACTTACCCATATGGTTGGTGTAGAGAGTAACTGCGTTACATACCCATATGGTTGGTACCAAAAGTAATTGCGTAACGTACCCATATGGTTGGTACAAAGAGTAGGTGCGTTACCTGTCCATATGGTTGGTACCAAGAGTTAATGTGTTACTTATTCATATGGTTGGTACCAAGAATACATGCGTTACTTACCCATATGGTTGGTGCCAAGAGTAACTACGTTACCTACCAACATGGTTGGTACCAAGAGTAACTGCTTTACTTACCCATATGGTTGGTACAAAGAGAAGGTGCCGTAACTTACCCATAAGGTTTGTACCAAGAGTAATTGCGTAACTTACCCGTATAGTTGGTGCCAAGAGTAACTTCGTTACTTACCCATAGGTTTGTACCAAGAGTAAATGCGTTACTTAGCCATATGGTTGGTAGCAAGAGTAACTGCGTTACTTACCCATAAGTTTGTAGCAATACTAAGTGCGTTACTTACCCATAAGGTTGGTACCAGGAGCCTTTCCATTATTTACCCACATGGTTGGTGCCAACAGTAAGTGCGTTACTTACCCATGTGGTTGGTATCAAGAGTAACTGCGTAACGTACCCCTATTGTTGGTACACAGAATAAGTGCGTTACTTAGATGTAAGGTTGGTATCAATAGTAAATGTGTTACTTACCTATAAGGTTGGTACCAAGAGTAAATGCGTATCTTACCCAGATGGTTGGTGCCAAGAGTAACAACGTTACTTACCCATAACGTTGGTACCAGGATCAATTGCGTAACTTACCCATATTGTTTTTACCAAGTGTAAATGCGTTACCTACCCATATGGTTAGTACTAATAGTAAGTGCGTTACTTACCCATAAGTTTGTAGCAAGAGTAAGTGTGTTATCGACCCATAAGGTTGGTACCAGGAGCTATTGCGTTACTTACCCACATGGTTGGTGCCAAGAGTAAGTGCGTTACTATGGTTGGTATCAAGAGTGACTGCGTAACGCACCCATATGGTTGGTATCAAGAGCGACTGCGTAACGTACCCATATGGTTGGTATCAATAGTAACTATGTAACTTACCCATATGGTTGGTACAAAGAGTAATTACGTTACTTACCCATATGATTGGTGCCAAGAGAAACTGCGTTACCTACCTATATAGTTGGAACCAAAATTAAGTTCGTTACTTATCCATAAGGTTGGTACCAAGAGTAATTGCGTTACTTACCCATATAGTTGGTGCAGAGAGTAACTGCGTTACATACCCATATGGTTGGTACCAAAAGTAACCGCGTAACGTACCCACATGGTTGATACCAAGAGAAACTGCGGTACTTACCCATATGGTTAGTACCATGGGTAATTGCGTTACTTTCCCATATAATTGGTACTAAGAGTAGGTGCATTACTTACCTATAAGGTTGGTATCAATAGTAAACGCGTTACTTACCCATATGGTTGGTGCCAAGAGTAAATGCATTACTTATCCATATAGTTGGTACCAAGAATAAAAGCGTGACTTACCCATATGGTTGGTGCCAAGAGCAACTGCGTTACTTACGCATAAGTTTGTAGCAAGTGTAAGTGCGTTACTTACCCATATGGTTGGTACCAGGAGCAATTGCGTTACTTACCCACATGGTTGGTGCCAAGAGTAACTGCGTTACTTACCCATATGGATTCTACCAAGAGTAAATGCATTACCTACCCATATGGTTAGTACTAATAGTAAGTGCGTTACTTACCAATATGGTTGGTACCAAGAATAACTGCGTTACTTACCCATATGGTTGGTACCAAAAGTTACTGCGTAACTTACCCATATTGTTGGTACAAAGAGTAAGTGCGTTACTTACCCATAAGGTTGGTACCAAGAGTAATTACGTTACTTACCCTTATTGTTGGTGCCAAGAGAATCTGTGTTACTTACCCATATAGTTGATACCCATACCGTTGGTATCAAAAGTAATTCCGTTACTTACCCATATGGTAGTACCGGGAGTAATTGCATATCTTTGCCCATATGGTTTGTTCCAAGAGTAAATGCGTTACCTACCCATATGGATAGTACTTATAGTAAGTGCGTTACTTACCCATATAGTTGGTACCATGAGTTAGTGAGTTACTTACCCATATGGTTGGTACTTAGAGTAAGTGCGTTACTTACCCATATGGTTGGTACCAAGAGTAATTGCGTAACTTACCCATATCGATGGTACAAAGAGTAGGAGCGTTACTTACCCATAAGGTTGGTGTCAAGATAAAATGGTTAGTACTAAGAGTAAATGCGTTAGTTACATATATGGTTGGTGCCAGGAGTAACTGCCTTACCTATCCATATCTTTGGTACCAAGAGTAAGTACGTTACTTACCCATATGGTTGGTACCGAGAGTAACTGCGTTACTTACCTATCCGGTTGGTATAAAAAAGAAATGGCGTTACTTACCCATATGGTATGTACGGAGAGTAATTGAGTTACTTACCCATATGGTTTGTACCAAGAGTAAATGCGTTACCTACCCATATGGTTAGTACTAAACGTAAGTGCGTTATTTACCCATATAGTTTGTATCATGAGTTAGTGAGTTACTTACCCAAATGGTTGGTACCAAGACTAAGTGCGTTACTTACCCATATGGTTGGTACCAAGAGTAATTGCGTAACTTACCCATATCAATGGTACAAAGATTAGGTGCGTTACTTACCTATAAGGTTGGTATCAATAGTAAGTGCGTTACTTACCCATATGGTTGGTTCCAAGAGTAACTGCATAACGTACCCATATGGTTAGTACAAAGAGTAGGTGCGTTACTTACCCATAAGGTTAGTACCAAGAGTAAATGGGTTACTTATGGTTGGTACCAAGAGTAATTGCGTTACTTACCCATATGGTTGGTGCCAAGAGTAATTGCGTTACTTATCCATAAGTTTGTAGCAAGAGTAAGAGCGTTACTTACCTATATGGTTGGTACGAGGAGCAATTGTGTTACTTACCCATCTGGTTGGCGCCAAGAGTAAGTGCGCTACTTACCCAAATGGTTTGTACCAAGAGTAAATGTTTTACCTACCCATATGGTTAGTACTAATAGTAAGTGCGTTACTTACCCATAAGGTTGGTACCAAAAGTGAATGCGTAACTTACCTATATGGTTGGTGCCAAGAGTAACTGCCTTACTTACCCATATGTTTGGTACCAAGAGTAAGCACGTTACTCACCCATATGGTTGGTACCGAGAGTAACTGCGTTACTTACCCATACGGTTGGTATCAAAAGTAAAGGCGTTAATTACCGATATGGTATGTACCGAGAGTGATTGCGTTACTTACCCATATGGTTTGTACTAATTGTAAGTGCGTTACTTACCCGTATAGTTTGTTCTTTTAGTTAGTGAGTTACTTACCGATATGGCTGGTACCAACAGTAAGTGCGTTACTTACCCATATGGTTGGTACCAAGATGCGTAACTTATCCATACTGATGCTACAAAGAGTAGGTGAGTATTTACCCATAAGGTTGGTATCAATAGTAAATGCGTTACTTACCCATATGGTTGGTTCCAAGAGTAACTGCGTTACGTACCCATATGGTTGGTACCAAGAGTAACTGCCTAACGTACCCATATGGTTGGTACAAAGAGTAGGTGCGTTACTTACCCATAAGGTTGGTATCAAGAGTATATTGTTAGTACTAATAGTAAGCGCGTTACTTACCCATAAGGTAGGTACTAAGAGTAAATGCGTTACTTACCTATATGGTTGGTGCCAAGAGTAACTGCCTTACTTACCCATATGTTTGGAACCAAGACTAAGTACGTTACTTACCCATATGGTTGGTACCGAGAGTAACTGCGTAAATTACCTATTCGGTTGGTTTCAAAAGTAAAGGCGTTACTTACCCATATGGTATGTACCGAGAGTAATTGCAATACGTACCCACATGGTTTGTACCAAGAGTAAATGCGTTACATACCCATATGGTTAGTACTAATAGTAAGTGAGTTACTTACCCATATGGTTGGTACTAAGAGTAAGTGTGTTACTTACCCATATGGTTGGTACCAAGTGTAATTGCGTAACTTACCCATATCGATGGTACAAAGAGTAGGAGCGTTACTTACCCATAAGGTCGGTGTCAAGAGTAAATGGTTAGTACTAAGAGTTAATGCGTTAGTTACCTATATGGTTGGTGCCAAGAGTAACTGCCTTACCTATCCATATCTTTGGTACCAAGAGTAACTGCGTTACTTATCTATCCGGTTGGTATAAAAAAGAAAAGGCGTTACTTACCCATATGGTATGTACCGAGAGTAATTGCGTTACTTACCCATATGGTTTGTATCAAGAGTAAATGCGTTACCTACCCATATGGTTAGTACTAAAAGTAAGTGCGTTATCTATCCATATAGTTTGTATCATGAGTAAGTGAGTTACTTACCCATATGGTTGGTACCAAGAGTAAGTGCGTAACTTACCCATATCGATGGTACAAAGATTAGGTGCGTTACTTACCCATAAGGTTTGTATCAATAGTATGTGCATTACTTACTGTGAGAAAAATGAACAAAATGAGTGATTGAACTAAGAAGCAGGTGGGTACCCTATAAGAACTGCACCACTACAGCCAAAACAGACTATAGCATATAAGTTTGACACACCCCCATAGGCAAAGTGGGGGAGAACAAGAGGTCACAAGACCAGTCAAGAAAGGCAAAGCAAGCTCAGGGTGGATCACAAAGTCACCACGCAGTCTGAGCACAAGCAAATGGCCACAAGGACAGTTCACATGCAGAGTTATATAAAGGAAAACAAACAATACTGTTAACACAACCTAGCATGTTTAAGCATGCTGGTATATGTATATAGAGTACAGTACAAGCAGAGTCAAGAAGTAACCAAGTGAGGCACAGTAGGTACAAGGCCTAGAACAGTACAGAAACGCTGATGATCACAAGGCTGAAGTTCCTTGGTGAAGACATCAGCACTGTTGGCCCGAGAGGCCACGTAAGCAAGACGAAGCTGATCACGCTGCTGCAAGGAAGTAGCGCAGAGCAATGTATTTCGTTCTGTGCTCCAGTCTGTGCTCCTGACTCAAGGCAAGCATGGCCCGACGGACGGAGGACAGACAGACGCAGACGCAGACTCAGCAACAAGACTAGTGGCGTAGTCTAGGCGACAGGCTGCAGCAAAGTCAACAAGCTCAGCAACGAGAGCAGACGCAACAGTGGACTCAAACAAAGGGTCAGTGACAGCAGTGGCCAGAAAGCGCGTCACAGTAGAACTAGCAGCACGAAGGGAGTCAGACTTCGGGTCCGGACCGTCAGGAAGAGAGGACGCAGGAGGAGACAGAAGAGGGACACGCTGTGGAGCAGTGGAAGGACGCAGAGTCATAGAGTGACTGCCAGGGACAGGAGGAGGACGCGGACGCGTAACACGAGAGCACTGCGACAGAGACTGGACACGCGGTGGACTCAGTAAAGGAGGTGAAGGACCAGGAGAAGGCTGTAGTCCAAGAACCTGCTGAAGGAGCGGAACGTAGTACGGCCGCGGCCTCGCAGCTCCTCCAGGAACAGCAGAGACAGCACCAGTACCCTCAGCTCCAGGGTCTCCTGCTTCAACTCCCGCAGCTCCACCAGCTCCAGTACCTGCAGCGCCAACGCCTGCAGCACCACCAGCCTCAGCAGCTCCAGTACCTCTAGTACGAGCACCTCCAGGACCAGCGGCTCCAGCACCAGCAGCACTTCCAGCAGCACCAGCACCAGCAGCGCCTCTAGCAGCTCCAGCACCAGCAGCACCTCCAGTAGCTCCAGCACCAGCAGCACCTCCAGCAGCTCCAGCACTAGCAGCACCAGTAGCACGGCGACAGCGCCGAGTGTACCACTCACGAAGCCGCTGCAGAGAGAGGGGCTCCCGCCGCAACGGGACACCCGGAGAACCTCCAGACTCAGCACGCACCGGCTCAGCACCCCAACACGCAGTACCCCCAGGCTCAGCACCCCCGGGCTCCACACGCTCAGGCTCAGCACCCCCAGACTCCACATCCCCAGTCCCCGCACCCACAGGATCAGCACCCCCAGACCCCACACGCTCAGGCTCAGCACTCCCAGGCTCCGCACCCCCAGTCCCCGCACCCGCAGGCTCAGCACCCCTAGCAGCACCTGAGTCGACAGCTACCTCGACCGGCTCAGCAAGGTCTACCTAAACACACCTGAGGGGGCAAGACCCTGAGGGGGGAGGGGGTCTACCGGAGGAGTACCTGGTGCTAGGAAGAGTGGTGGGGGGGGGAGAGAGGTAGTGCGGTAGGGAAAGAGACAGTAGTACGACACCGACTCTTCAAACGTGATGTCCTGAGAGGACAGAACACGCCGCAAGGTGGGGTGGTAGAACTGCCACCCGGGTGCGTCAGGGGGGAAGCCAAGGAAGACGCAGGGAACGGCACGGGAGGACAGCTTGTCCGCTGAAGTATCGCGGACAAAAGCTCGAGATCCCCAGACACGAAACGCGGACACATCACCAACCTTCCCCGTCCACCTTAGAGTAGGTGTGGTCTCCGGCAAGGAGACACGAGGCTGAAGGTTGATCTGATGCGCAGCGTACTGAACCGCGAACGGCCACAGAAAATGGGGAGCAGCCGCATGGATCATGGACGTACGAGCGACGTCCATGACCATGCCAATGCGGCGCTCAGCAATCCCATTTTTCTGGAGGTGCTGCCGGAAGCGTGAACGTCTGGCGGATGCCCTCCGCACGACTGAAGGCCCTCAGGAGGTTGGAGGAAAACTCACCACCTCTGTCTGAGTGCAGACGAAGAACAGGAAGGTCCGAGCAGAAACGCTCGCTGAGCTGGCGACGAGCACCACGGATCCAGTCGATCAACACCTCAGGGACCTCACCCTTGCTGCGCAAGGGGAAGACTGTGGTTTAACACGAGTAGTCGTCAACGACCAGCAGGAAGTAACGCTCGTGACCCTGTCCACGGACGCGGGCTGGGCCCCACACGTCCATGTGAAGAGTCTGACTGGACGCGGCTACCTGACCAGACGCAGAGACCAGAAGAGACAGAGTAGTCAGTGTGTATAGACTCGACCCAGGCCGACGGGTGAACGTGGCTAGGTGGCGGCCCGTCCGAGAGCAAGTGCAGTGGGTCACACGCTGACCTCCAGGGGTGAACTGGTCAACCCACGCGTCCTGGAGGTCAGCTCCACTCTCCAGGTTCGTAGAGAACGAGGGGAGGTGGAGTCCCGATAGCAAGCCCGACGGGGCCGCAGGACATGGTAGAACCGTGGAAGAGTGCGCAAGGACTGGGTTCCCAGAGGGGTCAGCCAGGGAGACTGCGACAGGCCAACTGAGCGGCGTGAGTGTGGTGCTGTCTCGAAAGAAAGAGCGCGAAGCACCAGAGTCAAGTGTGAAAGTGTGCAAGGCCTCAGTAGGTGCAGTACTTGAAAGAGCAGACTCACCAGCACTTGGACCAGCAGACTCACCAGTACCTGGAGCAGCAGACGCATTAGCACCTAGAGCAGCAGCCTAAATGCCCGGGTCGGGCGGGACACTCATGTAGCAGTCACCCTCAGCACTATCAGTCAAAGCATACATGGCAGCAAGGATAGCATCGAAATCAAGATCAAAAATAGCCACATTCTGCCTAAGCAGATCACCCCAGCGAGGGAGCTCAACAGCGTCAGGAAACTTGGCGCGCCAGGCGTCAGTCAGGCGACCGAAGCAGCGCTGCGCAGTGTGTGGCAGCCCGCACGTCTCCCCACGACGACTGCTGGTGCAAAGAACGTAAGTGCAGGGACCAGCACCCCCAGACCTCCCATGCCCAGCGTACCACTCACGAAGCTGCTGGGCCGACGGGGTCTCACGAGAACGCGGCTGCTGCTGGCGCTGGCTACCACCAAAGCCTCCACACTGCGCGGCTGCACCTCGACTAGCACCACTACCGCCGCCATCTCCACCACCGCTGCCGCTGCCTCCACCACCTCAGCCGCTGCCTCCACCACCTCCACCGCCGCCACTGAAGCCTCCACTCCCGGCACCACCCCCACCTCCACCGCCACCCCCTCCGCCCCCTCCACCGCCTCCGCCGCCGACCCCGCCGTCCCCTCCACCACCCTTGCTCCCCTTGCCCTTGCTGTTGCGGTGCCTCCCACTGGGAACAGATGCAGTCCCGACCTCCTCAGTTGCACAGAACTCAGTGGGAAGGGCAGCGCGGTAGCGGGTATCACTAGTGCGGAGGTGAGTAATGAGGTCACCAACGGTGGCAAAGGTGGCAAGGTCAGGGAACAGGTACGGCAGCATGAGGCGGCTGAGGGCAGCAGCGGCAGGAGAGGAGTAGCGCGCAACTACAGCGTTGTACAAAGACTGAGCAGTCTTGTACTGTCCAAAATGCGCGCGCTCAGCAGGCGGCAGGTGACTACGAACAGCAAGACGAGCAACAGCGTCACGAGTGGTCCACTGCGAGCGAACCGTACTGTCAGCAGTGGCAGCAGGTGCACTAGAGACACCGGACGTGTGATCGAAAAGGGATACTCCATCCCTAGAGTCACACTGAAGAAAGAGCTGCAGATCGTCAACCCACACGTCAAAGTCAACTGCACGTCCCTCAGCATCAAAGGTGAGAACAGTAGGGCTAGCCATAGCAGCAGTAACAGCAGTAGCAGCAGAGGCAGCAGTAGCAGCAGTAGCAGCAGAGGCAGCAGTGGCAGCAGTAGCAGCAGTGCAGGCAGGGTAGTGCGGCTCAGTAGGGCGGCTCGGCTCGGTAGGGCGGCGCGGCTTGGTAGGGCGGCGCAGCTCGGCAGAGCGGCGCGGCTCAGTGGGCGGCGCGGATCAGCTGGGCGGCGCGGCTCGGCTGGGCGGCGCGGCTCGGCTTCTGGCGGCGCGGCGCAGCAGGGCGGCGCGGGTGCTTACCAGGGGCGGGTGCAGGGCCGGGCCGCGACAGCAGGGGCCGCGCCAGCTGAGGCCGCGACAGCAGGGGCCGCGACAACAGGGACCGCGACAGCAAAGGCCGCGACAGCAGGGGCCACGTCAGCAGGGACGGCGACAGCAGGGGCCGCGACAGCAGGGGCCGCGACAGCAGGGGCCGCGATAGGAGGGGCGGCGACGGCAGGGGCCGCGACAGCAAAGGCCTCGACGGCTGGGGCCGCGACAGTAGCAGGGGCCGCGACGGCAGCAGGGGCCGCAACGGCAGCAGGAGCCGCGACGGCAGTACGAGTCGCAACGGCGGTAGGGGCCGCGACAGGCGGTGACAGCAGGGCCGCTACAGCAGGGGCTGTGACGGGCGGGGCCGCGACAGCAGCAGGGGCCGCGTCGGCAGTAGGGGTCGCGATGGCAGTTGGGTTCGCGACGGCATTAGGGGCCGCGACGGGCGGTAAGGGCCGCGACGGCAGTTGGGGCCATGACGGCAGTGAGGGCCACGACGGTAGGTGGGGCCGCGACGGCAGTAGGGGCCGCGACGGCAGTAGGGGCCGCGAGTGCAGTAGGGGCCGCGAAGGTAGTAGGGGCCGCGACTGCAGCAGGGGCCGCGACGGGCGGCGACGCCAGGGCCGCGACGGGCGAGCAAAGGCAGGTCCGCGACGGGCCGTATCAGGGCAGGGCGCGAGGCGCGCTTTGGGCAGGGCGTGAGGCGCACTTCGGGCAGGGCAGAAAAAAAATAAATCATGGTGGGCCCTAAAAAAACGTCCCCATTAGGGAACCTGCTCAAAATACCATGTGAGAAAAGTAAACGAAATGAGTGATTGAACTAGGAAGCAGGTGGGTACAAGTAGCAAACCTAAAAGTGTTGTACCCTATAAGAACTGCCCCAATACCCCCTAAACAGGCATATAAGTTTGACACTTACCCATATGGTTGGTTCCAAGAGCAACTGCATAACGTACCCATATGGTTGGTACAAAGAGTAGGTGCGTTACTTACCCATAAGGTTAGTACCAAGAGTAAATGGGTTACTTATCCATATGTTTGGTACCAAGACTAATTGCGTTACTTACCCATATGGTTGGTGCCAAGAGTAATTGCGTTACTTATCCTTAAGTTTGTAGCAAGAGTAAGTGCGTTACTTACCTATATGGTTGGTACTAGGAGCAATTGCGTTACTTACCCATATGGTTGGCGCCAAGAGTAAGTGCGTTACTTACCAATATGATTTGTACCAAGAGTAAATGTGTTACCTACCCATATGGTTAGTACCAATAGTAAGTGTCAAAATCTAAAGGAAGGAATGACTGAACTAGAAAGCAGATGGGTACAAGTAGGAAACCTAAAAGTGTTGTACTCTATATGAACTACCCCACTACAGCCTAAACAGACTATAGCATAAAAGTTTGACACACCCCCATAGGCAAAGTGGGGGAGAACAAGAGGTCACAAGACCAGTCAAGAAAGGCAAAGCAAGCTCAGGGTGGATCACAAAGTCACCACACATTCTGAGCACAAGCAAACGGCCACAAGGCCAGTTCACATGCAGAGTTATATAAAGGAGAACAAGCAATACAGTGATCACAACCTAGCAAGTGTAAGCATGCAGGTATATGTATAGAGATCATAGTACAAGCAGAGTCAAGAAGTAAGCAAGTGAGGCACAGTAGGTACAAGGCCTAGAACAGAACAGAAACGCTATTGATCACAAGGCTGAAGTGCCTTGGTGAAAACATCAATAGTGTTGGCCCGAGAGGCCACGTAAGCAAGACGAAGCTGACCACGCTGCTGCAACTCTCGAGCAAGGAAGTAGCGCAGAGCAATGTGCTTCGTTATGTGCTCTAGTCTGTGCTCCTGACACAAGGCAAGCATTGCCTTGTTGTCGACGTACAGGACTGGAGGAGAACGAGGCGCCTCTCCCAAGTCGGTCAGCAGGTAGGTGAGCTAGCGTAGCTCCTGTGCAGCCATGGCCCCAGCGTAGATCTCAGCCTTACAACTGGAGCTGAGAACAGAAGAAGAGCGGGTAGACCGCCAAGAGACAGAACCGGAGCCTTAGACTGAAGGTGTAACCCTGTGACGACCGCTGCGTAGCCAAGTCGTCAACCCAGGAAGCGTCTGCGTGACCAGTGAGGACAAGTCGAGCCCGTCCTCCAAGCACGAGCCCCATGCCCGATGTACTGCACAAGTAGCGCAACAGCCTCTTTGCAGCATCCCAGTGCACCTTTCGGTGCCTGCCGGGAGCCACGTAGCGAGCCAGAAGGCTGAGAGGGTATGCGAGGTCAGGTCGTGTGCAAGTCATCAGGTACATGAGGCAGCCCACATGCTCTGGATACAGGCCACTCGTCTCTACGGACTCGTCCGAAGGTGGAGCTGAGAGCGAGTGACCGATAGGCAGAGGAGTGGACTGTGGCGAGGAGTACATGAAGCCGAAGCGCTGAAGGACCTGCTGCACCATGTGTGACTGAGTCAAGGTAATGGTGCACTGTGCTCTGTCCCGGGTGATCCGCAAGCCAAGATAGCTTGTCAGTTCACCCTGGTCTGTGCACGTGTGTCTCTTCTGCAGCTCCGACTTCACGTGGGCGAGTGCCTTAGTGTTAGCACTAGCGAAAGTCATCTACATACACAAGAACGTAGAACGGCGACACAGTGGCGTCGGTGCGTACAAACAGCGACGGGTCAGCAGTGGAAGGAGCAAAACCAAGAGTAGCAAGAGTCGTCCTCAGTGTGTCGTGCCACTCACGGGGTGCCTGGCGGAGACCGTAGACTGGCCGCCGGAGGCTCCACTAGGTACCAGGAGGAAACGACCCAGTGAAGCCAGGTGGACGGCGCAGCCAGATCTTCTCGTGCAGGCTGCCCTGTAGGAAGGCTGTGCTGAAGTCAAGCGAGTGTAGCTCGTAGTCACGCTGAGCGGCGACGTGCAGGAGCATCCGAAGAGTAGTCATCTTTGGGTTAGGGGAGAAGGTCTTGAAGAAGTCAACTCCTTGTCGCTGACTGAAGCCTCGTGCAACGTAACGCGCCTTGAAGACAGGCGGAGAACCCGGCGGCCGCTTCACCCTGAAAATCCACATGCCACTGACGATGTTCGCCCCAGGCGGGGGAACCTCGTCGACGTAGGTGCCATCTCGGCATCCATGGCTTCCTGCCACTGAGAGGAGTAGGGACCCTCTATCGCCTCTGCGTAAGAGTGCGGGGTCGAGATGTCTGGTGCATCCGGGTCTCCCTCAGAGGCAAGCAGCATGGACACGGGATGAGGTACAGCAGCGGCAAAGCACTCAAACTCCTCCTGTGTGTCCTCAAGGACGTCCGTGCCAAGAGCACACTCACCCCCGACGGACGGAGGACAGACAGACGCAGACTCAGCAACAAGACTAGCGGCGTAGTCTAGACGACAGTGAGTAGCAAAGTCGACAAGCTCAGCAACTAAGGCAGACGCAGCAGTGGACTCAAAGGAAGGGTCAGTGACAACAGTAGCCAGGAGACGCGTGACAGTAGGACTAGCAGTACGAAGGGAGTCAGACTCCGGGTCAGTAAGTGCAGGAAGAGAGGACGCAGGAGGAGACGGCAGAAGGACACGCTGTGGAGCAGTGGAAGGACGCTGAGTCATAGAGTGAGTGCCGGGGACAGGAGGAGGACGCTGACGCGGAACACGACGACCTGTGCGAACAGCGCGAACAGGCCACTCAGGACGAGACTCAAGCGACGCAGGACGAGACTCAGGCGACGCAGGACGAGACGCAGGCTCACGTCGCTCCGTAAGGCCTCTAGTCGGTCCAGAGTAAGGAGAAGGACGAGGCAGTGGAGCGGCCGGCTGTAACTGCGACGGTGACTGGACAGGCGGTGAAGTCAGTAAAGGAGGAGGAGGACAAGGAGAAGGTGGGAGACCAAGAAGTTGCTGATGGAGCGGAACGTAGTACGGCCTCGGCCGCGCAGCGCCTCCAGAAACAGCAGAGACAACACCTGTACCCTCAGCTCCCGGGTCTCCAGCTACCACTCCCACAGCACCACAAGCTCGAGGACCTCTAACAGCTCCAGCTTCAGCAGCACCACTAGTAGGAACAGCTCCAGCACCTATGGCTCCAACTTTTGCAGCACCACCAGCCCCAGCAGCTCCAGTACCTCCAGTACGAGCACCTCCGGGACCAGCTGCTCCAGCACCTCCAGTAGCTCCAACACCAGCAGGACCTCCAACAGTGCCAGTACCTTCAGCACCAGCACCTCCAGGACCAGCGGCTCCAGCAGCTTCAGCACCAGCAGCACCTCTAGCAGCTCCAGAAGCACCTCCAGCAGCTGCAGCACCAGCAGCACCTCCAGCAGCTCCAGCTCCAGAAGCACCTCCAGCAGCAGGCCCAGTAGCTCCAACAGCGCGGCGACAGCGCCGAGCGTACCACTCACGAAGCTGTTGCGGAGAGAGGGGCTCCCGCCGCGACGGGACACCCAGAGGACCTCCAGAATCAGCACGCTCAGGCTCAGCACCCCCAGGCTCAGCACCCCCAGACTCAGCACCCCCAAGCTCAGTACCCCCAGGCTCTGCACCCCCAGGCTCCACACGCTCAGGCTGAGCACCCCCAGGCTACGCACCCTCAGACTCAGCAATCCCAGTCTCAGCACCCCCAGGCCCCGCGCCTGCAAGCTCAGCACCCATAGCAGCACTAGAGTCGACAGCTACCTCGACAGGCTTGACGGGGTCTACCTGGGATACACCTGAGGGGGCAGGACCCTGAGGGGGGACGGGGTCTACCGGAGGAGCTCCTGGTGCTAGGAAGAGTGGCAGGGGGGGGGGAGAGGGGCAGTGCGGTAGGGAAAGAGACGGTAGTAAGACACCGACTCGTCAAACGTGACGTCCTGAGAGGACAAAACACGACGCGAGGTGGGGTGGAAAAACTGCCACCCAGGGGCGTCAGGGAATGGCATGGGAGGACAGCTTGTCCGCGGAAGCATCGCGGACAAAAGCTCGAGATCCCGAGACACGGAACACAGACGCATTGCCAACCATCCCCGTCCACCGCAGAGCAGGTGTGGTCTCCGGCAAGGAGACACGAGGCTGAAGGTTGATCTGATGCGCAGCGTACTGAACCGCGAACGACCAGAGAAAATGGGGAGCAGCCGCATGGATCATGGACGTACGAGCGACATCCATGACCATACCAATGCGGCGCTCAGCAATCCCATTTTGCCGTGGAGAGGCCGGAAGCCTGAACGTCTGGCGGATGCTCCTGCACGACAGAAGGCCCTCAGAAGGTCGGAGGAAAACTCACCACCTCTGTCTGAGTGCAGACGCAGAACAGGAAGGTCCGAGCCGAAACTCTCACTGAGATGGCGACGGGCACCGCGGATCCAGTCGATCAACACCTCAGTGACCTCACCCTTGCGGCGCAAGGGGAAGACTGTGGTGTAACGCAAGTAGTCGTCAACGACCAGCAGGAAGTAACGCTCGTGACCCTGTCCACGGACGCGGGCTGGGCCCAACACGTCCATGTGAAGAGTCTGCAGGGGAGCCTCTGTCGGAGGGAACTCGGAGGAGTGAGGAGCGGCGCGCTGCCGTCCCTCGACACAAGGAACACAGGTAGGGGCAGGCCCTGGAGGAAGGGGAGGGAGGGACCGGGGGAGACCCGAGACAAGGGTACGGGAGGCCATACCTCGAAGACAAGGCAGGGAGGGGTGACCAAAGCGGTGGTGCCAAAGGAGAGTCTCGTGTGATAGAGGACGACACGAGCAGGGGGCCGACGCTGGACTAGACCTGGACGAAGCAGAAAACACCTGACCAGACGCGGCTACCTGACCAGACGCATTAACCGGAGGAGACGCAGTAGTCAGTGTGTACAGACTCGAGCCAGGCCGACGGGTGAACGTGGCCAGGTGGCGGCCCGTCCGAGAGCAAGTGCAGTGGGTCACACGCTGACCTCCAGGGGTGAACTGGTCAACCCACGCGTCCTGGAGGTCAGCTCCACTCACCAAGTTCGTAGAGAACGAGGGGAGGTAGAGTCCCGACAGCAAGCCCGATGGGGCCGCAGGACACGGTAGAACCGTGGAAGAGTGCGCAAGGACTGGGCCCCCAGAGGGGTCAGACAGGGAGACTGCGACAGGCCGACTAAGCGGCGTGAGTGTGGTTCTGTCACGAAAGAAGGAGCGCGAAGCACCAGAGTCAAGTGTGAAAGTGTGCAAGGCCTCAGTATGTGCAGTACCAGAGAGAGCAGACTCACCAGCACCTGGAGCAGCAGACTCACTAGTACCTGGAGCAGCATACTCACTAGTACCTGGAGCAGCAGACTCACTAGCACCTAGCGCAGCAGCGTCAATGCCCGGGTCGGGCGGAACACATAGGTAACAGTCACCCTCAGCACTATCAGTCGCAGCATATATGGCAGCAAGGATAGCATCGAAATCAAGATCAAAGATAGCAACGTTCTGCTCAAGCAGATCACCCCAGCGTAGGAGCTCAACAGCGTCAGGAAAATTGGTGCGCCAGGCGTCAGTCAGGCGACCGAAGCAGCGCTGCGCAGTGTGTGGCAGCCCGCACGTCTCCCCACGGCGCCCGCCGGTGCGAAAAACGTAAGTGCAGGGACCAACACCCCCAGACCTCCCACGCCCAACTTACCACTCACGAAGCTGCTGGGCCGACGGGGTCTCACGGGAACGCGGCTGCTGCTGGCGCTGGCTACCACCAAAGCCTCCACGCTGTGCGGCTCCATAGCGACCAGCACCACCGCCGCCGCCACCTCCACCACCGCTGCCGCTGCCTCCACCACTGCTGCCGCTGCCTCCACCACCATTGCCGCTGCCTCCACCACCCCCACCGCCGCCACCGAAGCCCCCACTCCCGCCACCACCCCCACCTCCACCGCCACCCCCTCCGCCTCCTCCACCGCCTCCACCGCCGCCCCCAGCGTCCCCTCCACCACCCTTGCCCCCCTTGCCCTTGCTGTTGCGGCACCTCCCACTAGGAGCAGAGGCAGCCCCGACCTCCTCAGTGCCAACGAGGTCGACAGCAGCAGCAGAAGCAACAGAGGGGAGAAGGGGGACAGGGGAACACCCCTAGAAGAAAGGGGCGCGAGGTTCGCCGCGAGAAGCACCTACAGCTAAGATACTCTTCTCAGCTGCAGTGAGGCGCTCCTCTAGCAGGTGGACAGTGAGCTTGGTGGGGCAAAGGGAGAGAAAGTGGTCCCTGACTGAAGCAAGGGAGTCAGGGAGGCGGGTGACTAGGTAGTAAAGGGTGATGTACATGGGGGGGGGGTTCTTGGCACAGAACTCAGTGGGAAGCGCAGCTCGGTAGCGGACTCACTAGTGCGGAGGTGAGTAATGAGGTCAGCGATTGTGGAAAAAGCGGCAAGGCAGGTACGGCAGCATGAGGCGGCTGACGGCAGCAGTGGAAGGGGAGGAGTAGCGCGCTACTACAGCGTCGTACAATGACTGAGCAGTCTTGTACTGGCCAAAGTGCGCGCGATCAGCAGACGGCAGGTGACTACGAACAGCAAGGCGAGCAACAGCGTCACGAGTGGTCCACTGCGAGCGAACCGTACTGTCAGCAGTGGCAGCAGGTGCAGTAGAGACACCGGACGTGTGATCGAAAAGGGATACCCCGTCCCTAGAGTCACACTGAAGAAAGAGCTGCAGGTCGTCAACCCACACGTCAAAGTCAGCTGCACGCCCCTCAGCATCAAAGGTAAGAACAGTAGGGCTAGCCATAGCGGCAGTAGCAATAGGAGTAGCAGTAGCAGCAAGAGCAGTGCAGGCAGGGCAGTGCGGCTCAGCAGGGCGGCGCGGCTCGGTAGGGCGGCGCACCTCGATAGGGCGGCGTGGCTCTGCAGAGCGGAGCAGCTTGGTGGGCGGCGCGGCTCGGCTGGGCGGCGCGGCTTGGCCTGGCGGCGCGGCTCAGCTCCTGGCGGCGCGGGTGCTTACCAGGGGCGGTTGCAGGGCAGGGCCGCGACAGTAGGGGCCGCGACAGCAAAGCGGCCGCGACGGCAGGGACCGCGACTGCAGGGGCCGCGACTGCACGTGTCGCGGTAGCAGAGGCCTCGACGGCAGGGTCCGCGATAGCAAGGGCTGCGACGGCAGGGGCCGCGACGGCAGGGGCCGCGACGGCAGCAAGGGCCGCGACGGCAGCAGGAGTCGCGACGGCAGCAGGGGCCACGACGGCAGCAGGGGCCGCGACTGCAGCAGGGGCCACGACGGCAGCAGGGGCCGCGATGGCAGCAGGGGCCGCAACGGCAGTAGGGACCGCGAAGGCAATAGGGGCCGCGACGGCAGCAGTGGCCGCAATGGCAGCAGGGGCCGCGACGGAAGTAGGGGCCGCGACGAGAGCAGGGGCCTGAACGGCAGTAGGGGCCTCTACGGGAGGGTCCGTGACGGCAGGGGTCGCGACGGCAGGGTGAGGCAGGCGTGATGCGCGCTTCGGGCGGGGCAGAAAAAAAAAAAATCGTGGTGGGCCCTGAAAAAAAAACGTGCTAAAAATACCATGCCAAAATGTAAAGGAAGGAATGACTGAACTAGAAAGCAGGTGGGTACAAGTAGGAAACCTAAAAGTGTTGTACCCTATATGAACTACCCCACTACAGCCTAAACAGACTACAGCATATAAGTTTGACAGTAAGTGCGTTACTTACCCATAAGGTTGCTACCAAGAGTGAATGCGTAACATACCTATATGGTTGGTGCCAAGAGAAACTGCCTTACTTATCCATATGTTTGGTACCAAGAGTAAATACGTTACTTACCCATATGGTTGGTACCGAGAGTAACTGCGTTACTTACCCATACGGTTAGTATCAAAAGTAAAGGCGTCACTTACCCATATGGTATATACTGAGAGTAATTGCTTTACTTACCCATATGGTTTGTACCAAGAGTAAATGCGTTACGTACCCATATGGTTAGTACTAAGAGTAAGTGTGTTAGTTACCCATATAGTTTGTACCAAGAGATAGTGAGTTACTTACCCATATGGCTGGTACCAAGAGTAAGTACGTTACTTACCCATATGGTTGGTACCAAGAGTAACTGCGTTACTTACTCATATGGTTGGTACCAAGAGTAACTGCTTCATGTACCCATATGGTTGGTATAAAGAGTAGGTGCGTTGCATACCCATAAGGTTGGTATCAAGAGTAAATTGTTAGTACTAATAGTAAGTATGTTACTTACCCATAAGGTTGGTACCAAGAGTAAATGCGTTACTTACCTATATAGTTGGTGACAAGAGCAACTGCCTTAATTACCCATATTTGAAGTACCAAGACTAAGTACGTTACTTACCCATATAGTTAGTACCAAGAGTAAAGGCGTTACTTACCCATATGGTATGTACCGAGAGTAATTTCAATAGTTACCCATATGGTTTGTACCAAGAGCAAATGCGTAACCTACCGATATGGTTAGTACTAATAGTAAGTGCGTTACTTACCCATATAGTTGGTACTATGAGTTAGTAAGTTATTTACCCATATGGTTGGTACTAAGAGTAAGTGCGTTACTTACCCATATGGTTGGTACAAAGAGTAATTGCGTTATTTACCCATATGGTTGGTGTCAAGAGTAACTGCATTACTTATCCCTCAGTTTGTAGCAAGAGAAAGTGTGTTACTTACCCATAAGGTTGGCGCCAAGAGTGAGTGCGTTACTTACCCATATGGTTTGTACCAAGAGTAAATGTGTTTCCTACCCATATGGTTAGTACTAATAGTAAGTGCGTTACTTACCCATAACGTTGGAACCAAGAGTGAATGCGTAACTTACCTATATGGTTGGTGCCAAGAGTAACTGCCTTACTTACCCATATGTTTGGTACCAAGAGTAAGTACGTTACTTACCCATATAGTTGGTACTGAGAGTGACTGCGTTACTTACCCATACGTTTGGTATCAAAAGTAAATGCGTTGCTTACCCAAATGGTATGTACCGAGAGTAATTGCGTTACTTACCCATATGGTTTGTACCAAGAGTAAATGCGTTACGTACCCATATGGTTAGTACTAATAGTAAGTTTGTTACTTACCCATATAGTTTGTACCATGAGTTAGTGACTTACTTACCCAAATGGCTGGTACCAAGAGTAATTGCGTTACTTACCCATATGGTTGGTACCTAGAGTAATTCCGCAACTTACCCATATCGATGGTACAAAGAGTAGGTGCGTTATTTAACCATAAGGTTGGTATCAATAATAAATGCGTAACTTATCCATATGGTTGGTACCAAGAGTAACTGCGTTACTTGCCCATATGGTTGGTACAAAGAGTAGGTGCGTTACTTACCCAATGGTTGGTACCAAGAGTAATTGCGTTACTTACCCATATGGTTGGTGCCAAGAGTAACTGCGTAACTTACTTATATTGTCGGTACAAAGAGTAAGTGCGTTCCTTACCCATAAGGTTGGTACCAAGAGTAATTGCGTTACTTATCCATATAGCTGGTGCTAAGAGGAACTGCATTTTTTACCCATATGGTTGGAACCAAGAGTAAGTTCGTTACTTACCCATAAGGTTTGTACCAAGAGTAATTGAGTTACTTACCCAAATGGTTGGTGCCGAGAGTAACTGCGTTACATACCCATATGGTTTGTACCAAGAGTAACTGCGTTACTTACCCATATGGTTTGTACCAAGAGTAAGTGCTTCTGTTCAGCTTCAAACCCTTGACTGCTCCATCCTTCTCTAGCTGCTTCAACAAGGGCATTGCCACATGCCCCAAGCGTCGTTGGGCCGTTGCCTAATCCGTCTCCCCAGATCTGGCCAACACTTTCACACCAACCCCTCCAACCGCGTTGCACTCCCCCTGGGATGCAGACCCCTCTCCAGCCTGCCCCCCACCGTGCCACGCCAATGCCGGCAGCTGCCATTTGGATCTGTACACATCCTTGCTCTCGTGCAGATCCCAAAGCACCCGATTTCCCAGCTGCCCCTTGTACGTGCGTGCCCCATCCGTGCTAGTGCTCACCCCAGCCTTGGCAAGCTTACGGAGGGAGATGAGGTTGGCCTTGAGATCAGGAACGAGGAGAACGTCATGCAGCACCACCGGCTTGCCATCCGCTCCCTTGAATGCAGCTCGTCCCACACCACCCACCTTCAGCGCGTGTCCAGAGGCGGAGCACACCTCGTTGATCGGTGCAGCTCGTTCGTCATCAAGCAGCTCCTTGTGCGGCGTCATCGTCCAAGCACCGCCCGTGTCCAACACCCAATAGTCCAGGGGATGCAGCTCTGCTCCAACCTTTGCAGAGGCGTCTCCTTGCTCCCCCTGCTCTCCAATATGGAAGAACTGGCCCGCGGTGCGCTCCTTCTTCTTCTTTGCAACGCCGTTGCTCTTCAGGTTGTTGTCGGACGAATCGGCAACCATGTTCGCGCCGTTTTTCTGGTTCCTCCGCACGCCGCCATCCTGGTGACGATTCTGGGGGGTCCATCCATCAGGTTTCTTATAGCATAAAAACCAGGGGTGAACCTCCTTCTCACAATACCAGCAACTCCCTTTCAATTTGCCACCAGCACCGCGACCCCAACCGGTACCTCCTTGTTAGTCGTTGGAGTCGTCGTCCTTCTTTGCACCGCGTCCAGCACCACCGAAGCCATGTCCTCTGCCACGTTGGCTCCCTTGCATCCCGTAGCCGCTGCCGCCGTCGTCTCCACCCCTCAGTTGGCGGCGACGGAAGTCCTCCTCCAGAATCTTCGTCCGCACCCACTCGAGCGTCCACAAGCTCTGGTTCTGCGGCAGGCTCAATCCGCTCGTGAATTGAAGCCATGATTCCGGCTGCAGCGAGAGCATCTTCAAGCACTTGGTCTGCTCCGGGTAGGTGATTCCCGCGGTCGCCAACTTCGCGTAGAGGTCGCGCATTCTGTCCAAAACAGGTTGCACCGGCTCTCCCTTGCTCAAATGCAACACGGACAGCTCCCTCTCCAGCATCAACGTTGCGACAACGGAGGTCGGGGCGTGCAGCTCCTTCAACACGGTCCACGCCTTCGGACCGCATTCAACCTCCCGCAGCAGGTGCATGACGTGGTGACGCTGGTTCAGCTCCAAACTCTGCGACATCAAGTAGTAGCCAGCTGAGGCGCGCTCGTCCCAATCTTCCTGCAGCGCGGGGTCACTCGGTCTAGGCTCCTCCCCAATCATTAGTTTCAGCAAACCAATCCGACGGAAGTAAAGTTGCATTTTCCAGGCCCAATCATCATAGCCCTCAGCATTCAACTTCTCGACGGTGAAGATTTTCAGCACCTCCTTGATCAGCGAGCCCTGGTTTGTTCGTGCTCCCCTTGGCGCCGAAACACCAGAATCCTGGCTGCTGCTACGATCTTGGGCTGAAGACTCACCAGCTCCCGCCGAGGTACTTCCGGCCATAGCTACCTATAACGAGGATCACTTTAACGCAGCTCTGATACCAGCTTGTTGGTGTAAGGGCCTATTAACTCAGGCTATTAAAACCTCTCCTCGGGGTCACCTCCAAGGGTCCCTGGGTGATTAGTACAGGACCAGCCTCTATTCTCGGGTCCGAGTTTCTAGAGAGAGGGATCAAGGGGGACTTAGTCAAAACAGCAAGATTACCTTGAACGTCGCGCAGCGTGCCGTGCAGACCATTGATCAGATTAAGCTGAGAACTCGCTATATCGAAGCTCACTCTAAGAGCTTTCAAAAGAGCCAAGTTGCCTCGCAAAAAGTTCTGCCATAACAGAGTTATGGCTTGGACAGCGTTTCCCTAGCGTTGGAGTGCTAGCGTACTAGCGTTGACTCGGTAGCATTTTGCCGTCGAACCGCTTAGATACAAATTTCCAGCAAGAAATGGATTCACTTGATTCAATTTGACTATATTTAGGTACAAACAGAGAAGGAATATATAGTTCTAGCTAGCAAGGACCTTGGGAATCAACCTAGGAACATCCAGGGATGATCCCAAATAATTCCAAGCAACAGAACCAAACTGGCTGGACAAAACAGCAGGTGGTAGGTCGGTAAACAACCTCTGGTTCTGTTTTACCAATATGGGAAAACAACAACCAGGTTCAGGTCCTAAAAACAGAACCTGTTTTGTCTTTGCCCAACCAGCCAAATGCTGGTTCCGCTGGTTTCCCCTGGCCCTGTAGCATGCAGATACAGACATCCTGCCGTCTGTTGGGTGCAAATTCACATTGCACGACATCCTGCCGTCTGTTTGTACGAGTATGCGTGTGCGAATGCATTTGGGTGTGAATGGAATGTTCGTGTGTTTGTTTGCTTTCGCAATTTTTGCTTGATGCATTTTGAGGTACTCGCACAATAGTTGGTGCTGACAGTAACTGCGTTACTTACTTATATGTTTTCTACCATATGGTGGGTACCAAGAGTAAGTTCGTTACTTACCCATATGGTAGGTACCATTAGTAAGTGCGTTAGTTACCCATATAGTTGGTACAAAGAGTAAGTTCGTTACTAACCCATATGGTTGGTACCAAGGATAACTGCGTTAGTTACCAATATGGTTGGTATCAATATTAAATGCGTTACTTACCTATATGGTTGGTACCAAGAGTAAGTGCGTTACTTATCCATATGGTTGGTGGCAAGAGGAACTGCATTGCTTACCTATATGGTTGGAACCAAAGGTAAGTTCGTTACTTATCCATAAGATTGGTACCAAGAGTAATTGTGTTACTTACCCATATGGTTGGTGCCAAGAGGAACTGCATTACTTACCCATATGGTAGGTACTATTAGTAAGTGCGTTAGTTACCTATATAGTTGGTACCAAGAGAAAATGCGTTACTAACCCATATGGTTAGTACCAATAGTACGTGCGTTACTTACTCATATGGTTGGTACCAAGAGTAAGTGCGTTATTTACCCATATGGTTTATGCCAAAAGGAAGTGCATTAATAACCCATATGATTGGAACCAAGAGTAAGTTCGTAACTTACCCATAGGATGGTACCAAGAGTAATTGCGTTACTTACCCATATGGTTGAAGCCGAGAGTAACTACGTTACTTACCCATAAGGTTTGTACCAAGATTAAATGCGTTACTTACCCATATGGTAGGTACTATTAGTAAGTGCGTTAGTTACCCATATAGTTGGTACCAAGAGTAAGTGCGTTAGTAACCCATATGGTTGGTACCAAGTGTACGTGCGTTACTTACCCGTATGGTTGGTACCGAGGGTAACTGCGTTAGTTACCCATATGGTTGGTATCAAAAGTAAATGCGTTACTTACCCATATGGTTGGTACCAAGAGTAAGTGCGTTACTTACCCATAAGGTTGGTACCAAGAGTAATAGCTTTATTTACCCATATGGTTGGTGCCAAGAGTAATTGCGTTACTTACCCATAAGGTTGGTACCACGAGTAATTGCGTTACTTACCCATATGGTTGGTCGTCAGAGAAACTGCGTTACTTACCCTTATGGTTTGTACCAAGAGTAACTACGTTATTACCCATATGGTTTGTACGAAGAGTACGTGCGTTACTTACCCAAATCGTTGGTACCAAGGGTAACTGTGTCACTTACCCATATGGTTGGTATCAATAGTAAATGCGTTACTTACGCATATTCTTGGTACCAAGAGTAATTGCATTACTTACCGATATGGTTGGTACCAAGAGTAACTGTGTCACTTACCCATATGGTTGGTACAAAGAGCAAGAGTGTAATTACTCATAAGGTTGGTACCAAGAGTAATTGCTTTATTTACCCAAATTGTTTGTACTAAGAGTCAGTGCATTACTTACACATAAGGCTGGTACCAAGAGTAATTCCGTTACTTACACATATGGTTGGTGCCAAGAGTAACTGCATTACTTACCAATATGGTTTGTACCAAAACTAGTTGCGTTAATTACCCATATGGTTTGTACCAAGAGTTATTGCGTAACTTACCCAAATCAATGGTACAAAGAGTAAGTGCGTTACTTACCCATAAGGCTGGTATCAATAGTAAATGCGTTACTTACGCATATTCTTGGTACCAAGAGTAACTGCGTCACTTACCCATATGGTTGGTACAAAGAGCAATAGTGTAATTACTCATAAGGTTGATACCAAGAGTAATTGCTTTATTTACCCAAATGGTTTGTACTAAGAGTCAGTGCATTACTTACATATAAGGCTGGTACCAAGAGTAATTCCGTTACTTACACATATGGTTGGTGCCAAGAGTAACTGCATTACTTACCCATATGGTTTGTACCAAAACTAGCTGCGTTAGTTACCCATATGGTTTGTACCAAGAGTTATTGCGTAACTTACCCAAATCGATGGTACAAAGAGTAAGTGCGTTACTTACCCATAAGGCTGGTATCAATAGTAAATGCGTTACTTACCCATATGGTTGGTACCAAGAATAACTGCGTTATTTACCCATATGGTTGGTACCAAGAGTAACTGCGTTACCTACCCATAAGGTAGGTACCAAGAGTATATGCGTTACTTATCCATATAGTTGGTACCAAGAGTAATTACGTTACTTACTCATATGGTTGGTGCCAAGAGTAACTGCGGTACTTATCCATAAGTTTGTAGGAAGAGTAAGTGCGTTTTTTACCCATAAGGTTGGTACCATGAGCAATTGCGTTACTTACCTATATGGTTGGTGCCAAGAGTAACTGCGTAACTTATCCATATTGTTGGTACAAAGAGTAAGTCTGTTACTTACCCATAAGGTTGGTACCAAGAGTAATTGCATTACTTACCCATATGGTTGGTGCCAAGAGAAACTGCTTTACTTACCCATTTGGTTGGAACCAAGAGTAAGTTCGTTACTTACCCATAAGGTTGGTACCAAGAGTAATTGCGTTACTTACCCATATAGTTGGTGCCGAGAGTAATTGCGTTACTTACCCATATGGTTGGTACGAAGAGTAAGTGCGTTACTAACCCATATGGTTGGTTCCGAGGGTATTTGCGTTAGTTACCCATATGGTTGGTATCCATAGTAAATGCCTTACTTACCCATATGGTTGGTACCAAGAGTAACTGCGTTATTTACCCATATGGTTGGCTCCTAGAGTATCTGCGTTACTTACCCATATGGTTGGTGCCAAGAGTAACTTCGTAACTTACCCATATTGTTGGTACAAAGAGTAAGTCCGTTACTTACCCATAAGGTTTGTACCAAGAGTATATGCGTTACTTACCCATATGGTTGGTGCCAAGAGAAACTGCTTTACTTACCCATATGGTTGGAACCAAGAGTAGGTTCGTTACTTACCCATAAGGTTGGTACCAAGAGTAATTGCATTTCTTACCCATATGGTTGGTGCCGAGAGTAACTGCATTACTTACCGATATGGTTGGTACCAAGAGTAAGTGCGTTACTAACCCATATGGTTGGTACCAAGAATAACTGCGTTACTTACTCATATGGTTGGTACCAAGAGTAACTGCTTCATGTACCCATATGGTTGGTATAAAGAGTAGGTGCGTTACTTACCCATATGGTTGGTATGAATAGTAAATGCGTTACTTACCCATATGGTTGGTACCAAGAGCAAGTGCGTTACTTACCTATATGGTTGGTGCCAAGAGGAACTGCATTACTTACCCATATGGGTTGAACCAAGAATAAGTTTGTTACGTACCCATAAGCTTGGTACGAAGAGCAATTGCTTTACTTATCCATATGGTTGGAACCGAGAGTAACTGGGTTACTTACCCATATGGTTTGTACCAAGAGTAACTGCGTTACTTCCCATATGGTAGGTACTATTAGTAAGTGCGTTAGTTGCCCATATAGTTGGTACCAAGAGTAAGTGCGTTACTAACCCATATGGTTGGTACTTAGAGTACCTGCGTTACTTACCCATATGGTTGGGACCGACGGTAACTGCGTTAGTTATCCATATGGTTGGTATTTATAGTAAATGCGTGACTTTCCCATGTGGTTGGTGCCAAGAGGAACTGCATTTCTTACCCATATGGTTGGAACCAAGAGTAAGTTCGTTACTTACCCATAAGGTTGGTACCAAGAGTAATTGCGTTACTTACCCATATGGTTGGTGCCGCAAGGAATTGCGTTACTTACCCATATGATTTTTACCAGGAGTAGGTGCGTTACTTATGTTAAAATAGGCTAGTTAGTCATAGGAACCATGGTGAGGGAGATAAGCTAAGCATTGAATGTCGAGAGAAAAGTCGAGGAGGAGAAAGAGGAATTATTTCACTATGGAAAGTTGGGATACAAATAGCAAACCCTAAATCGGGTTGTACTCACTACAGAGTACCCCACTGCAGGCTAGACTGCAAGTACATTATGACACACCCCCATAGTCAAAGTGGGGTATAATCAGCAGAGCAAGCAGTCATAGAGCAGGTTCACTAGTACAAGCAAAGATAGAGGCATTCACAAAGGGCAAGTGAGGAGGAGGAGGCTAAACTGTGAGAGGAGAGGAGATAGGAGACGACGGCTGATGTTGCAGACACACGGGCAACAGGAGCGGCGCGCACGGTGGCTACCGGAGCAAGGGCCCCGGACTACAGGAGTAACTGGCTCTGCGGCTAACTCTGAGCGGCAGGAGCAACGGACTCACGGGCGACAGGCGCAGCAGGCTCTCTGAGCTACCAGCAGCAGAGCCCCGGACTACAGGTGCTGCGGACGACAAGACGGCAGCCTCCGCTCAACCTCCCCCAACTGTCCCACCCCCCTTTCACACACCCCTTGCTGCACCCCTAGCTCCACTCCCACGTCACCCCCCTAACACCACTCCCTCGGCTCCCACACACCCACCCCCCTGAGCGGCAGCTGCAGCAGTGGGAGACGAAGGAGGAGGAGGAGTAGGGGACGGTACACAGACCCGCCACCTCCATACCCGCCACCCCGCAGTTGCACCCACACCCGCCACCCCCATACCCTCCCCCCACTGCTGCACCCGCAGCAGGGGGGATGGAGGAGAAAGGGGGGGGGGGGGGGGGGCGGGGGGGGGGGGGGGGGCGGGGGGGGGGGGCTGGTGCTGCAGGTCCCCTCCCCCCACTGCTGCACCCGCAGCAGGGGGAGTGAGGAGAAGGGGGGGGGGGGGGGGGGGCGGGGGGGGGCTGGTGCTGCAGGTCCCCTCCCCCCACTGCCGCATCCGCAGCAGGGGGACGGGGGGGGGTCGGTGCTGCAGATCCCTTCCTCCGAGAAGGGTGGTGGGGGGGGGGGGGTGGGGGTCGGTGCTGAAGATCCCCTCCCCCCCTCTGCTGCATCCACAGCTGGGGTATGGAGGAGAAGTGGGGGGGGAGGGGGGCGGGGGGGGCTGGTGCTGCAGATCCCCTCTGCCACCTCCTTAACCTCCAAGCTCCCCCCCCTTCCCAACACAAGGTGCGGCAGGGATAGAGGGAGGAGGAGGCGTGGCGGCAGCTGCTGTTGCTGAGGCACATCCGCCACCCCCTCACACCCTCTCCCCCCCGTCCCCACGGAAGGGGGGGAAGGGGGGGAGGAGGGCGGGGGCGGAGCTGTGCGTGCGACTGCAGGGCACGCGGGTAGGAGGAACCCCCTCTTGCCACCCCCTTACCCTTCATGATGCGACAGGGCACCGGGGCCGCGGCTAGGAGCGACGGGTCGCGAGGGGCCGAGGCTAGAGGCGACGGGGCCGCGTTTAGGGGCTGCAGGTCGCGAGGGGCCATAGCTAGGGGCGACGAGGCCAGTGGGGCCGAGGGGCGCGGCTAGGTACGGGGCCTCGCGCTGGGCTAGGGACGGGGCCGGGAGCTGGGCAGGTACGGGGCCGTGCGTTGGGCGTGGAACTGGGCCGGGCGCTAGGCTAGGTACAGGGCCGGGCGCGGGCTAGGTACTGGGCCGGGCGTGGGCTAGGTACGGGGCCAGGCGCGGGCTAGGTACGGGGCCGGGCGCGGGCTAGGGACGAGGCCGGGCGCTGGGCAGGTACGGGGCCGGGCGCTGGGTACGTAACGGGGCCGGGCGCGAGGCTAGGTACTGGGCCGGGCAAGGGCTAGGTACGGGGCCAGGCGCGAGCTGGGTACGTGGCCAGGCGCGGGCGAGGTACAGGGCCAGGCATAGGCTTGGTACGGGCCGGGCGCTGGCTTGGTACGGGCCGGGCGCGGGCTGGTTACGGGGCCGGGCGCGGGCAAGAGACGGGGCCGGGCGCGGGGCGAAGGACGGGGCCAGGCACGGGCTTAGTACGAGCTGGGCACGGGCTAGGTACGGGCCGGGCGCGGGCTAGGTACGGGGCCAGGCACGGGCGAGAGACGGAGCCGGGCGCGGGCTAGGTACAGGCCGGGCGCGGGGCGACGGGGTTGACGGGACCAACGGGGCCGAAGGGCGCGGCTAGGGGCGGCGGGGCCAACGGGGCCGAGTGGCACAGCTAGGGGCGACGGGGCCAAGGGGCCGAGCCTAGGGGCTAGGGGCGACGCCAAGGGGCGACGGGCCGGGGCCTAGGCTAGCAGGGCATTAGGTGGTGGGCCCATTAATGTGAGGTCCTAGGAACGACCTACTCTGATAGCATGTTAAAATAGGCTAGTTACCATGGCGAGGGAGATAAGCTAAGCATTGAATAACGAGAGAAAAGTCGAGGAGGAGAAAGAGGAATGATTTCACTATGGAAACTGGGATACAAATAGCAAACCCTAAATTGGGTTGTACTCACTATAGAGTACCCCACTGCAAGCTAGACAGCAAATACATTCTGACAACTTACCCATATGGTAAGTACTATTAGTAAGTGCGTTAGTTACCCATATAGTTGGTACCAAGAGTAAGTGCGTTACTAACCTATATGGTTAGTACCAAGAGTACGTGCGTTACTTACCTATATGGTTGGTTCCGAGGGTAACTGCGTTAGTTACCCATTTGGTTGGTATCAATAGTAAATGCGTTACTTACCTATATGGTTGGTACCAAGAGTAAGTGCGTTACTTACCCATATGGTTGGTATCAATAGTAAATGCGTTACTTACCCATATGGTTGGTGCCAAGAGTAAGTGCGTTACTTACCCATATGGTTGGTATCAATAATAAATGCATTACTTACCCATATGGTTGGTGCCAAGAGTAACTGCGTTGCTTATCCATAAGTTTGTAGCAAGAGTAAGTGCGTTACTTACCCATAAGGTTGGTACCAGGAGCAATTGCGTTACTTACCCATATGGTTGGCGCCAGGAGTAACTGCCTTACTTACCCATATGGTTGGTGCCAAGAGTAACTGCGTAACTTACCCATATTGTTGGTACAAAGAGTAAGTGCGTTATTTACTTATAAGGTTGGTATCAATAGTAACTGCGATACTTACCCATATGGTTGGTACCAAGAGTAACTGCGTAAGTTACCCATATGGTTAGTACAAAGGGTAATTGCGTTACTTACCCACATGGTTGGTACCAAGAATAATTGCGTTACTTACCCATATGGTTGGTGCCAAGAGGAACTGCATTACTTACCCATATGGTTGGAACCAAGAGTAAGTTCGTTACTTACCCATAAGTTTGGTACCAAGAGTAATTGCGTTACTTACCCATATGGTTGGTGCCGAGAGTAACTGCGTTACTTACCCATATGGTTGGTACCAACAGTAAGAGCGTTACTAACCCATATGGTTGGTACTGAGGGTAACTAAGTTAGTTACCCATATGGTTGGTATCAATAGTAAATGCGTTACTTACCCATATGGTTGGTACCAAGAGTAAGTGCGTTACTTACCCATATGGTTGGTATCAATAGTAAATGCGTTACTTACCCATATGGTAGGTACTATTAGAAAGTGCATTAGCTACTCATATAGTTGGTACCAAGAGTAAGTGCTTTACTAACCCATATGGTTGGTACCAAGAGTACGTGCGTTACTTACCCATATGGTTGGTACCGAGGGTAACAGCGTTAGTTATCCATATGGTTGGTATCAATAGTAAATGCGTTACTTACCCATACGGTTGGTGCCAAGAGGAACTGCATTACTTACCCATATGGTTGGAACCAAGAGTAAATTTGTTACTTACCCATAAGGTTGGTACCAAGAATAATTGCGTTACTTACCCATATGGTTGGTGCTGAGAGTAACTGCGTTACTTACCCATATGGTTTGTACCAAGATAAAGTGCGTTACTTACCCATATGGTAGGTAATATTAGTATGGTTGGTACCAAGAGTACGTACGTTACTTACCCATATGGTTGGTATCGAGGGTAACTGCGTTAGTTACCCATATGGTTGGTATCAATAGTAAATGCGTTACTTAACCATATGGTTGGTACCGAGGGTAACTGCGTTAGTTACCCATATGGTTGGTATCAATAGTAAATGCGTTACTTAACCATATGGTTGGTACCAAGAGTAACTGTGTTACTTACCCATATGGTTGGTATTAATAGTAAATGCGTTACTTGCCCATATGGTTGGTACCAAGAGTAAGAGCGTTAATTACCCATAAAGAGATGTCAGATGAACCGCTGCATACAAGAGGCTGCCCACCAAGGACTGGAATTGCTGCTGCTCCTCGGCTTCAACCCTTTCATCCTCTACAGCCTTCACAAGCTTGAATTCTGCTGGCAGGGGAGTTGCAACCTTGCGCTCATTCTCAATCCCATACTTCTCCCCCAGCTCCTTGATGAACTTCTCCTGGTGCAGCTTCAACCACCTGTGATCCAGATCCCTCTCCACGTGCATCCCGAGGTAGTAATTTACCTCCCCAAGGGTCTTGCACTTGAAGTTCTTCATCAGCTACTGCTGCACTTTCTGGATCTCCTTCATGCTGCTGCTGAAGAGAAGAATGTCGTCCACGTAGACCAGAAACAGCACCAGCTTCTCCCCCTCCCCCTTGAGAAAGATGCTCTCATCACAGCTGCTGGTCCTGAATCCCATCTCCTCTAAAACAGCTGCCAACTTCTGGTACCAGCAGCGTGGCGCCTGCTTCAAGCCAACTTCTGGTACCAGCAGCGTGACTTTTTCAGCTTGCACACCCTTCCCGTACCATCCTCATACCCAGTCGGCTGCGTCATGTACACATCCTCCTCTAAAATCCCATTGAGGAATGGCATTGATATATCCATCTGAATGATGAATTTCCCACGAACGGTTTCATCTGCCAACAAGATACGGAGGGTAGGGGGTTTGGCAGTGGAAGCAAAGATCTCATTGAAGTCCTGCTTCTCCTTCTGCATAAACCCCTTAGCCACCAGCCTACTCTTGTAGATGGTGACCTGTCCCTTGTCATCGGTCTTGATCCTTAGCACCCACTTGCACTGTACGGCATTCTTCCCCTCAGGCAGCACCACCAGACCCCATGTCCCATTCTCTAGCAAGCTTTGGTACTCAGCATCCCTAGAAACCAGCCACTTCTCCCTATCTGGTCCAGCTAATGCCTCCTCCATGCTTGCTGGTTCCTCTGGTGCAGGGGCAAGAAAACAGTAGGCAGGTAAATCCTCCTCATCCGGGTCATAGCCATGCGGTAGAATCAGCAATGCCTCCTCATTCCCAAGCTGCTGCTTTGCTACATCAGCTCCTGCAGTCAGCTTCATAGTGGCCATACGGGTACGTCCTGGCCTGGAGACGGGTGTCTCCCACCCCTTCATAACAACATTCTTTGGCTTCCTCCTTTGTGGTAGCGTAGGAGCCTTAGGTCACGCTCAGGTCCAGCAGCTCCACTAGTGCTACCAGAAGCCTCTACACCACCTCCTCCATCAGCAGGTGCCTCCTGTACCTTCTCTCCATCACCACCCTCTGCAGCTGCGTCCTCTCCCTCCTCCCACACACTAGGAGTCAGGTCCAGCTGCATGGTGATCTGCTCCATCTCCTGTGATACCTTGGCCTCCGGCTGTTTCTTCCAGCCCCCATACATCAGGCCCTCAACAAACTTCACATCCCTGATGTCAAACAACAACCCCTTGGATGGTTCCCACAGCAGCCATCCCTTGCTCTCAGCAGCCATTCCCAAATGCACACACCTGATTGCACTTGCCCCCAACTTACTTCGATACTTCTTGGGGACATGGGCGACTGCCATGCAACCGAACACCCTCAGCATGTCCACTGGCGGCTTCCTCCCAAGCCACCTCTCCAATGGCACCTACGAGTCATCACCAACCTGAGTGAGCACCCTGTTCCTAGCCACGGTAGCGTACCGGAAAGCATGGGGCCACATCGAATTGCCCACCCCTGATTCTATGAGCAGCGCCCTAGCTGTCTCCAGAATGGTCCGATTCGCTCGTTCTGCTACACCTTTGGACTGCGGGGTGTAAGCCATGGTCAGCTCCCTCTAAATGCCCTGCTTCTTGAGCCAGGCCGTCATCTCAGCTCCAAGGAACTCACCACCTCTGTCTGTCCTAATCCGCTTCACCACACACTCCGCTTGCTTCTCCACAAATGGCAGCCAATCTTCCTGTATCGTAGAGGCGGCGTGGTCCTTCAACGTCGCGACAACAGAGGTCGGGGCGTGCAGATCCTTCAACACGGTCCACGCCTTCGGACCGCAAACAACCTCCGGCAGCAAGTGCATGACGTGGTGACGCTGGTTCAGCTCCAAACTCTGCGACATTATGTAGTAGCCAGTCGAGGCGCGCTCGTCCCAATCTTCCTGCAGCGCGGGGTCACTCGGTCTAGGCTCTTGTTAGATAATAGCGAGAATGACGAAAGAATGATGATTAGGAAAGAAGGGGGGGGTACAAGTAGAATGTCAAGAAGAATTGTGTACCCCCTAAAGCTAGCCCCCATACAGCCTAGATGCAAATAAGCGTAGATACAGCTAAGCATATATGTTTGACACACCCCCATAGGCGAAGTGGGGGGTAGCAAGAGCAAGCAATGATCACAAGACCAGTCAAGAGAAGAAGCAAAGCAAAGCAAGCTCAGGGTGGATCACAAAGTCACCACACAGTCCGAGCACAAGCAAAGGGCCACAAGACCAGTTCACATGCAGATTTATATAAAGAGAACAAACAATACAGTGATCATACCCTAGCAAGTACAAGCATGTAGGTATATAGATAGATCACAGTATAGGCAGAATCAGGTAGTAAGTAAGTAAGGCAAAGTAGGCACAAGGCCTAACACAGTAACAAAGCGCTGATGATCACCAGGCGGAAGTGCCTTGGAGAAGACATCAGCAGTTTTGGCCCGAGTGGCCACGCACGGGAGACGAAGCTGACCACGCTGCTGCAACTCTCGAGCAAGGAAGTATCGCAGAGCGATGTGCTTCGTTCTGTGCTCCAGTCTATGCTCCTGACACAAGGCTATAATGGCCTTGCTGTCTATGTACAGGACTGGAGGCGAACGAGGCTGCTCTCCCAAGTCGGTCAGCAAGTAGGTGAGCCAGTGTAGCTCCTGAGCAGCCATGGCGCTGGCATAGATCTCACCCTCACAGCTGGAGCTGAGAACTGAAGACGAGCAGGTAGGCCGCCAAGAAACCGAGCCGGACCCAAGGCTGAAGGTGTAACCCTGCGACGCATATCTCTTCGTGCAGGCTGCCCTGCAGGAAGGCTGTACTGAAGTCTAGGGAGTGTAACTCGTAGTCACGCTGAGCAGCTACGTGCAGCAACACCCGAAGAGTAGTCATCTTTGGGGTGGGGGAGAAGTTCTGGAAGTAGTCAACTCCCTGTCGCTGACTGAAACCTTGAGCAACGTAACGCGCCTTGAAGGCAGGCGGAGAACCCGGCGGCCGCTTCACCCTGAAGATCTCATTCCATCGACTATGTTCACCCCAGGTGGGGGAAGCTTGTCGACATAAGTCCCTGTGGACTTCCAGGATGTTATCTCGGCATCCATAGCTGCCTGCCACCGAGAGGAGTAAGGACTTGTAATCGCCTCTGCGTAAGAGCGCGGGGTCGGGATGTCTGGAGCATCCGGGTCTCCCTCAGGGGCAAGCACAAAGGAAGTGAAACGAGATACAGCAGCTGCAAGACACTGAAAGTCCTCCTGCCTGTCCTCAAGGATGTCCGTGCCAAAAGCACACTCACCCCCGACGGACGGAGGACTGGCAGACACATACTCAGCACCTAGAGCAAAGGCGTAGTCGAGACGGCAGGCAGCAGCAAAGTCAAGCAGCTCAGCAACAAGAGCAGAAGCAGCAGCAGACTCCAAGGACGGGTCAGTGATAGCAGTGGCAAGGAGATGAGCGACAGTGGGACTGGCAGCACGCGCTCGGTCAGGCTCAGGGTCAGGGACCTCAGGAAGAGAGGACTCAGGAGGAGTAGGCAGAGGAACACGCAGTGGAACAGAGGAAGGACGGAGTGCCATGGTGTGCGTGCCTGGGACAGGAGGAGGATGCGAAAGAGGAGCGGAATAAGCAGTGCGAACAAGCGATGCAGGACGAGACGCAGGCTCACAACGCTCTGTAAGACCTCCAGACTGCTCAGTGTAAGGAGAGGGAACAGGCAGTGGGGAGGCTGGCTGTAACGGCGGCTGCGAGTGGTCAGGCCGTGGACACAGGAAGGGAGGAGGAAGACCAGTAGTAGACGGGACACCAAGAACCTGCTGAAGCAGGGGAACGAAGTACGGGCGCGGCGGCACAGTGCCTCCATCACCTCCAGCTCCAGTGTCAATAGCTCCAGATCCTGCAGCTCTAGCACCTCCTGCGCCAGGGCCTCCAACTCCAGCTACACCAGCTCTAGCGCCTCCGGCGCCAGCTGCTCCGGGCTCCGTAGGGTCTCTAGCTCCAGTTGTAACAACAGCACCTCCAGCTCCATTGTCTCTAGGCTCGCCAGCTCCGGGAGCTCCACTCCAACGGTGTGCGCGCTGAACAAGCCACTCACGCAGCTGCTGCGAGGACAGTCGCGGTGAAGCACCAGCAGGACCTCCAGACGAAGCAGCACCCTGAGGCTCAGCACCCCCAGACTCCGCACCCTCCGACTCAGCACCCCCAGGCTCCGCACCCTCCGACTCAGCACCCCCAGGCTCAACACCCTCAGGCTCAGCACCCCCAGACCCAGCACCCTCAGACCCCGCACCCCCCGGCTCCGCACCCCCAGACGCAGCACCCCCAGACGCAGCACCTGGAGCAGCACCTGAGACGACAGCTACCTGAACAGGCGCAGTACCAGGGAGAGGGTCTACCTGAGACACTCCCGAGGGAGCAGGACCCTGGGGTGGGAGGGGGTCTACCGGAGGTGGACCGGGAGCAAAGAAGAGGGGCGGGGGCGCGGAAGGGGCAGAGCGGTAGGGGAAGAGACGGTAGAAGGGAACCGAATCGTCGAACGTGTCGTCATGAGAAGGGAGGATACGGCGCGAGGTGGGGTGGTAAAACAGCCAGCCAGACGCATTAGGGATAAAGCCAAGGAAGACGCAGGGAATGGGGCCGGCGGAGAGCTTGTCCGTGGACGTATCGCGAACAAAGGCACGAGAACCCCAGACCCGGAACACCGACGCATCGCCAACCTTCCCTGTCCAACGCACTGTGGGCAAGGTCTCCGGTAAGGAGACACGGGGCCAGAGGTTGAGCTGATGCGCAGCGTACCGGACCGCAAACGGCCACAGAAAATGGGGAGCGGCCGCATGGATCATGGAGGTACGAGCGACCTCCATGACTAAGCCAATGCGGCGCTCAGCAATCCCATTTTGCTAAGGGGAGTCCGGAAGCGTGAACGACTGGAGAATGCCCTCCCCACGACAAAAGTCCCACAAGAGGTCGGAGAAGAACTCACCACATCTGTCAAAGTGCAGACGCAGGACAGGGAGGTCCTGACCGAACCGCTCTCGTAGCTGGAGACGGACTGTGCGGATCCAAGGGATCAAGACATCAGAGAACTCACCCTTCCTACACAAGGGGAAGACCTTGGTGTACCGCGTATAGTCGTCAACCACCAGCAGAAAGTAGCGCTCGCGGCCCTGTCTTCTGACGCGGGCGGGGCCCCACACGTCCATGTGGAGGGTCTGCAGGGGAGCAGTCGTCGAGGGAAATGAGGAGAAGTGAGGAGCGGCACGCTGCCGCCCCTCGACGCAAGGAAGACAGGGCGGGGCAGGCGAGGGCGGCAGGGGAGGCAGAGACCTGGGGAGACCAGAGACAAGGAGACGGGAGTGCATGCCACGAAGGCGTGGCAGGGAGGGGTGACCCAGGCGGTGGTGCCAAAGAAGATTCTGGTGCGACAGAAGTCGACACGAGCAAGAGGCGGCTACCTGACCTGACGCGGACACCTGAGCAGACGCAGCGAGCTGAGGAGGCTCAGTGGCCAGTGTGTACAGACTCGACCCTGGGCGACGAGTGAACGTAGCCAGGTGACGCCCCGTCCGTGTGCACGTGCAGATCGACACACGCTGACCCCCAGGAGTGATGGCAGTGACCATCGCATCCTGAAGGGCAGCGGTACTCACCAAGTTCGTAGAGAACGAGAGGAGGTGAAGACCTGACAGTGAGCCGGATGGAACCGCCGGACACGGGAGGACAGTGGAGGAACTGGCAACAACCGGGCTCCCAGAGGGGTCAGCCAGTCTGACCGGAACAGGTGCAGGAAGAGGAGTGAGAGTGGTGCTGTCACGAAAGAAACAGCGCGAGGCGCCGGAGTCCAACGTGAAGGTGTGCAGGGCCTCAGCAGGCGCAAGTACCAGGGGGAGTATCAGACGCACTAGCACCTAGAGCAGCTGCGGCTATACCTGGGTCAGGCGGCACACACCAGTAACAGTCACCGTCAGCACTAAAAGACAAAGCATACATGGCAAAGATAATAACATCAAAGTCTAGGTCAAAGATAGCAACTCCCGACCTAAGCAACTCCGCCCAGCGAGGGCGCTCGACGTCATCACCAAACTCAGTACGCCAGGCGTCGTCAAGGTGGGCAAAGCAGCGGCGCTCAGTGTGAAACCTCCCGCATGTCCGGCCCGCATGGGCACCCGTGCGAATGACATACGGGCAGGTCTCACTACCCTCACCCGCCGCACGCTGAACCAACCGCTCACGGAGCTGCTGGGGCGTCTGGGTCTCGCTCCGACGCTGCTGCTGCTGGCCCCGACCACCACCAGGGCCTCCACGCTGAGGTCCAGACCGACCACCACTGGTCCCACCACCTCCACTACCGCCACTCCCTCGTTGCCTCCACCGCTGCCACCAGAGCCTCCACCGCCACCACTGGTCCCACCGCCGCCACCACCTCCACCGCCTCCGCCTCCTATACCGCTGCCCCAACTACCACTCCAATGCCACCTCCACCACCACCGCAACCTTCTCCACTACCCCGGCCACCCTTGCCCTTGCTGTTGCGGTGCTTTGTACTAGTCGAAGCAGCACGACGTCCTCAGGAACAGAGACGTCGGCAGCAGCAGCAGAGGCAAAGGAGGAGGAAAGGGGGGCGGGGGGAGCACCCCTCAAGAAGGGTGAGCGCGGAGTGCCACGAGCAGCACCTACCAGCAACTGCACTAGTCTCAGCTGCGAGGAGATGCTGCTCGAGGAGGTCAACAGTGAGGGAGGTGGGGTCGAAGGGTGAGGAAGTGGTCCCTGACAGAGCGAAGGGAGTCAGGGAGGCGAGTGACATGAAGTAGAGGGTGATGAACATGGAGGGGCTGGTTCGTGGGACGGAAGCTCAGCAGGGACGCAGCGCTGGTAGCGAGCGCCGCTAGTGCGCAGGTGGGTAACCAGGTCAGCTACTGTGGCAAAAGCGGACAACTCATGGAACAGGTAGGGCAGTAGCAGCCTGCAATAGCAAGCAGTGGCAAGGGAGGAGTAGCGAGCAACGACAGCGTCATACAAGGCCTGTGCTGTCCTGTGCTCGCCAAAGTGAGCACATTCAGTGCGGGCAGGTGGTTGCGAATGGCCAATGCGGGCAGTAGCGTCACGATGACAAGCCACTGGGAACGAGTCGAAACACGTCAGCTGTGGCGGGAGGAAGCTCGAGCGGCACCAGACACGTGGTCAAACAGTGAGACACTGTCCTTACTATCGCTCAGTAGGTACAGTTGCAGATCGTCGTGCCACGTGTCAAATGCTACAGGTCTGCCCTCCAAGTCGAACCGGAGAACTCTAAGCGACGCCATAGTGGCACAGGACTCAGGAGCAGCAGTAGGAGTGGCTAAGGGAAGGAGCCGAGGGGCCTAGGGGCCGAGGGGCCAAACAAGAGGGCCGAGGGGGCCGAGGAGCCTAGGGGGGGGGGGGCGAGAGGCCTAGGGGGCCGATGGGGCCAAACAAAGAGGGCCGAGTGGTGGGGCCGAGGGGCCAAACAAGGGGCCGGGGGGGCCTAGGGGGACCGAGGGGCCAAACACACGGGGCCGAAGAGGCGTGGCGGAGGGCCCCAAACAAGGGGCTGGGCGCAGGGCTCTGAGTTGGGGGCCGAGGGGCCTAGGGGCCGTAGGGGCCAAACAAGGGGCCGGGGGGCCTAGGGGGGCCGAGGAGCCTAGGGGGCCGAGGGGCAAACAAGGGGCCGGGGGGGGGGGGGCGGGGGGGCCTAGGGGGCCGAGGGGCCAAACACACGGGGCCGAGGGGCGGGGGGTCGAGGGGCCAAAACAAGGAGCCGGGCGCAGGGGCACTGAGTTCGGGCCGAGGGGCCTAGGGGCCGCGGGGCCAAACAAGGGGCCGGGGGGCCTAGGGGGGGCCGAGGGGCCAATCACACTGGGCCGAGGGGCGGGGCCGATGGGCCAAACAAGGGGCCGGGCGCAGGGCTCTGAGTTGGGGCCGAGGGGCCTAGGGGCGCGGGGCGGGACCAAACATGGGGCCGGGGGGGCCTAGGGGGGGAGGGCCGAGGGGCCAAACACGGGGCCGGGCGTAGGGCTCTGAGTTGGGGCCGAGGGGCCTAGGGCCGCGGGGCCAATCAAGGGGCCGGGGGGGCCTTGGGGGGGCCGAGGGGCCAAACACACGGGGCCGAGGGGGCGGGGCCGAGGGCCAAACAAGGGGCCGGGCGCAGGGCTAGGGGCCGGGGCGCGGGCTAGGTACGGGACCGGGCGCTGGGGCAGGTACGGGGCCGGGCTCTGGGCTCTGTAGTGGGGCCGAGGGGCCAAACAAGGGGCCGGGGGGCCTAGGGGGGGGGCCAAGGAGCCAAACACACGAGGCCGGGGCGCAGGGCTAGGTACAGGGCCCGTGTGCGGGTTAGGAACGGGGCCGGGCGCTGGGCAGGTACGGGGCCGGGCGCTGGGCCTGAATGGGGCCGAGGGGCCTAGGGGGGGCCGAGGGGCCAAACACACGCGGGCTGAGGGGCCGAACAAGGGGCCGGGCGTGGGTGTTGACTGGCCGAGGCTAGGTACAGGGCCGGGCGCTGGGCGAGGGACTGGGCGGGCGCGGGTGTCGACCTGGCGGCGGGATAGGGAAGAGGGGCCGGGCTGCGGGCGAGGTACAGGGCCGGGCGCTGGGCTAGGAACGGGCCTAGCGCGGGCTAGGTACGGGGCCGGGCGTGGGTGTCGACGGGGTGCTGGCTAGGTACGGGGCCGGGCACGGGTGTCGACAGGGCGGGCTAGGTAACGGGCGGGTCGCGGGCTAGGTACAGGCTGGTCGCGAGCGTCGACGGGGGCGCGGACTAGGTACGGGGCCGGGCGCGGATGTCGACGGGGCAATCGCGAGCTAGGTACGGGGCCGGGTCGCGGGCTAGGTACGGGCCGGTCGCGGCAGCGTCGACAGGGCGTGGGCTAGGTACGGGGCCGGGCGCGAGTGTCGACGGGGCGATCGCGGGCTAGGGGCACGGTCATGAGACAGGGCCGAGCGCGGGCTAGGTACGGGCCTATCGCGGGCTAGGTACGGGCCAGGCGCTGGCAGGAGACTGGGCCGGGCGCAGGCTAGGTACGGGCCTATCGCAGGCGCGGTACGAGCGGGGCGCGGCGCTAGGAACGAAGTAGAAGGTGGTGGGCCCAAGAGTAACCTACTCTAATACCATGTTAGATAGTGGCGAGAATGACGAGAGAATGATGATTAGGAAAGAAGGGGGGGTACAAGTAGAATGTCGAGGAAGAATTGTGTACCCCCTAAAGCTAG
>CANJKZ010000204.1:0-205000 GCA_947471745.1 Closterium sp. Naga37s-1 | reverse complement strand
ACCCCGCCCCATTCTCCCGCTTTCCATCACCCCGCCCCATTCTCCCGCTTTCCATCACCCCGCCCCATTCTCCCGCATTCCATCACCCCGCCCCATTCTCCCTCCTTCCATCACCCCGCCCCATTCTCCCTCCTTCCATCACCCCGCCCCATTCTCCCGCATTCCATCACCCCACCCCATTCTCCCGCTTTCCATCACCCTGCCCCATTCTCCCGCTTTCCATCACCTCGCCCCATTCTCCCGCTTTCCATCACCCCGCCCCATTCTCCCGCTTTCCATCACCCCGCCCCATTCTCCCTCCTTCCATCACCCCGCCCCATTCTCCCGCTTTCCATCACCCTTCTCCCTCCTTCCATCACCCCGCCCCATTCTCCCGCTTTCCATCACCCCGCCCCATTCTCCCGCTTTCCATCACCCCACCCCATTCTCCCGCTTTCCATCATCCCGCCTCATTCTCCCGCTTTCCATCACCCCACTCCACTCTCCCGCTTTCCATCACCCCGTTCCATTCTCGCGCTTTCCATCACCCCGCCCCATTCTCCCGCTTTCCATCTCCCCGCCCCATTCTCCCTCCTTCCATCACCCCGTCCCATTCTCCCTCCTTCCATCAACCCGCCCCATTCTCGCGCTTTCCATCACCCCGCCCCATTCTCCCGCTTTCCATCACCCCGCCCCATTCTCCCTCCTTCCATCACCCCGTCCCATTCTCCCTCCTTCCATCAACCCGCCCCATTCTCCCGCTTTCCATCATCCCGCCCCATTCTCCGGCTTTCCATCACCCCGCCCCATTCTCCCGCTTTCCATCACCCCGCCCCATGCTCCCGCTTTCCATCACCCCGCCCCATTCTCCCGCTTTCCATCACCCCGCCCCATTCTCCCTCCTTTCATCACCCCGCCCCATTCTCCCGCTTTCCATCACCCCACCCCATTCTCCCGCTTTCCATCATCCCGCCCCATTCTCCCGCCTTCCATCACCCCGCCCCATTCTCCCTCTTTCCATCACCCCGCCCCATTCTCCCTCCTTCCATCACCTCGCCCCATTCTCCCGCTTTCCATCACCCCACCCCATTCTCCAGCTTTCCATCACCCCGCCCCATTCTCCCGCTTTCCATCACCCCGCCCAATTCTCCCGCTTTCCATCACCCCGCCCCATTCTCCCGCATTCCATCACCCTGCCCCATTCTCCCTCCTTCCATCACCCCGCCCCATTCTCCCGCTTTCCATCACCCCGCCCCATTCTCCCGCTTTCCATCACCCCGCCCCATTCTCCCGCTTTCCATCACCCCGCCCCCTTCTCCCGTTTTCCATCACCCCGCCCCATTCTCCCTCTTTCCATCACCCCGCCCCATTCTCCCGCTTTCTATCACCCCGCCCCATTCTCCCTCCTTCCATCACCCCGCCACATTCTCCCTCCTTCCATCACCCCGCCCCATTCTCCCTCCTTCTATCACCCCGCCCCATTCTCCCGCTTTCCATCACCCCGCCCCATTCTCCCGCTTTCCATCACCCCGCCCCATTCTCCCGCTTTCCATCACCCCGCCCCATTCTCCCGCTTTCCATCACACCGCCCCATTCTCCCGCTTTCCATCACCCCGCCCCATTCTCCCACTTTCCATCACCCCGCCCCATTCTCCCGCTTTCCATCACCCCGCCCCATTCTCCCGCTTTCCATCACCCCGCCCCATTCTCCCACTTTCCATCACCCCGCCCCGTTCTCCCGCTTTCCATCACCCGCCCCATTCTCCCGCTTTCCATCACCCCGCCCCATTCTCCCTCCTTCCATCACCCCGCCCCATTCTCCCGCTTTCCATCACCCCGCCCCATTCTCCCGCTTTCCATCACCCCGCCCCATTCTCCCGCTTTCCATCACCCCGCCCCATTCTCCCTCCTTCCATCACCCCGCCCCATTCTCCCTCCTTCCATCACCCCACCCCATTCTCCTGCTTTCCATCACCCCGCCCCATTCTCCAGCTTTCCATCACCCCGCCCCGTTCTCCCGCTTTCCATCACCCCGCCCCGTTCTCCCGCTTTCCATCACCCCGCCCCATTCTCCCGCTTTCCATCACCCCGCCCCATTCTCCCGCTTTCCATCACCCCGCCCCATTCTCCCGCTTTCCATCACCCCGACCCATTCTCCCTTCTTCCATCACCCCGCCCCATTCTCCCGCTTTCCATCACCCCGCCCCATTCTCCCGCCTTCCATCACCCCGCCCCATTCTCCCTCCTTCCATCACCCCTCCCCATTCTCCCGCTTTCCATCACCCCGCCCCATTCTCCCGCTTTCCATCACCCCGCCCCATTCTCCCGCTTTCCATCCCCATTCTCCCGCTTTCCATCACCCCGCTGTTGTGCCAACCTCCTCTCTACCAAGGCCCTAAGTGAGGCAGGGATGAAGATGGAGATGTTGGGCACAAAGGTTTTCAAGGCAAATCTGGATGGGCGCGTATTGTGGGACCTCCGAGGCGGCAAGGACATGCACCAGTCCATGTGGGAGATACCGGTGCTGCCATGGAAGGAGGCGGCTGCGCGCTTGGCTGCTGGAGATGTGAGAGGAGGGCGTGTTAACCACGTGGACAATGGAGGGGGTGGTGATGACAGTGATGGTGGGCTCCTTGGGCATGGAGGGGCTGCGCTTCCAAGTGTAACTCCTAGCACGGGTGAGACGGATTGGCTCACCGCACACCGTCGCTTTGGCCACGTGGCGCTACCTCAGTTGCAGCAGCTGTTTAAGGAGGAAAGAGTCAAGGGGCTGAGGATAAAGGGGGAGCCCAAGGAGGTGGGATCTTGTGAGACTTGCTTGACCAGCAAGTTTTCACGGTTTCCCTTCCATTCGGTGGAGGGGAAGTCGAGTGACCCGGTGGAGCTCGTGCATGTGGATCTCGTGGGACCCATGAAGGTGAAGGGAGATGGTGGGGCCCTGTATTCTATGACCATGGTGGATGACAACACAAGGCTCACCTGGTCCTTTCCACTTGCAAAGAAGAGTGATGCTGCAAGGGTCATCATTGAAGAGTGGCTGCCCATGGTGGAGCGAGAGAGCGGCAAGCGGGTGAAGGCGATACGTAGTGACCGTGGTGGGGAGTTCTTGGGAGCGGAGTTCCGGAGCTGGCTGAAGCGGCATGGCATCAAGCAGCAGCTCACCACGGCCTACACCCCTCAATCCAATGGCGTGGCAGAGAGAGCGAACCGGACCATCTTGGAGGGCGGGAGAACGATGTTGGTAGACTCGGGTCTACCCTTACGGTTCTGGCCCCTCGCTATTCGCCATGCCACCGTCATCAAGAACCGAGTATTGACTCATGTGGGAGGGCAGCATTGGGTCCCTATGGAGAAATGGAGGGGCAAGAAGCCTCTGGTGGATATGCTTCGAGTCTTTGGGTGCATGGGACTCGTGCACGTCCCTAAGGAAAAGCGTGACAAGCTTCAAGCGGCGGCGGTGTGGGCTGTTTATTTGGGACTTGCACAAGGGAGCAAGGGGTGGCTCATGTGGGACCCAATAGCCAACACCATCTTCACCACCAGAGATGCCAAGTTCATGGAGGGGCTCATGTTCAAGGAGTGGTTGGAGCGAGGGAGGAGCAAGGTCACCATTCCGCTCGGAATAGAGGTGGGAACGAATGACCCACTCTTCATTCCCATCGAGTTGTCTTCGTCTTCAGAGGTAACGGAGGTGTCACATGACTTGGGAGGTGCTGAAGGGGAGGCAGCAGAGGTGGAGGGAGTGTTGCAGCAAGAGAAGGCCCCTGTAGCTGAGAGAGGTGATGCCGAGGAGGAGGTGCAGCAGCCTACACCATCCCCTACTCTTCCACCAAGGCGGACAACCCAAGGGAAGCGTGGTGCTGTCCGTGGTGGAGCTAAGGAGAGTGCAGCCAAGGAGAGGCCCAAGAGAGCTGCTCACCCAAGGGATTTCCTCAAGTATGAAAGGCTTGGGGGTCCCAAGGCATTGCTGGTCCAGGAGGAGGAAGATGATGAGGAGAAGGGAGCCGAGGGAGAGATGGAGCAGATTTGTTGCTTCGGTGTCAACTTACCTCATGAACCGGCTTCGATGGAGGAAGCACTTGCTGGAGATGATCGAGAGGCTTGGTTGGCTTCAAGGGAGGATGAGTTTAAGAGCCTCATGGAGAATGGAACGTGGACCCTCACCAATCTGCCCCCGGGAAGAAAGGCATTGGATTGCACGTGGATATTACGTATGAAGACCGATGCGGAGGGGAAGTTGGAGAGGCGCAAAACAAGACTTGTGATCAAGGGTTTCCAGCAGAGGGAGGGGGTTGACTTTAAGGAGGTGTTTGCTCCTGTTGCCAAGGCTCCTACGCTCCGGGTGTTGCTGGCAGCAGCTGCCGTTTGTGGTTGGAAGGTGGAGCAAATGGATGTGAAGACGGCTTTCCTCTATGGCGTGGTAGATGAGGAGATTTACATGAAGCAGCCAGAGGGGTACGACGATGGGAGCGGACGTGTTTGCAGGCTCAACAAGGCCATCTATGGCCTCAAACAAGCTCCAAGGTGCTGGTATGCAAGGCTGGTGGAGGCGTTGGAGGCTCTTGGCTTCAAAGTTAGCGGGTGCGACGAGAGTCTCTTCATAACCGAGGGGGATGAGGAGAAAGTGTTTCTCCTTGTCTACGTCGATGACATTCTCCTCTTCTCTCCATCCCTGGAGAGGATCAAGGAGGTGCAAGGGAAGCTGAAGGAGACCTTTCAATGCAAGGCCCTTGGACCAGTGGGGTATTACCTTGGTCTTCACGTGGAGCGGGACGAGGTGAAGGGATGGTTGAGGCTTCACCAACACAAGTACCTTGCAGCCATGGGGGAGAGGTATGGGCTGGAGGAAGGGAGGAGTGTAAAGACTCCACTACCCTCAGGATTTCAGCTACACCTTGATGAAGAGGAGGGTGAGGTGTTGGAGCCCGAGTTGCAGCGTCGGTTCCAGTCAATGGTGGGGAGCTTGATGTATGCTTCGGTCAACACTCGCCCCGATATTTCATTCGCGGTTTCGCAGCTGGCTCGTGTGGTGTCTAGGCCCCTTCAAGAGCACCTTGATGCAGTAGAGAGGCTGGTGAGGTACTGCATGGCAACCTCAAGGGTGGGGCTGCAATATTCAGTGCATGGGCAGCTGAAGCAAAAGGGAGTGGAGGAGGTGAGCACGAAGACCGGTGCACCTGCAAGGCGTGGACACTTGTACCTCTCGTGCTTCACCGATGCTACCTGGGCAAGTGACATCAGTGATGCAACATCCCACGGTGGCTATGTATGCTGTGTTGGAGGGAGTACAGTGAGCTGGAAGTCTAAGAAGCAAGGGGAGATAGCTCACTCATCAACGGAGAGCGAGTACATGGCGTTGTTTCATGGGGTGAAGGAAGTGGTTTGGATGAGGAGGTTGCTTGAGGAGTTGGGGCAGGAGCAAGAGGGTCCTACACCTGTGTTTTGTGACAGCCAAGGAGCAATTGCAATGGCTCGCAATGCTGTGCTCCATGGGCTGAACAAGCACATGCATATCAAATGGCATTGGGTGAGGAAGGAGGTGAAGAAGGGCACGGTCTCCTTGCACTACATCAACACTACCAAGCAACCTGCAGATTTTTTGACGAAGCGGCTTGCAGAGCATCAGCATTGGACCTGCGCCACCTTGTGTGGCATGTCCTTCAACTAAGGGAGGCAGCTTCAGGGAGCAGCTAAGGGATGAATGAGAGCACGATGAGGGGGAGTTTGTTGTGCCAACACATTACAGTGGCACGGTCATCGCACTCCCATTCGGCCTACAAGCCTGCTCAGCTTCTTGAATTTTGTGGGGAGGTTGTTCAACACGTTTTCTTCTAACCCTCAAAGTTTCAGAGTTTTTGAAGTAGTTACCAAGGCATGACAACATTTTATGTTTCAAGACTTATGGCATCCCAGAAGTGTGTGTTACTCCTTTTTGGTAACACCCGAGTTCACCATTTCGGCTGCTGACTCGTCTACCGAGATCTGATTGGTCTGAAATTCGGTCTGGCAGTCCTTTGCCCCGCTGTGCAAGTGGTCACCAAGTTTCAGAACGATCCAACATCTGAGCATTGCGTGACAGCTGCCGAAATTCACTGTTCCGTAGTCATGGTGCACTGTTGGCAGCATTTCCCTTGCCACCCTTTCATTGTTGTCATGCCAATGGTGCAGGGACAGAGAATGAGACAAGAAGTACAGGTGGTCAAGTGGGACTCTATAACCCTCCTTTTGAGAAGTGTGGTCTTCCTGGAAGCAACTTGCAAGAGGGTGCAAGTGGGAAGACAAGCTGACTCATGTTGGCTTGACTCACTATTGGTAGCCTTGAGTACAGCTCTGAACATCCAAGTGTGGTTGGCTTTGCTGACCTAGCTAGGACGTTTCCCATTCTTCTCTAGCCTTTCTCCCCTAGGACTCAACCTTCTCTGAGTTCCCAGGATGACCCAACCCCTTATGAGTCCCCTAGGCAATGTTGTACTCACCTCTTCCTTGCATCAATGAGAATACACGTTTTTCAGCCGAGCTTACGTTTTCGTTCACTGCGTAGTGCACACACCTCTGATAATAGCAAGTAATATACCGTTGGAAAGCAGACACCTAAGGCTAACCGCTGTCCAAGTTTCAGCCTCGTATGTTCTCGGAGCTGATCGTGACGGCGTTTTGAACAGAGGCGGTTTGAAGACGTCAGATTCTGCTTAGGCGGTTTCATGGGCATCCGCGACCCCTAAGTGGAATGCAGACTATAACACCCGCCCCATTCTCCCGCTTTCCATTACCCCGCCCCATTCTCCCGCTTTCCATCGACCGCACCATTCTCCCTCCTTCCATCACCCCGCCCCATTCTCCCGCTTTCCATCACCCCACCCCATTCTCCCGCTTTCCATCACCCCGCCCCATTCTCCCGCTGTCCATCACCCCGCCCCATTCTCCCTCCATCCATCACCCCGCCCCATTCTCCCTCCTTCCATCACCCTACCCCATTCTCCCTCCTTCCATCACCCCGCCCCATTCTCCCGCTTTCCATCACCCCGCCCCATTCTCCCGCTTTCCATCACCCCGCCCCATTCTCCCGCTTTCCATCACCCCGCCCATTCTACTGCTTTCCATCACCCTGCCCCATTCTCCCACTTTCCATCACCCCGCCCCATTCTCCCGCTTTCCATCACCCCGCCCCTTTCTCCCGCTTTCCATCACCCCGCCCCATTCTCCCTCCTTCCATCACCCCGCCCCATTCTCCCTCCTTCCATCACCCCGCCCCATTCTCCCGCTTTCCATCACCCCGCCCCATTCTCCCTCCTTCCATCACCCCCGCCCATTCTCCCGCTTTCCATCACCCCGCCCCATTCTCCCTCCTTCCATCACCCCGCCCCATTCTCCCTCCTTCCATCACCCCGCCCCATTCTCCCGCTTTCCATCACCCCGCCCCATTCTCCCGCTTTCCATCACCCCGCCCCATTCTCCCGCGTTCCATCACCTCGCCCCATTCTCCCGCTTTCCATCACCCCGCCCCATTCTCTCCCTTTCCGTCACCCCGCCCCATTCTCCCGCTTTAAATCACCCCGCCTCATTCTCCCGCTTTCCATCACCCCGCCCCATTCTCCCGCTTTCCATCACCCCGCCCCATTCTCCCGCTTTCCATCAACCCGCCCCATTCTCCCGCTTTCCATCACCCCGCCCCATTCTCCCGCTTTCCATCACCCCGCCCCATTCTCCCGCCTTCCATCACCCCGCCCCATTCTCCCTCCTTCCATCACCCCTCCCCATTCTCCCGCTTTCCATCACCCCGCCCCATTCTCCCGCTTTCCATCACCCCGCCCCTTTCTCCCGCTTTCCATCCCCATTCTCCCGCTTTCCATCACCCCGCCCCATTCTCCCGCTTTCCATTACCCCGCCCCATTCTCCCGCTTTCCATCTACCGCACCATTCTCCCGCTCTCCATCACCCCGCCGCATTCCCCCTCCTTCCATCACCCCGCCCTATTCTCCCGCTTTCCATCACCCCGCCCCATTCTCCCACTTTCCATCACCCCGCCCCATTCTCCCTCCTTCGATCACCCCGCCCCATTCTCCCGCTTTCCATCACCCCGCCCCATTCTCCCGCTGTCCATCACCCCGCCCCATTCTCCCTCCATCCATCACCCCGCCCCATTCTCCCTCCTTCCATCACCCTACCCCATTCTCCCTCCTTCCATCACCCCGCCCCATTCTCCCGCTTTCCATCACCCCGCCCCATTCTCCCGCTTTCCATCACCCCGCCCCATTCTCCCGCTTTCCATCACCCCGCCCATTCTACTGCTTTCCATCACCCTGCCCCATTCTCCCACTTTCCATCACCCCGCCCCATTCTCCCGCTTTCCATCACCCCGCCCCTTTCTCCCGCTTTCCATCACCCCGCCCCATTCTCCCTCCTTCCATCACCCCGCCCCATTCTCCCTCCTTCCATCACCCCGCCCCATTCTCCCGCTTTCCATCACCCCGCCCCATTCTCCCTCCTTCCATCACCCCCGCCCATTCTCCCGCTTTCCATCACCCCGCCCCATTCTCCCTCCTTCCATCACCCCGCCCCATTCTCCCTCCTTCCATCACCCCGCCCCATTCTCCCGCTTTCCATCACCCCGCCCCATTCTCCCGCTTTCCATCACCCCGCCCCATTCTCCCGCGTTCCATCAACCCGCCCCATTCTCCCGCTTTCCATCACCCCGCCCCATTCTCCCGCTTTCCATCACCCCGCCCCATTCTCCCGCTTTCCATCAACCCGCCCCATTCTCCCGCTTTCCATCACCCCGCCCCATTCTCCCGCTTTCCATCACCCCGCCCCATTCTCCCGCCTTCCATCACCCCGCCCCATTCTCCCTCCTTCCATCACCCCTCCCCATTCTCCCGCTTTCCATCACCCCGCCCCATTCTCCCGCTTTCCATCACCCCGCCCCTTTCTCCCGCTTTCCATCCCCATTCTCCTGCTTTCCATCACCCCGCCCCATTCTCCCGCTTTCCATTACCCCGCCCCATTCTCCCGCTTTCCATCTACCGCACCATTCTCCCGCTCTCCATCACCCCGCCGCATTCCCCCTCCTTCCATCACCCCGCCCTATTCTCCCGCTTTCCATCACCCCGCCCCATTCTCCCACTTTCCATCACCCCGCCCCATTCTCCCTCCTTCGATCACCCCGCCCCATTCTCCCGCTTTCCATCACCCCGCCCTGTTCTCCCGCTTTCCATCACCCCGCCCCATTCTCCCGCTTTCCATCACCCCGCCCCATTCTCCTTCCTTCCATCACCCCGCCCCATTCTCCTGCTTTCCATCACCCCGCCCCATTCTCCCTCCTTCCATCACCCCGCCCCATTCTCCCGCTTTCCATCACCCCGCCCCATTCTCCCTCCTTCCATCACCCCACCCCATTCTCCCTCCTTCCATCACCCCGCCCCATTCTCCAGCTTTCCATCACCCCGCCCCATTCTCCCGCTTTCCATCACCCCGCCCCGTTCTCCCGCTTTCCATCACCCCGCCCCATTCTCCCGCTTTCCATCACCCCGCCCCATTCTCCCGCTTTCCATCACCCTGCCCCATTCTCCCGCTTTCCATCACCCCGCCCCATTCTCCCGCTTTCCATCACCCCGCCCCATTCTCCCTCCTTCCATCACCCCGCCCCATTCTCCCGCTTTCCATCACCCCGCCCCATTCTCCCGCTTTCCATCACCCCGCCCCATTCTCCCGCTTTCCATCACCCCGCCCCATTCTCCCGCGTTCCATCAACCCGCCCCATTCTCCCGCTTTCCATCACCCCGCCCCATTCTCCCGCCTTCCATCACCCCGCCCCATTCTCCCTCCTTCCATCACCCCTCCCCATTCTCCCGCTTTCCATCACCCCGCCCCATTCTCCCGCTTTCCATCACCCCGCCCCTTTCTCCCGCTTTCCATCCCCATTCTCCCGCTTTCCATCACCCCGCCCCATTCTCCCGCTTTCCATTACCCCGCCCCATTCTCCCGCTTTCCATCTACCGCACCATTCTCCCGCTCTCCATCACCCCGCCGCATTCCCCCTCCTTCCATCACCCCGCCCTATTCTCCCGCTTTCCATCACCCCGCCCCATTCTCCCACTTTCCATCACCCCGCCCCATTCTCCCTCCTTCGATCACCCCGCCCCATTCTCCCGCTTTCCATCACCCCGCCCTGTTCTCCCGCTTTCCATCACCCCGCCCCATTCTCCCGCTTTCCATCACCCCGCCCCATTCTCCTTCCTTCCATCACCCCGCCCCATTCTCCTGCTTTCCATCACCCCGCCCCATTCTCCCTCCTTCCATCACCCCGCCCCATTCTCCCGCTTTCCATCACCCCGCCCCATTCTCCCTCCTTCCATCACCCCACCCCATTCTCCCTCCTTCCATCACCCCGCCCCATTCTCCAGCTTTCCATCACCCCGCCCCATTCTCCCGCTTTCCATCACCCCGCCCCGTTCTCCCGCTTTCCATCACCCCGCCCCATTCTCCCGCTTTCCATCACCCCGCCCCATTCTCCCGCTTTCCATCACCCTGCCCCATTCTCCCGCTTTCCATCACCCCGCCCCATTCTCCCTCCTTCCATCACCCCGCCCCAATCTCCCGCTTTACATCACCCCACCCCATTCTCCCGCTTTCCATCACCCCGCCCCATTCTCCCGCTGTCCATCACCCCGCCCCATTCTCCCTCCTTCCATCACCCCGCCCCATTCTCCCTCCGTCCATCACCCTGCCCCATTCTCCCTCCTTCCATCACCCCGCCCCATTCTCCCGCTTTCCATCACCCCGCCCCATTCTCCCGCTTTCCATCACCCCGCCCCATTCTCCCGCCTTCCATCACCCCGCCCTATTCTCCCTCCTTCCATCACCCCTCCCCATTCTCCCGCTTTCCATCACCCCGCCCCATTCTCCCGCTTTCCCTCACCCCGCCCCATTCTCTCGCTTTCCATCACCCCGCCCCGTTCTCCCGCTTTCCATCACCCCGCCCCATTCTCCCTCCTTCCATCACCCCGCCCCATTCTCCCTCCTTCCATCACCCCGCCCCATTCTCCCGCTTTCCATCACCCTTCTCCCTCCTTCCATCACCCCGCTCCATTCTCCCGCTTTCCATCACCCCGCCCCATTCTCCCGCTTTCCATCACCCCGCTCCATTCTCCCGCTTTCCATCACCCTGCCCCATTCTCCCGCTTTCCATCATCCCGCCCCATTCTCCCGCTTTCCATCACCCCACTCCACTCTCCCGCTTTCCATCACCCTTCCCCATTCTCCCGCTTTCCATCACCCCGCCCCATTCTCCCGCCTTCCATCACCCCGCCCCATTCTCCCTCCTTCCATCACCCCTCCCCATTCTCCCGCTTTCCATCACCCCGCCCCATTCTCCCGCTTTCCCTCACCCCGCCCCATTCTCTCGCTTTCCATCACCCCGCCCCATTCTCCCGCTTTCCATCACCTCGCCCCATTCTCCCGCTTTCCATCACCCCGCCCCATTCTCCCGCTTTCCATCACCCCGCCCCATTCTCCCTCCTTCCATCACCCCGCCCCATTCTCCCTCCTTCCATCACCCCGCCCTATTCTCCCGCTTTCCATCACCCTTCTCCCTCCTTCCATCACCCCGCCCCATTCTCCCGCTTTCCATCACCCCGCCCCATTCTCCCGCTTTCCATCACCCCGCCCCATTGTCCCGCTTTCCATCATCCCGCCCCATTCTCCCGCTTTCCATCACCCCACCCCACTCTCCCGCTTTCCATCACCCCGCCCCATTCTCCCGCTTTCCATCACCCCGCCCCATTCTCCCGCTTTCCATCACCCCGCCCCATTCTCCCTCCTTCCATCACCCCACCCCATTCTCCCTCCTTCCATCAACCCGCCCCATTCTCCCGCTTTCCATCATCCCGCCCCATTCTCCCGCTTTCCATCACCCCGCCCCACTCTCCCACTTTCCATCACCCCGCCACATTCTCCCGCTTTCCATCACCCCGCCCCATTCTCCCGCTTTCCATCACCCCGCCCCATTCTCCCGCTTTCCATCACCCCGACCCATTCTCCCGCTTTCCATCACCCCGCCCCATTCTCTTGCTTTCCATCACCCAGCCCCATTCTCCCGCTTTCCATCACCCCGCCCCATTCTCCCGCTTTCCATCACCCCGCCCCATTCTCCCTCCTTCCATCACCCCGCCCCATTCTCCCGCTTTCCATCACCCCGCCCCATTCTCCCGCTTTCCATCACCCCGCCCCATTCTCCCGCTTTCCATCACCCCGCCCCATTCTCCCGCTTTCCATCACCCCGCCCCACTCTCCCGCTTTCCATCACCCCGCCCCATTCTCCCGCTTTCCATCACCCCGCCCCATTCTCCCGCTTTCCATCACCCCGCCCCATTCTCCCTCCTTCCATCACCCCACCCCATTCTCCCTCCTTCCATCAACTTGCCCCATTCTCCCGCTTTCCATCATCCCGCCCCATTCTCCCGCTTTCCATCACCCCGCCCCACTCTCCCACTTTCCATCACCCCGCCCCATTCTCCCGCTTTCCATCACCCCGCCCCATTCTCCCGCTTTCCATCACCCGCCCCATTCTCCCGCTTTCCATCACCCCGACCCATTCTCCCGCTTTCCATCACCCCGCCCCATTCTCTTGCTTTCCATCACCCAGCCCCATTCTCCCGCTTTCCATCACCCCGCCCCTTTCTCTTGCTTTCCATCACCCAGCCCCATTCTCCCGCTTTCCATCACCCCGCCCCATTCTCCCGCTTTCCATCACCCCGCCCCATTCTCCCTCCTTCCATCACCCCGCCCCATTCTCCCGCTTTCCATCACGCCGCCCCATTCTCCCGCTTTCCATCATCCTGCCCCATTCTCCCGCTTTCCATCACCCCACCCCACTCTCCCGCTTTCCATCACCCCGCCCCATTCTCCAACTTTCCATCACCCCGCCCCATTCTCCCTCCTTCCATCACCCCACCCCATTCTCCCTCCTTCCATCAACCCGCCCCATTCTCCCGCTTTCCATCATCCCGCCCCATTCTCCCGCTTTCCATCATCCAGCCCCACTCTCCCACTTTCCATCACCCCGCCCCATTCTCCCGCTTTCCATCACCCCGCCTCATTCTCCCGCTTTCCATCACCCCGCCCCATTCTCCCGCTTTCCATCACCCCGACCCATTCTCCCGCTTTCCATCACCCCGCCCCATTCTCTTGCTTTCCATCACCCAGCCCCATTCTCCCGCTTTCCATCACCCCGCCCCATTCTCCCGCTTTCCATCACCCCGCCCCATTATCCCGCTTTCCATCACCCCGCCCCATGCTCCTGCTTTCCATCACCCCGCCCCATTCTTCCGCTTTCCATCACCCCGCCCCATTCTCCCTCCTTCCATCACCCCGCCCCATTCTCCCGCCTTCCATCACCCTGCCCCATTCTCCCGCTTTCCATCACCCCGCCCCATTCTCCCGCTTTCCATCACCCCGGCCCATTCTCCCGCTTTCCATCACCCCGCCCCATTCTCCCGCTTTCCATCACCCCGCCCCATTCTCCCTCCTTCCATCACCCCGCCCCATTCTCCCGCTTTCCATCACCCCGCCCCATTCTCCCGCTTTCCATCACCCCGCCCCATTCTCCCGCTTTCCATCACCCCGCCCCCTTCTCCCGCTTTCCATCACCTCGCCCCATTCTCCCGTTTTCCATCACCCCGCCCCATTCTCCCGCTTTCCATCTCCCAGCCCCATTTTCCCGCATTCCATCACCCCGCCCCATTCTCCCGCTTTCCATCACCCCACCCCATTCTCCCGCTTTCCATCACCCCGCCCCATTCTCCCGCTTTCCATCACCCCGTCCCATTCTTCCGCTTTCCATCACCCCGCCCCATTCTCCCGCTTTCCATCACCCCGCCCCATTCTCCCACTTTCCATCACTTCGCCTCATTCTCCCTCCTTCCACCACCCCGCCCCATTCTCCCGCTTTCCATCACCCGCCCGATTCTCCCGCTTTCCATCACCCCGCCCCATTCTCCCGCTTTCCATCACCCCGCCCCATTTCCCCGCTTTCCATCACCCCGCCCCATTCTCCCGCTTTCCATCACCCCGCCCCATTCTCCCTCCTTCCATCACCCCGCCCCATTCTCCCGCTTTCCATCATCCCGCCCCATTCTCCCGCTTTCCATCACCCCGCCCCACTCTCCCACTTTCGATCACCCCGCCCCATTCTCCCGCTTTCTTTCACCCCGCCCCATTCTCCCGCTTTCCATCACCCCGCCCCATTCTCCCGCTTTCCATCACCCCGCCCCATTTCCCCGCTTTCCATCACCCCGCCTCATTCTCCCGCTTTCCATCACCCCGCCCCATTCTCCCTCCTTCCATCACCCCGCCCCATTCTCCCGCTTTCCATCATCCCGCCCCATTCTCCCGCTTTCCATCACCCCGCCCCACTCTCCCGCTTTCCATCACCCCGCCCCATTCTCCCTCTTTCCATCACCCCGCCCCATTCTCTTGCTTTCCATCACCCAGCCCCATTCTCCCGCTTTCAATCACCCCGCCCCATTCTCCCGCTTTCCATCACCCCGCCCCATTCTCCCGCTTTCCATCACCCCGCCCCATTCTCCCGCTTTCCATCACCCCGACCCATTCTCCCGCTTTCCATCACCCCGCCCCATTCTCTTGCTTTCCATCACCCAGCCCCATTCTCCCGCTTTCCATCACCCAGCCCCATTCTCCCGCTTTCCATCACCCCGCCCCATTCTCCCGCTTTCCATCACCCCGCCCCATTTCCCCGCTTTCCATAGCCCCGCCCCATTCTCCCGCTTTCCATCGCCCCGCCCCATTCTCCCTCCTTCCATCGCCCCGCCCCATTCTCCCTCCTTCCATCACCCCGCCCCATTCTCCCTCCTTCCATCACCCCGCCCCATTCTCCCTCCTTCCATCACCCTGCCCCATTCTCCCGCCTTCCATCACCCCGCCCCATTCTCCCGCTTTCCATCACCCCGCCCCATTCTCCCGCTTTCCATCACCCCGCCCCATTCTCCCGCTTTCCATCACCCCGGCCCATTCTCCCGCTTTCCATCACCCCGCCCCATTCTCCCGCTTTCCATCACCCCGCCCCATTCTCCCGCTTTCCATAGCCCTGCCCCATTCTCCTGCTTTCCATCACCCCGCCCCATTCTCCCTCCTTCCATCCCCCCGCCCCATTCTCCCTCCTTCCATCACCCCGCCCCATTCTCCCGCTTTCCATCGCCCCGCCCCATTCTCCCGCTTTCCATCGCCCCGCCCCATTCTCCCGCTTTCCATCGCCCCGCCCCATTCTCCCGCTTTCCATCGCCCCGCCCCATTCTCCCGCTTTCCATCGCCCCGCCTCATTCTCCCGCTTTCCATCACCCCGCCCCATTCTCCCGTTTTCCATCACCCCGCCCCATTCTCCCGCTTTCCATCACCCCGCCCCATTCTCCTGCTTTCCATCACCCCGCCCCATTCTCCCGCTTTCCGTCACCCCGCCCCATTCTCCCGCTTTCCGTCAACCCGCCCCATTCTCCCGCTTTCCATCACCCCGCCCCATTCTCCCGCATTCCATCACCCCGCCCCATTCTCCCTCCTTCCATCACCCCGCCCCATTCTCCCGCTTTCCATCACCCCGCCCCATTCTCCCGCTTTCCATCACCCCGCCCCATTCTCCCGCTTTCCATCACCTCGCCCCATTCTCCCGCTTTCCATCACCCCGCCCCATTCTCCCGCTTTCCATCACCCCGCCCCCTTCTCCCGCTTTCCATCACCCCGCCCCATTCTCCCGCTTTCCATCACCCCGCCCCATTCTCCCGCTTTCCATCACCCCGCCCCATTCTCCCGCTTTCCATCACCCCGCCCCATTCTCCCGCTTTCCATCACCCCGCCCCATTTCCCCGCTTTCCATAGCCCCGCCCCATTCTCCCTCCTTCCATCACCCCGCCCCATTCTCCCTCCTTCCATCACCCCGCCCCATTCTCCCTCCTTCCATCACCCCGCCCCATTCTCCCGCCTTCCATCACCCTGCCCCATTCTCCCGCTTTCCATCACCCCGCCCCATTCTCCCGCTTTCCATCACCCCGGCCCATTCTCCCGCTTTCCATCACCCCGCCCCATTCTCCCGCTTTCCATCACCCCGCCCCATTCTCCCGCTTTCCATAGCCCCGCCCCATTCTCCCGCTTTCCATCACCCCGCCCCATTCTCCCGCTTTCCATCACCCCGACCCATTCTCCCGCTTTCCATCACCCCGCCCCATTCTCTTGCTTTCCATCACCCAGCCCCATTCTCCCGCTTTCCATCACCCAGCCCCATTCTCCCGCTTTCCATCACCCCGCCCCATTCTCCCGCTTTCCATCACCCCGCCCCATTTCCCCGCTTTCCATAGCCCCGCCCCATTCTCCCGCTTTCCATCGCCCCGCCCCATTCTCCCTCCTTCCATCGCCCCGCCCCATTCTCCCTCCTTCCATCACCCCGCCCCATTCTCCCTCCTTCCATCACCCCGCCCCATTCTCCCTCCTTCCATCACCCTGCCCCATTCTCCCGCCTTCCATCACCCCGCCCCATTCTCCCGCTTTCCATCACCCCGCCCCATTCTCCCGCTTTCCATCACCCCGCCCCATTCTCCCGCTTTCCATCACCCCGGCCCATTCTCCCGCTTTCCATCACCCCGCCCCATTCTCCCGCTTTCCATCACCCCGCCCCATTCTCCCGCTTTCCATAGCCCTGCCCCATTCTCCTGCTTTCCATCACCCCGCCCCATTCTCCCTCCTTCCATCCCCCCGCCCCATTCTCCCTCCTTCCATCACCCCGCCCCATTCTCCCGCTTTCCATCGCCCCGCCCCATTCTCCCGCTTTCCATCGCCCCGCCCCATTCTCCCGCTTTCCATCGCCCCGCCCCATTCTCCCGCTTTCCATCGCCCCGCCCCATTCTCCCGCTTTCCATCGCCCCGCCTCATTCTCCCGCTTTCCATCACCCCGCCCCATTCTCCCGTTTTCCATCACCCCGCCCCATTCTCCCGCTTTCCATCACCCCGCCCCATTCTCCTGCTTTCCATCACCCCGCCCCATTCTCCCGCTTTCCGTCACCCCGCCCCATTCTCCCGCTTTCCGTCAACCCGCCCCATTCTCCCGCTTTCCATCACCCCGCCCCATTCTCCCGCATTCCATCACCCCGCCCCATTCTCCCTCCTTCCATCACCCCGCCCCATTCTCCCGCTTTCCATCACCCCGCCCCATTCTCCCGCTTTCCATCACCCCGCCCCATTCTCCCGCTTTCCATCACCTCGCCCCATTCTCCCGCTTTCCATCACCCCGCCCCATTCTCCCGCTTTCCATCACCCCGCCCCCTTCTCCCGCTTTCCATCACCCCGCCCCATTCTCCCGCTTTCCATCACCCCGCCCCATTCTCCCGCTTTCCATCACCCCGCCCCATTCTCCCGCTTTCCATCACCCCGCCCCATTCTCCCGCTTTCCATCACCCCGCCCCATTTCCCCGCTTTCCATAGCCCCGCCCCATTCTCCCTCCTTCCATCACCCCGCCCCATTCTCCCTCCTTCCATCACCCCGCCCCATTCTCCCTCCTTCCATCACCCCGCCCCATTCTCCCGCCTTCCATCACCCTGCCCCATTCTCCCGCTTTCCATCACCCCGCCCCATTCTCCCGCTTTCCATCACCCCGGCCCATTCTCCCGCTTTCCATCACCCCGCCCCATTCTCCCGCTTTCCATCACCCCGCCCCATTCTCCCGCTTTCCATAGCCCCGCCCCATTCTCCCGCTTTCCATCACCCCGCCCCATTCTCCCTCCTTCCATCACCCCGCCCCATTCTCCATCCTTCCATCACCCCGCCCCATTCTCCCGCTTTCCATCACCCCGCCCCATTCTCCCGCTTTCCATCGCCCCGCCCCATTCTCCCGCTTTCCATCGCCCCGCCCCATTCTCCCGCTTTCCATCGCCCCGCCCCATTCTCCCGCTTTCCATCGCCCCGCCCCATTCTCCCGCTTTCCATCACCCCGCCCCATTCTCCCGCTTTCCATCAACCCGCCCCATTCTCCCGCTTTCCATCACCCCGCCCCATTCTCCCGCATTCCATCACCCCGCCCCATCCTCCCTCCTTCCATCACCCCGCCCCATTCTCCCGCTTTCCATCACCCCGCCCCATTCTCCCGCTTTCCATCACCCCGCCCCATTCTCCCGCTTTCCATCACCCCGCCCCCTTCTCCCGCTTTCCATCACCCCGCCCCATTCTCCCTCCTTCCATCACCCCGCCCCATTCTCCCGCCTTCCATCACCCTGCCCCATTCTCCCGCTTTCCATCACCCCGCCCCATTCTCCCGCTTTCCATCACCCCGGCCCATTCTCCCGCTTTCCATCACCCCGCCCCATTCTCCCGCTTTCCATCACCCCGCCCCATTCTCCCGCTTTCCATAGCCCCGCCCCATTCTCCCGCTTTCCATCACCCCGCCCCATTCTCCCTCCTTCCATCACCCCGCCCCATTCTCCATCCTTCCATCACCCCGCCCCATTCTCCCGCTTTCCATCACCCCGCCCCATTCTCCCGCTTTCCATCGCCCCGCCCCATTCTCCCGCTTTCCATCGCCCCGCCCCATTCTCCCGCTTTCCATCGCCCCGCCCCATTCTCCCGCTTTCCATCGCCCCGCCCCATTCTCCCGCTTTCCATCGCCCCGCCCCATTCTCCCGCTTTCCATCGCCCCGCCCCATTCTCCCGCTTTCCATCAACCCGCCCCATTCTCCCGCTTTCCATCACCCCGCCCCATTCTCCCGCATTCCATCACCCCGCCCCATCCTCCCTCCTTCCATCACCCCGCCCCATTCTCCCGCTTTCCATCACCCCGCCCCATTCTCCCGCTTTCCATCACCCCGCCCCATTCTCCCGCTTTCCATCACCCCGCCCCCTTCTCCCGCTTTCCATCACCTCGCCCCATTCTCCCGCTTTCCATCACCCCGCCCCATTCTCCCGCTTTCCATCTCCCAGCCCCATTTTCCCGCTTTCCATCACCCCGCCCCATTCTCCCGCTTTCCATCACCCCGCCCCATTCTCCCGCTTTCCATCACCCCGCCCCATTCTTCCGCTTTCCATCACCCCGCCCCATTCTCCCGCTTTCCATCACCCCGCCCCATTCTCCCGCTTTCCATCACCCCGCCTCATGCTCCCTCCTTCCACCACCCCGCCCCATTCTCCCGCTTTCCATCACCCGCCCGATTCTCCCGCTTTCCATCACCCCGCCCCATTCTCCCGCTTTCCATCACCCCGCCCCATTCTCCCGCTTTCCATCACCCCGCCCCATTTCCCCGCTTTCCATCACCCCGCCCCATTCTCCCGCTTTCCATCAACCCGCCCCATTCTCCCGCTTTCCATCACCCCGCCCCATTCTCCTGCATTCCATCACCCCGCCCCATTCTCCCTCCTTCCATCACCCCGCCCCATTCTCCAGCTTTCCATCACCCCGCCCCATTCTCCCGCTTTCCATCACCCCGCCCCATTCTCCCGCTTTCCATCACCCCACCCCCTTCTCCCGCTTTCCATCACCTCGCCCCATTCTCCCGCTTTCCATCACCCCGCCCCATTCTCCCGCTTTCCATCTCCCAGCCCCATTTTCCCGCTTTCCATCACCCCGCCCCATTCTCCCGCTTTCCATCACCCCGCCCCATTCTCCCGCTTTCCATCATCCCGCCCCATTCTCCCGCTTTCCATCACCCCGCCCCACTCTCCCACTTTCCATCACCCCGCCCCATTCTCCCGCTTTCTTTCACCCCGCCCCATTCTCCCGCTTTCCATCACCCTGCCCCATTCTCCCGCTTTCCATCACCCCGCCCCATTCTCCCGCTTTCCATCACCCCGCCCTATTTCCCCGCTTTCCATCACCCCGCCCCATTCTCCCGCTTTCCATCACCCCGCCCCATTCTCCCTCCTTCCATCACCCCGCCCCATTCTCCCGCTTTCCCTCATCCCGCCCCATTCTCCCGCTTTCCATCACCCCGCCCCACTCTCCCAATTTCCATCACCCCGCCCCATTCTCCCGCTTTCCATCACCCCGCCCCATTCTCTTGCTTTCCATCACCCAGCCCCATTCTCCCGCTTTCCATCACCCCGCCTTATTCTCCCGCTTTCCATCACCCCGCCCCATTCTCCCGCTTTCCATCACCCCGCCCCATTCTCCCGCTTTCCATCACCCCGCCCCATTCTCCCGCTTTCCATCACCCCGACCCATTCTCCCGCTTTCCATCACCCCGCCCCATTCTCTTGCTTTCCATCACCCAGCCCCATTCTCCCGCTTTCCATCACCCCGCCCCATTCTCCCGCTTTCCATCACCCCGCCCCATTTCCCCGCTTTCCATAGCCCCGCCCCATTCTCCCGCTTTCCATCGCCCCGCCCCATTCTCCCTCCTTCCATCACCCCGCCCCATTCTCCCTCCTTCCATCACCCCGCCCCATTCTCCCTCCTTCCATCACCCCGCCCCATTCTCCCGCCTTCCATCACCCTGCCCCATTCTCCCGCTTTCCATCACCCCGCCCCATTCTCCCGCTTTCCATCACCCCGGCCCATTCTCCCGCTTTCCATCACCCCGCCCCATTCTCCCGCTTTCCATCACCCCGCCCCATTCTCCTGCTTTCCATAGCCCCGCCCCATTCTCCCGCTTTCCATCGCCCCGCCCCATTCTCCCTCCTTCCATCACCCCGCCCCATTCTCCCTCCTTCCATCACCCCGCCCCATTCTCCTGCTTTCCATCACCCCACCCCATTCTCCCGCTTTCCATCGCCCCGCCCCATTCTCCCGCTTTCCATCGCCCCGCCCCATTCTCCCGCTTTCCATCACCCCGCCCCATTCTCCCGCTTTCCATCACCCCGCCCCATTCTCCCGTTTTCCATCACCCCGCCCCATTCTCCCGCTTTCCATCACCCCGCCCCATTCTCCTGCTTTCCATCACCCCGCCCCATTCTCCCGCTTTCCATCACCCCGCTCCATTCTCCCACTTTCCATCAACCCGCCCCATTCTCCCGCTTTCCATCACCCCGCCCCATTCTCCCGCATTCCATCACCCCGCCCCATTCTCCCTCCTTCCATCACCCCGCCCCATTCTCCCGCTTTCCATCACCCCGCCCCATTCTCCCGCTTTCCATCACCCCGCCCCCTTCTCCCGCTTTCCATCACCTCGCCCCATTCTCCCGCTTTCCATCACCCCGCCCCATTCTCCCGCTTTCCATCTCCCAGCCCCATTTTCCCGCTTTCCATCACCCGCCCCATTCTCCCGCTTTCCATCACCCCGCCCCATTCTCCCGCTTTCCATCCACCCGCCCCATTCTCCCGCTTTCCATCACCCCGCCCCATTCTTCTGCTTTCCATCACCCCGCCCCATTCTCCCGCTTTCCATCACCCCGCCCCATTCTCCCGCTTTCCATCACCCCGCCTCATTCTCCCTCCTTCCACCACCCCGCCCCATTCTCCCGCTTTCCATCACCCGCCCGATTCTCCCGCTTTCCATCACCCCGCCCCATTCTCCCGCTTTCCATCACCCCGCCCCATTCTCCCGCTTTCCATCACCCCGCCCCATTTCCCCGCTTTCCATCACCCCGCCCCATTCTCCCGCTTTCCATCACCCCGCCCCATTCTCCCGCTTTCCATCACCCCGCCCCATTCTCCCGCTTTTTATCACCGCGCCCCATTCTCCCGCTTTTTATCACCACGCCCCATTCTCCCGCTTTTCAACACCCCGCCCCATTCTCCCGCTTTCCATCACCTCGGCTTGGTTCGCATGCACGGAAAAGTTTGGCGCCTGTGACGTCGGCCGCGCCTGCCGACAAAGGCTAAGGAAGCACGTGGATCCCTACAGGCGAAGGGAAAAGCGTCGAACGACCTGAATGTTGTTGCATATTCGGGTGGCCTATGCTCAATTACATCGACCATAGCAATTTCGGCTTGGTTTGTGCGCACCAAAAAGTTCGGCGCCTGCGTTTGGGCCACCCAAATATGCAGCAACATTCAGGTCGTTCGACGCTTTTCCCTACGCCCATAGGGATACATGCGCTTCCTTAGCGTTTGTCGGCAGACGCGGCCGTCATTGCAAGTGCCAAACTTTTCTGTGCGCGCGAACCAAGCCGGAATTGCTCTGGAGGGTGTATTTGAGCATGGGCCACCCAAATATGCAACAAATTTAGGTCGTTTGATGCTTTTCCCTACGCCTGTAGGGATCCATGCGCTTCTCTGCGAACGTTTTTCTCTGCGAGCGAACCAAGCCGGAATTGCTCAGGTGGGTGTATTTGAGCATGGGCCACCTGAATATGCAACAACATTCAGGTTGTTCGACGCTTTTCCCTACGCCCGTAGGGATCCATGCGCTTCCTTAGCGTTTGTCGGCAGGCGCGGCCGTCGTCGCGGGCGCCTACCTTTTTTGTGCGCGCGAACCAAGCCGGAATCGCTGAGGTGGGTGTATTTGAGCATGGGCCATCCGAATATGCAACAACATTCAGGTCGTTCGACGCTTTTCCCTACGCCCAGTGGGATCCATGCGCTTCCTTAGCATTTGTCGGCAGGCGCGACCGTCGTCGCAGGCGCCAAACTTTTCCGTGCGCGCGAACCAAGCCAGAATTGCTCTGGTTGTTGTATTTGAGCATGGGCCACCCGAATGTGCAACAACATTCAGGTCGTTCAACACTTTTTCCTACGCCCATAGGGATCCATGCGCTTCCTTAGCATTTGTCGGCAGGCGCGGCCGTCATCGCGGGCGCCGAACTTTTCTGTGTGCGCGAACCAAGCCAGAATTGCTCAGGTGGGTGTATTTAAGCATGGGCCACTCGAATATGCAACAATATTCAGGTCGTTCGACGCTTTTCTCTACGCCCATAGGGATCCATGCGCTTCCTTAGCTTTTGTTGTCAGGCGCGGCCGTCGTCCCAGGAGCCTAACTTTTCAATGCGCGCGAACCAAGCCGGAATTGCTCAGGTAGGTGTATTTGACCATGGGCCATCCGAATATGCATGGGCTGTAAGCATCATCAGTCATCGGCGCTCGCGAATGAAGAGCGCCCACTGCACTTCCTGCACATGTGCGGATCCTTCCGCGTTTTGGGGCTGGAAGCGCTCGTTCAAAGCGTTTTTCTTCTACCGGGTCACCTGGCTGCGCTTTTCTGGCCCTATTGCCAAGCCAGCAAGGGCATGGGTGGGTTGCAAGCATCATCGCTCATCGGCGCTCGCGAATGAAGAGCGCCCGCTGCGCTTCCTGCACATGTGCGGATCCCTTCGCGTTTTGAGGCTAGAAGCGCTCGTTCTGAGCGCTTTTCTTCTACCGGGTCACCTGGCTGCCCTTTTCAAGGTCTATTGCCAAGCCAGCAAGGGCGTGGGTGGGTTGCAAGCATCATCGGTCATCGGCACTCGCGAATGAAGAGCGCCCGCTGCACTTCCTGCACATGTGCGGATCCTTCCGCGTTTTGGGGCTGGAAGCATTCGTTCAAAGTGTTTTTCTTCTACCGGGTCACCTGGCTGCGCTTCTATGGGCCTATTGCCAAGCCAGCAAGGGTGTGGGTGGGTTGCAAGCATCATCGCTCATCGGCGCTCGCGAATGAAGAGCGCCCGCTGCACTTCCTGCACATGTGCGGATCCTTCCGCGTTTTGAAGCTGGAAGCGTTCGTTCAAAGCGTTTTTCTTCTACCGGGTCACCTGACTGCGCTTCTATGGACCTATTGCCAAGCCAGCAAGGGTGTGGGTGGGTTGCAAGCATCATCGGTCATCGGCGCTCGCGAATGAAGAGCGCCCGCTTTACTTCCTGCACATGTGAGGATCCTTCCGCGTTTTGGGGCTGGAAGCGCTCGTTCAAAGCGTTATTCTTCTACCGGGTCACCTGGCTGTGCTAATCTGAGCCTATTGCCAAGCCAGCAAGGGCGTGGGTTGGTTGCAAGCATCATCGGTCATCGGCGCTCGCGAATGAAGAGCGCCCGCTGCACTTCCTGCACATGTGCGGATCCTTCCGCATTTTGAGGCTCGAAGCGCTCGTTCTGGCATTTTCTTCTACCGGGTCATCTGGCTGCGCTTGTCTGGGCCTATTGCCAAGCCAGCAAGGGCGTGGGTGGGTTGCAAGCATCATCGGTTATCGGCGCTTGCGAATGAAGAGCGCCCTCTGCACTTCCTGCACATGTGCGGATCCTTCCGCATTTTGGGGCTGGAAGCGCTCGTTCAAGCCGTTTTTCTTCCATAGGGTCACCTGGCTGCGCTTGTCTAAGCCTATTGCCAAACCAGCAAGGGCGTTGGTGGGTTGCAAGCATCATCCGTCATCGGTGCTTGCGAATGAAGAGTGCCCGCTGCACTTCCTGCACATGTGCGGATCCTTCCACATTTTGAGGCTAGAAGCGCTCAATCTGAGCGTTTTTCTTACGTTGGGTCACCTAACTGCGCTAGTTGTCAAACATTATATGTTTATATTGTGTAGGCTATAGTGGGTTTAGCCTTAGGGGGTACAGCTTTGTTAGGGTTTCCTACTTGTATCCCCCTCCTACCTAGTTTCACCCATTCTCGTTCTATTCTAGATTCTAACATGGTATCACGAGCCTAGGTTGCTACCTAGGACCGCTTTCTACTACGGGCCCACTATTCCGCTAGAAGCGCCCTCGTGCGCCCCTACCCTACGTGCGCCCTCGTGCGCCTTTCTCTGCTCGTGCGCCTTCGTGCGCCCTCGTGCGCCCTCGTGCGCCCTCGTGCGCCTTTCTCTGCTCGTGCGCCCTCGCGCGCCCCGCCCTTCGGTCTGCCCGAGTGCCGTCCTGTAGCCCTCACGCTGCCTCCTACAAGCTAGTACGGCCCTCGAGCCGCCCCTGCAGGTCCGTCAGGCCCCCGAGCCGCCTCTGCAGACCCGTCAGGCCCCCCCCGAGCCGCCTCTGCAGGCCCGTCAGGCCCGAGAGCCGCCCCTGCAGACCCGCCAGGCCCTCGAGCCGCCCCTGCAGACCCGTCAGGCCCGAGAGCCGCCCCTGCAGACCCGTCAGGCCCGCGCGCAGCCTCTGCCCAACCGCGCGCCGCCCCTGCAGGCTCTCGCCGCCCGCCGCGTCGCCCTGCCCGCGGCGTCGCCGCCTGCCCGCGGCGTCACCATCTGCCCGCGGCGTCGCCACCTGCCCGCCGCGTCGCCCTGCCCGCGGCGTCGTCACCTGCCCGCGGCGTAGCCCCTGCCCGCGGCGTTGTCGCCTACCCGCGACGTCGCCACCTGTCCGCGGCGTCGCCACCCGCCCGCCGCGTCGCCCTGCCCGCGGCGTCGTCGCCTGCTCGCCGCGTCGCCCTGCCCGCGGCGTCGCCACCTGCCCGCCGCGTCGCCCTGCTCGCGGCGTCGTCACCTGCTCGCCGCGTCGCCCTGCCCGCGGCGTCGCCACCTGCCCGCCGCGTCGCCCTGCCCGCCGCGTCGCCACCTGCCCGCCGCGTCGTCACCTGCCCGCGGCGTCGCCCCTGCTCGCCGCGTCGCCCTGACCTAATCCGCGCCTGGCCTCTGGAGCAGCCGCCCCTGCAGCAGCCGCCCCTGGCTCCTGGAGCAGCAGCCCCTGCAGCAGCCGCCCCTGGCCACTGGAGCAGCCGCCACTGCAGGAGCCGCCCCTCGCCCCTGGAGCAGCCGCCCCTGCAGCAGCCGCCCCTGGCCCCTGGAGCAGCCGCTGCTGCAGCAGCCGCCCCTGGCCCCTGGAGCAGCCGCCACTGCAGCAGCCGCCCCTGGCCCCTGGAGCAGCTGCCGTCGCGACCCGGCCCCGCCCTGCAGCAGCTGCTGCGGAGCTCCCTGCTGCGGCCCGGCCCCGCCCTGCAGTTGTAGCGGCCCCGCTGTCGCCATCGTCTTGCGCCTGCCGCGCCGACCACTGGTGAGCATTGCCCTGCCCGCACTGCTACCGCTGCTACTGCTGCTACTGCCTTTTCCACTCCCACTGCTACTGCTCCTGCTGTTACTGCTGTTACTGCCGCTACTGCTGCTACTGCTGCTCCTGGCGTGGCCAGATGCAGCTCCAGGGCCGTGCGCATGAGTCCCTTACGCCCCAGCAGCTTCGTGAGTGGTACGCTAGTTGGGGCTGTCGGGGTGGCCGTAGTGGTAGTCGTTCTGGAGTGGGTCGTTGGGGCGCTTCTGGTAGTGGAAAGGTGCAGCTGCCGTGTCCTCTTTCGCCCCAGCAGCTTCGTGAGTGGTACGCCAGTTGGGGCTGTCGGGGTGGCCGTAGTGGTAGTCGCTCTGGAGTGGGTCGTTCGGGAGCGTCTGGTAGTGGACAGGTGCAGCTGCCGTGTCCTCTTTCGCCCCAGCAGCTCCGTGAGTGGTACGCTCAGAGTAGAGGGTCACTGAGTACTGCTCGCTGCCCGTACGTCATTCGCACAGGTGTCCGGACTGATCAGCCTTGCGGGACCCGTGGCCACACAGAGTCCCACTGCTTCGCCCGTCTGGGCGACGCTTGGCGTACAGAGTTTGGTGACGCCGCTGAGCTCCCCTCCTGGGTGGAGCTGCTTAGGCAGAGGGTAGATATCTTTGCTCTTGACTCTGATGCTATCCTCACTGCCATGTATGCATTGTCTACTAGTACTGAGAGTGCCTGTCCCCTGTGTGTACCGCCTGACCCCGGTATCCAGTCTGCTGCTCTAGGTACTGGTGTGGCTGCCGCTCTAGGTGCTAGTGCGTCTGCTGCCCTCGGTCCTCGTGAGGCTGCTGCTCTAGGTGCTGGTGAGTCTGCTGCCCCAGGTACTCATGCGTTCGCACCTGCTGGTACTGCGTCTACTGCGGCACTGCACACCTTCACACTGGACTCCGGTGCTTTCCGCTGTTTCTTTCGTGACCGCACGGCCCTTGAGCAGCTTGCTCGGCCGGTTGCAGTCTCCCTCGCTGACCCCTCTGGGGGTCCGGTCCTTGCGACCTCCTCCACTGTCCTCCCTTGTCCTGCGGTCCCGTCGGGCACGCTGTCAGGTCTCTACCTCCCCTCGTTCTCTACGAACTTGGTGGCGGGTAGTGCGCTTCAGGACGGGGGTGTTCACCAGTTCACCCCTGCCTACGAGCGCGTGACACACTGCACGTGCGCTCGGACGGGTTGCCACCTGGCTACCTTCACTCGGCAGCCGGGGTCGGACCTGTACACACTGACCACTGCGTCCCCTCAGGTAGCTGCATCTGCGTCTGCGTCAGGTCAGCTGTCAGCCCCCTGCTCGTGTCGCTCTCTGGCGCACGAGACCGTCCTCTGGCACCACCGACTTGGTCACCCGTCCGTGCAGCGCCTTCGTGCCATGCACAAACGGTACCTTGTCTCTGGTCTTCCCAGGGTTCTCCCTCCCCTCCCACCCTCGCCTGCTCCTCCCTGTCTTCCCTGTGTCGAGGGGCGGCAGCGCGCCGCTCCTCACTCCTCCTCGTTTCCCCCGACGACTGCTCCCTTGCAGACGCTCCACATGGACGTGTGGGGCCCAGCCCGCGTCCGTGGTCAGGGTCAGGAGAGGTACTTCCTGATAGTTGTTGACGACTACTCGCGCTACACCACGGTCTTCCCCTTGCGCACCAAGGGTGAGGTCCCTGATGTTTTGATCCCTTGGATCAGCGCTTCTCGTCTCCTGCTCAGCGAGCGTTTCCACTCGGACTTTCCTGTCCTGCGCTTGCACTCTGACAGAGGTGGTGCGTTCTCCTCCGATCTCTTGGCAGCCTACTGTGCGGAGCACGGCATCCGCCAGTCGTTCACGCTTCCGGCCTCTCCACAGCAGAATGGGGTTGCTGAGCGCCGCATTGGCTTGGTCATGGAGGTCGCTCGTACCTCCTTGATCCATGCGGCTGCCCCCCACTTTCTGTGGCCGTTTGCAGTCCGATACGCTGCGCATCAGCTCAACCTCTGGCCCCGTGTCTCCGTTCCGGAGACTTCGCCGACACTGCGTTGGACGGGAGAGGTTGGCGATGCGTCACGCTTTCGGGTCTGGGGATCTCGAGCCTTTGTTCGCGATACGTCCGCGGACAAGCTCTCCTCCCGCGCTGTTCCTTGTGTCTTCCTTGGCTTTGTCCCGGACGCGTCTGGTTGGCAGTTTTACCACCCCACCTCGCGCCATGTCTTGCCTTCTCAGGACGTCACTTTCGACGAGTCCGTCCCCTACTACCGCCTCTTCCCCTACCGCACTGCCCCGCTCCCTGGTCCTTCTCCTTACACTGGTCCGACTAGAGGTCTTACGGAGCGTCGTGAGCCTGAGTCTCGTCCTGCGTCGCCTGTACGTGCTGCTCACACTGGTCGTCGTGTCCCGCGTCAGCGTCCTCCTCCTGTCCCAGGCACTCACCAGATGGCGCTTTGTCCTTCCACTGCTCCCCAGCATGTCCCTCTCCCGTCTCCTCCTGCGTCCTCTCTTCCTGCTCTTGCTGACCCTGAGTCTGACTCCCTTCGTGCTACCAGTCCTACTGTCACGCGTCTCCTGGCTACTGTTGTCACTGACCCTTCCTTTGAGTCCACTGCTGCGTCTGCCTTAGTTGCTGAGCTTGTCGACTTTGCTGCCGCATGTCGTCTAGACTACGCCGCTAGCCTAGTTGCTGAGTCTGAGTCTGTCTGTCCTCCGTCCGTCGGGGGTGAGTGTGCTCTTGGCACGGACGTCCTTGAGGACAGGCAGGAGGAGTTTGAGTGCTTTGCCGCTGCTTTACCTCATCTCGTGTCCATGCTAGTTGCCCCTGAGGGAGACCCGGATGCACCAGACATCCCGACTCCGCGCTCTTACGCAGAGGCGATAGAGGGTCCCTACTCCTCTCAGTGGCAGACAGCCATGGACGCAGAGATGGCTTCCTGGAAGTCCACAGGCACCTACGTCGACGAGGTTCCCCCACCTGGGGCGAACATCGTCAGTGGCATGTGGATTTTCAGGGTGAAGCGGCCGCCGGGTTCTCCGCCTGTCTTCAAGGCGCGTTACGTTGCACGAGGCTTCAGTCAGCGAGAGGGAGTTGACTTCTTCCAGACCTTCTCCCCGACCCCGAAGATGACCACTCTTCGGGTTCTGCTGCACGTCGCCGCTCAGCGTGACTACGAGCTCCACTCTCTTGACTTCAGCTCTGCTTTCCTACAGGGCAGCCTGCACGAGGAGATCTGGTTGCGCCGCCCACCTGGCTTCACTGGGTCGTTCCCTCCTGGTACCCAGTGGAGCCTCCGGCGGCCAGTCTACGGTCTCCGACAGGCGCCACGTGAGTGGCACGACACACTGAGGACTACACTTGCGGCTCTTGGGTTCGCTCCTTCTACTGCTGACCCGTCGCTGTTTCTACGCACCGACACCTCACTGCCGCCGTTCTACATCCTCGTGTACGTCGACGACTTGGTCTTTGCCACTGCTGACACTGTCGCACTCGCCCACGTGAAGTCGGAGCTGCAGAAGAGACACACGTGCACAGACCTGGGTGAACTAACAAGCTATCTTGGCTTGCGGATCACCCGGGACAGAGCACGGTGCACCATCACCTTGACTCAGTCACAGATGGTGCAGCAGGTCCTTCAGCGCTTCCGCTTCACGTACTCCTCGCCTCAGCCCACTCCTCTGCCTACCGGTCACTCGCTCTTAGCTCTGCCTTCGGATGAGTCCGTAGAGTCGAGTGGCCCGTATCCAGAGCTTGTGGGCTGCCTCATGTACCTGATGACCTGCACTCGACCTGACCTTGCATACCCTCTTAGCATCCTTGCACGCTATGTCGCTCCTGGCCGTCACGGAAGGAGCACATGGATGCCGCTAAGAGGGTGTTGCGCTACTTGTGCAGTACGTCGGGCATGGGGCTAGTGCTTGGAGGACGAGACCGAGTTGTACTCACTGGGCACTCAGACGCTTCTTGGGCTGACGACCAGGCTACTCAGCGGTCGTCTCAGGGTTACACCTTCAGCCTTGGCTCTGGTTCAGTTTCTTGGCGTTCTACACGCTCGTCTTCTGTTCTCAGCTCCAGTTGTGAGGCTGAGATCTACGCCACAGCCATGGCTGCACAGGAGTTACGCTGGCTCACCTACCTGCTGACCGACTTGGGAGAGCGGCCTCGTTCTCCTCCAGTGCTGTACGTCGACAACAAGGCTGCCATTGCCTTGTGTGAGGAGCACAGACTGGAGCACAGAACGAAGCATATCGCTCTGCGCTACTTCCTTGCTCGAGAGCTGCAGCAGCGCGGTCAGCTTCGTCTGCGTTACGTGGCCACTCGGGCCAACACTGCTGATGTGTTCACCAAGGCGCTTCAGCCTTGTGACCATCAGCGCTTCTGTACTGTTCTAGGCCTTGTGCCTACTAGGCCTCACTTGCTTACTTCTTGACTCTACTTGTACTGTGATCTCTATATATATGCCTGCATGTTTACTCTTGCTAGGTTGTGATCACTGTATCTCTTGTTATACTATCAACCTGCATGTGAACTGGTCTTATGACCACTTGCTTGTGCTCAGAATTTGTGTGGTTTCCTTGAGATCCACCCTGAGCTTGCTTTGCTTTGCTTTGACTGGTCTTGTGACCATTTGGTTGTCTCCCACTTAGCCTATGGGGGTGTGTCAAACATTATATATTTATATTGTGTAGGCTATAGTGGGTTTAGCCTTAGGGGGTACAGCTTTGTTAGGGTTTCCTACTTGTATCCCCCTCCTACCAAGTTTCACCCATTCTCGTTCTATTCTAGATTCTAACACTAGTCTGGGCCTATTGCCAAGCCAGTAAGGGCGTGGGTGGGTTGCAAGCATCATCGGTCATCGGCGCTCGCGAAAGGAGCGCCAGCTGCACTTCCTGCACATGTGCGGATCCTTCCGCGTTTTGAGGCTAGAAGCGCTCGTTCTGAGCGTTTTTCTTCAATTGGGTCACCTGGCTGCGCTTGTCTAGGCCTATTGTCAAGCCAGCAAGGGCGTGGGTGGGTTGCAAGCATCATCGATCATCGCCGCTCGCGAATGAAGAGCGCCCGCTGCACTTCCTGCACATGTGCGTATCCTTCTGCGTTTTGAGGCTAGAAACGCTCGTTCTGAGCGTTCTTCTTCTACCGGGTCACCTGGCTGCGCTTGTCTGGGCCTATTGCCAAGCCACTAAGGGCGTGGGTGGGTTGCAAGCATCATCGGTCATCGGCGCGCGCGAATGAAGAGCGCCCACTGAACTTCCTGCACATGTGCGGATCCATCCGCGTTTTGGGGCTGGAAGCGCTCGTTCAAAGCGTTATTCTTCTACCGGGTCGCCTGGCTGCGCCTGTCTTGGCCTATTCCCAAGCCAGCAAGGGCGTGGGTGGGTTGCAAGCATCATCGGTCATCGGCGCTCGCGAAAGAAGAGCGCCCGCTCACTTCCTGCACATGTGCGGATCCTTCCGCGATTTGGGGCTGGAAGCGCTCGTTCAAAGCATTTTTCTTCTACCAGGTCACCTGGCTGCGCTTGTCTGGGCCTATTGCCAAGCCAGCAAAGGCGTGGGTGGGTTTCAAGCATCATCGGTAATCTGCGCTCGCAAATGAAGAGCGCCCGCTGCACCTCCTGCACATGTGCGGATCCTTCCGCGTTTTGAGGCTAGAAGCTCTTGTTCAAAGCGTTTTTCTTCTACCGGATCACCTGGCTGCGCTTGTCTGGGCCTATTGCCAAGCCAGAAAAGGCGTGGGTGGGTTGCAAGCATCATCGGTCATCGGCGCTCGCGAATGAAGAGCGCCCGCTGCACTTCCTGCACATGTACGGATCCTTCCGCGTTTTGAGGCTAGAAGCGTTCGTTCAAAGCGTTTTTCTTCTACCGGGTCTCCTGGCTGCGCTTGTCCAGGCCTATTGCCAAGCCAGCAAGGGCGTGGGTGGGTCGCAAGCATCATCGGTCATCGGCGCTCGCAAATGAAGAGCGCCCGCTGCACTTCCTGCACATGTGCGGATCCTTCCGCGTTTTGGGGCTGGAAGCGCTCGTTCAAAGCGTTTTTCTTCTACTAGGTCACCTGGCTGCGCTTTTCTGGGCCTATTGCCAAGCCAACAAGGGCGTGAGTGGGTTGCAAGCATCATCGGTCATTGGCGCTCGCGAATGAAGAGCGTCCACTGCACTTCCTGCACATGTGCGGATCCCTCCGCGTTTTGGGGCTGGAAGCGCTCGTTCAAAGCGTTTTTCTTCTACCGGGTCACCTGGCTACGCTTGTCTGGGCCTATTGCCAAGCCAGCAAGGGCGTGGGTGGGTTGCAAGCTTCATCTGTCATCGGCGCTCGCAAATGAAGAGCGCAGCTGCACTTCCTGCACATGTGCGGATCCTTCCGCGTTTTGAGGCTAGAAGCGCTCGTTCTGTGCGTTTTTCTTCCATGGGAGCACCTTTCTGTGCCTGTCTGGGCCTATTGCCAAGCAAGCAAGGGCGTGGGTGGGTTGCGAGCATCATCGGTCATCGGCGCTCGCGCATGAAGAGCGCCCGCTGCACTTCCTGCGCATGTGCGGATCCTTCTGCGTTTTGAGGCTAGAAGCTCTCGTTCAAAGCGTTTTTCTTCTACGGGGTCACCTGGCTGGGCTTGTCTGGGCCTATTGCCAAGCGTGAAAAGGCGTGGGTGGGTTGCAAGCATCATCGGTCATCGGCACTCGCGAATGAAGAGCGCCCGCTGCACTTCCTGCACATGTACGGATCCTTCCGCGTTTTGAGGCTAGAAGCGCTCGTTCAAAGCGTTTTTCTTCTACCGGGTCTGCGCTCGTCCAGGCCTATTGCCAAGCCAGCAAGGGCGTGGGTGGGTCGCAAGCATCATCGGTCATCGGCGCTCGCAAATGAAGAGCGCCCGCTGCACTTCCTGCACATGTGCGGATCCTTCCGCGTTTTGGGGTTGGAAGCGCTCGTTCAAAGCGTTTTTCTTCTACCGGGTCACCTGGCTGCGCTTGTCTAGGCCTATTGCCAAGCCAGCAAGGGCGTGGGTGGGTTGCAAGCATCATTGGTCATCGGCGCTCGCGAATGAAGAGCGCCCGCTGCACTTCCTGCACACGTGCAGATCCTTCTACGTTTTCGTGCCGGAAGCGCTCGTTCAAAGCGTTTTTCTTCTACCGGGTCTCTTGGCTGCGCTTGTCCAGGCCTATTGCCAAGCCAGCAAGGGCGTGGGTGGGTCGCAAGCATCATCGGTCATCGGCGCTCGCAAATGAAGAGCGCCCGCTGCACTTCCTGCACATGTGCGGATCCCTCCGCGTTTTGGGGCTGGAAGCGCTCGTTCAAAGCGTGTTTCTTCTACCGGGTCACCTGGCTACGCTTGTCTGGGCCTATTGCCAAGCCAGAAAGGGCGTGGGTGGGTTGCAAGCATCATCTGTCATCGGCGCTCGCAAATGCAGAGCGCCGATGCACTTCCTGCACATGTACGGATCCTTCCGCGTTTTGAGGCTAGAAGCGCTCGTTCTGTGCGTTTTTCTTCCATGGGAGCACCTGGCTGTGCTTGTCTGGGCCTATTGCCAAGCAAGCAATGGCGTGGGTGGGTTGCAAGCATCATCGGTCATCGGCGCTCGCGAATGAAGAGCGCCCGCTGCACTTCCTGCGCATGTGCGGATCCTTCCGCGTTTTGAGGATAGAAGCTCTCGTTCAAAGCGTTTTTCTTCTACGGGGGCACCTGGCTGCGCTTGTCTGGGCCTATTGCCAAGCCAGAAAAGGCGTGGGTGGGTTGCAAGCATCATCGGTGATCGGCGCTCGCGAATGAAGAGCGCCCGCTGCACTTCCTGCACATGTACGGATCCTTCCGTGTTTTGAGGCTAGAAGCGCTCGTTCAAAGCGTTTTTCTACTACCGGGTCACCTGGCTGCGCTTGTCTGGGCCTATTGCCAAGCCAGCAAGGGCGTGGGTGGGTCGCAAGCATCACCGGTCATCGGCGCTCGCAAATGAAGAGCGCTCGCTGCACTTCCTGCACATGTGCGGATCCTCCCGCGTTTTGGGGCTGGAAGCGCTCGTTCAAAGCGTTTTTCTTCTACCGGGTCACATGGCTGCGCTTGTCTGGGCCTATTGTTCAGCCAGCAAGGGCGTGGGTGGGTTGCAAGCATCATCGGTCATCGGCGCTCGCAAATGAAGAGCGCCCGATGCACTTCTTGCACATGTGCGGATCCTTCCGCGTTTTGGGGCTGGAAGCGCTCGTTCAAAGCATTTTTCTTCTACCGGGTCAACTGGCTGCGCTTGTCTGGGCCTATTTCCAAGCCAACAAGGGCGTGGGTGGGTTGCAAGCATCATCGGTCATTGGCGCTCGCGAATGAAGAGCGTCCACTGCACTTCCTGCACATGTGCGGATCCCTCCGCGTTTTGGGGCTGGAAGCGCTCGTTCAAAGCGTGTTTCTTCTACCGGGTCACCTGGCTACGCTTGTCTGGGCCTATTGCCAAGCCAGAAAGGGCGTGGGTGGGTTGCAAGCATCATCTGTCATCGGCGCTCGCAAATGAAGAGCGCCGATGCACTTCCTGCACATGTGCGGATCCTTCCGCGTTTTGAGGCTAGAAGCGCTCGTTCTGTGCGTTTTTCTTCCATGGGAGCACCTGGCTGTGCTTGTCTGGGCCTATTGCCAAGCAAGCAATGGCGTGGGTGGGTTGCAAGCATCATCGGTCATCGGCGCTCGCGAATGAAGAGCGCCCGCTGCACTTCCTGCGCATGTGCGGATCCTTCCGCGTTTTGAGGATAGAAGCTCTCGTTCAAAGCGTTTTTCTTCTACGGGGTCACCTGGCTGCGCTTGTCTAGGCCTATTGCCAAGCCAGAAAAGGCGTGGGTGGGTTGCAAGCATCATCGGTGATCGGCGCTCGCGAATGAAGAGCGCCCGCTGCACTTCCTGCACATGTACGGATCCTTCCGTGTTTTGAGGCTAGAAGCGCTCGTTCAAAGCGTTTTTCTTCTACCGGGTCACCTGGCTGCGCTTGTCTGGGCCTATTGCCAAGCCAGCAAGGGCGTGGGTGGGTCGCAAGCATCACCGGTCATCGGCGCTCGCAAATGAAGAGCGCTCGCTGCACTTCCTGCACATGTGCGGATCCTCCCGCGTTTTGGGGCTGGAAGCGCTCGTTCAAAGCGTTTTTCTTCTACCGGGTCACATGGCTGCGCTTGTCTGGGCCTATTGTTCAGCCAGCAAGGGCGTGGGTGGGTTGCAAGCATCATCGGTCATCGGCGCTCGCAAATGAAGAGCGCCCGATGCACTTCCTGCACATGTGCGGATCCTTCCGCGTTTTGGGGCTGGAAGCGCTCGTTCAAAGCATTTTTCTTCTACCGGGTCAACTGGCTGCGCTTGTCTGGGCCTATTTCCAAGCCAACAAGGGCATGGGTGGGTTGCAAGCATCATCGGTCATTGGCGCTCGCGAATGAAGAGCGTCCACTGCACTTCCTGCACATGTGCGGATCCCTCCGCGTTTTGGGGCTGGAAGCGCTCGTTCAAAGCGTGTTTCTTCTACCGGGTCACCTGGCTACGCTTGTCTGGGCCTATTGCCAAGCCAGAAAGGGCGTGGGTGGGTTGCAAGCATCATCTGTCATCGGCGCTCGCAAATGAAGAGCGCCGATGCACTTCCTGCACATGTGCGGATCCTTCCGCGTTTTGAGGCTAGAAGCGCTCGTTCTGTGCGTTTTTCTTCCATGGGAGCACCTGGCTGCGCTTGTCTGGGCCTATTGCCAAGCAAGCAATGGCGTGGGTGGGTTGCAAGCATCATCGGTCATCGGCGCTCGCGAATGAAGAGCGCCCGCTGCACTTCCTGCACATGTGCGGATCCTTGCGCTTTTTGAGGCTAGAAGCTCTCGTTCAAAGCGTTTTTCTTCTACCGGGTCACCTGGCTGCACTTGTCTGGGCCTATTGCCAAGCCAGCAAGGGCGTGGGTGGGTTGCAAGCATCATCGGTCATCGACGCTCGCGAATGAAGAGCGCCCACTGCACTTCCTGCACATGTGCAGATCCTTCCGCGTTTTAGGGCTGGAAGCGCTCGTTCAAAGCATTTTTCTTCTACAGGGTCACCTGGCTGCGCTTGTCTGGACCTATTGCCAAGCATCATCGGTCATCGACGCTCGCGAATGAAGAGCGCCCGCTGCACTTCCTGCACATGTGCGGATCCTTCCGCATTTTGAGGCTAGAAGCGCTCAATTTGAGCGTTTTTTTTCCGTTGGGTCACTAACTGCGCTTTTCTGGGCCTATTGCCAAGCCAACAAGGGCGTGGGTGGGTTGCAAGCATCATCGGTCATCGGCGCTCGCGAATGAAGAGCGCCCGCTGCACTTCCTGCACTTGTGCGAATCCTTCCGCGTTTTGAGGCTAGAAGCGCTCGTTCAAAGTGTTTTTCTTCCGTCGGTTCACCTGGCTGCGCTTGTCTGGGCCTCTTGCCAAGTCAGCAAGGGCGTGGGTGGGTTGCAAGCATCATCGGTCATCGGCGTTCGCAAATGAAGAGCGCCCGTTGCAATTCCTGCACATGTGCGGATCCTTCCGCGTTTTGAGGCTTGAAGCGCTCGTTCAAAGCGTTTTTCTTCTACCGGGTCACCTGGCTGCGCTTGTCTAGGCCTATTGCCAATCCATCAAGGGCGTGGGTGGGTTTCAAGCATCATCGGTCATCGGCGCTCGCGAATGAAGAGCACCCGCTGCACTTCCTGCACACGTGCAGATCCTTCTACGTTTTCGTGCCGGAAGAGCGTTTTGATGCCGGAAGCGCTCGTTCAAAGCGTTTTTCTTCTATCGGGTCATCTGGCTGCGCTTGTGTGGGCCTATTGCCAAGCCACCAAGGGCGTGGGTGGGTTCCAAGCATCATCGGTCATCGGCGCTCGCGAATTAAGAGCGCCCGCTGCACTTCCTGCACATGTGCGGATCCTTCCGCGTTTTGGGGCTGGAAGCGCTCGTTCAAAGCATTTTTCTTCTACCGGGTCACCTGGCTGCACTTGTCTGGGCCTATTGCCAAGCAAGTAAGGGCGTGGGTGGGTTGCAAGCATCATCGGTCATCGGCGCTCGCGAATGAAGAGCGCCCTCTGCACTTCCTGCACATGTGCAGATCCGTCCGCGTTTTGAGGCTAGAAGCGCTCGTTCTGTGCGTTTTTCTTTCGTCGGATCCATTGGCTGCGCTTTTCTGGGCCTATTGCCAAGCCAGCAAGGGTGTGGGTGGGTTGCAAGCATCATCGGTCATCAGCGCTCGCGAATGAAGAGCGCCCGCTGCACTTCCTGCACATGTGTGGATCCTTCCGCGTTTTGAGGGTGGAAGCTTACGTTCTGTGCGTTTTTCTTCTACCGGGTCACCTGGCTGTGCTTGTCTGGGCCTATTGCAAAGTCAGCAAGGGCGTGGGTGGGTTGCATGCATCATCAGTCATCGGCACTCACGAATGAAGAGCGCCCGCTGCTTTTCCTGCACACGTGCGGATCCTTCCATATTTTGGTGCAGGAAGCGCTCGTTCAAAGCGTTTTTCTTCTACCGGGTCACCTGGTTGCGCTTGTCTGGGCCTATTGCCAAGCCAGCAAGGGCGTGGGTGGGTTGCAAGCATCATCGGTCATCGGCGCTCGCGAATGAAGAGCGCCCACTGCACTTCCTGCACATGTGCGGATCCTTCCCCGTTTTGGGGCTGGAAGCGCTCGTTCAAAGCGTTTTTCTTCTACCGGGTCACCTGGCTGCGCTTGTCTGGGCCTATTGCCAAGCCAGCAAGGGCGTGTGGGTTGCAAGCATCAACGGTCATCGGCGCTTGCAAATGAAGAGCGCTTGCTGCACTTCCTGCACATGTGCGGATCCTTCCGCATTTTGGGGTTGGAAGCGCTCGTTCAAAGCGTTTTTCTTCTACCGGGTCACCTGGCTGCACTTGTCTGGGCCTATTGCAGAGCCAGCAAGGGCGTGGATGGGTTGCTAGCATCATCTGTCATCAGCACTTGCGAAAGAAGAGCACCCGCTGCACTTCCTGCACATGTGCGGATCCTTCCGCGTTTTGGGGCTGGAAGCGCTCGTTCAAAGCGTTTTTCTTCTACACGGTCACATGGCTGCGCTTGTCTGGGCCTATTGCCAAGCCAGCAAGGGTGTGGGTGGGTTGCAAGCATCATCGGTCATTGGCGCTTGCGAATGAAGAGCGCCTGCTGCGCTTCCTGCACATATGCGGATCCTTCCGCGTTCTGGGGCTGGAAGCGCTCGTTCAAAGCGTTTTTCTTCTACCGGGTCACCTGGCTGCACTTGTCTGGGCCTATTGCAGAGCCAGCAAGGGTGTGGGTGGGTTGCAAGCATCATCGGTCATCAGCGCTCGCGAATGAAGAGCGCCTGCTGCACTTCCTGCACATGTGCGGATCCTTCCGCGTTTTGAGGCTAGAAGCGCTCGTTCAAAGCGTTTTTCTTCTACCGGGTCACCTGGCTGCGCTTGTCTGGGCCTATTACACAGCCAGCAAGGGCGTGGGTGGGTTGCAAGCATCATCGGTCATCGACGCTCGCGAATAAAGAGTGCCCGCTGCACTTCCTGCACATGTGCGGATCCTTCCGCGTTTTGGGGTTGGAAGCGCTCATTCAAAGCGTTTTTCTTCTACTGGGTCCCATGGCTGTGCTTGTCTGGGCCTATTGCCAAGTCAGCAAGGGCGTGGGTGGGTTGCAAGCATCATCGGTCATCGGCGTTCGCAAATGAAGAGCGCCCGTTGCTATTCCTGCACATGTGCGGATCCTTCCGCGTTTTGAGGCTTGAAGCGCTCGTTCAAAGCGTTTTTCTTCTACCGGGTCACCTGGCTGCGCTTGTCTAGGCCTATTGCCAAGCCAGCAAGGGCGTGGGTGGGTTGCAAGCATCATTGCTCATCGGCGCTCGCGAATGAAGAGCGCCCGCTGCACTTCCTGCACACGTGCAGATCCTTCTACGTTTTCGTGCCGGAAGCGCGTTTTGGTGCCGGAAGCGCTCGTTCAAAGCGTTTTTCTTCTATCGGGTCATCTGGCTGCGCTTGTGTGGGCCTATTGCCAAGCCACCAAGGGCGTGGGTGGGTTGCAAGCATCATCGGTCATCGGCGCTCGCGAATTAAGAGCGCCCGCTGCACTTCCTGCACATGTGCGGATCCTTCCGCATTTTGGGGCTGGAAGCGCTCGTTCAAAGCATTTTTCTTCTACCGGGTCACCTGGCTGCGCTTGTCTGGGCCTATTGCCAAGCAAGTAAGGGCGTGGGTGTTTTGCAAGCATCATCGGTCATCGGCGCTTGCGAATGAAGAGCGCCCGCTGCACTTCCTGCACATGTGCAGATCCGTCCGCGTTTTGAGGCTAGAAGCGCTCGTTCTGTGCGTTTTTCTTTGGTCGGAACACCTGGCTGCGCTTATCTGGGCCCATTGCCAAGCCAGCAAGGGTGTGGGTGGGTTGCAAGCATCATCGGTCATCAGCGCTCGCGAATGAAGAGCGCCCGCTGCACTTCCTGCACATGTGCGGATCCTTCCGCTTTTTGAGGGTGGAAGCTTACGTTCTGTGCGTTTTTCTTCTACCGGGTCACCTGGCTGTGCTTGTCTGGGCCTATTGCAAAGTCAGCAAGGGCGTGGGTGGGTTGCAAGCATCATCAGTCATCGGCGCTCACGAATGAAGAGCGCCCGCTGCTTTTCCTGCACACGTGCGGATCCTTCCATATTTTGGTGCAGGAAGCGCTCGTTCAAAGCGTTTTTCTTCTACCGGGTCACCTGGTTGCGCTTGTCTGGGCCTATTGCCAAGCCAGCAAGGGCGTGGGTGGGTTGCAAGCATCATCGGTCATCGGCGCTCGAGAATGAAGAGCGCCCGCTGCACTTCCTGCACATGTGCGGATCCTTCCCCGTTTTGGGGCTGGAAGCGCTCGTTCAAAGCGTTTTTCTTCTACCGGGTCACCTGGTTGCGCTTGTCTGGGCCTATTGCCAAGCCAGCAAGGGCGTGGGTGGGTTGCAAGCATCATCGGTCATCGGCGCTCGCGAATGAAGAGCGCCCGCTGCACTTCCTGCACACGTGCAGATCCTTCTACGTTTTCGTGCCGGAAGCGCGTTTTGGTGCCGGAAGCGCTCGTTCAAAGCGTTTTTCTTCTATCGGGTCATCTGGCTGCGCTTGTGTGGGCCTATTGCCAAGCCACCAAGGGCGTGGGTGGGTTGCAAGCATCATCGGTCATCGGCGCTCGCGAATTAAGAGCGCCCGCTGCACTTCCTGCACATGTGCGGATCCTTCCGCGTTTTGGGGTTGGAAGCGCTCATTCAAAGCGTTTTTCTTCTACCGGGTCCCATGGCTGTGCTTGTCTGGGCCTATTGCCAAGTCAGCAAGGGCGTGGGTGGGTTGCAAGCATCATCGGTCATCGGCGTTCGCAAATGAAGAGCGCCCGTTGCTATTCCTGCACATGTGCGGATCCTTCCGCGTTTTGAGGCTTGAAGCGCTCGTTCAAAGCGTTTTTCTTCTACCGGGTCACCTGGCTGCGCTTGTCTAGGCCTATTGCCAAGCCAGCAAGGGCGTGGGTGGGTTGCAAGCATCATTGGTCATCGGCGCTCGCGAATGAAGAGCGCCCGCTGCACTTCCTGCACACGTGCAGATCCTTCTACGTTTTCGTGCCGGAAGCGCGTTTTGGTGCCGGAAGCGCTCGTTCAAAGCGTTTTTCTTCTATCGGGTCATCTGGCTGCGCTTGTGTGGGCCTATTGCCAAGCCACCAAGGGCGTGGGTGGGTTGCAAGCATCATCGGTCATCGGCGCTCGCGAATTAAGAGCGCCCGCTGCACTTCCTGCACATGTGCGGATCCTTCCGCGTTTTGGGGCTGGAAGCGTTCGTTCAAAGCATTTTTCTTCTACCGGGTCACCTGGCTGCGTTTGTCTGGGCCTATTGCCAAGCAAGTAAGGGCGTGGGTGTTTTGCAAGCATCATCGGTCATTGGCGCTCGCGAATGAAGAGCGCCCGCTGCACTTCCTGCACATGTGCAGATCCGTCCGCGTTTTGAGGCTAGAAGCGCTCGTTCTGTGCGTTTTTCTTTCGTCGGAACACCTGGCTGCGCTTGTCTGGGCCTATTTCCAAGCCAGCAAGGGTGTGGGTGGATTGCAAGCATCATCGGTCATCAGCGCTCGCGAATGAAGAGCGCCCGCTGCACTTCCTGCACATGTGCGGATCCTTCCGCGTTTTGAGGGTGGAAGCTTACGTTCTGTGCGTTTTTCTTCTACCGGGTCACCTGGCTGTGCTTGTCTGGGCCTATTGCAAAGTCAGCAAGGGCGTGGGTGGGTTGCAAGCATCATCAGTCATCGGCGCTCACGAATGAAGAGCGCCCGCTGCTTTTCCTGCACACGTGCGGATCCTTCCATATTTTGGTGCAGGAAGCGCTCGTTCAAAGCGTTTTTCTTCTACCGGGTCACCTGGTTGCGCTTGTCTGGGCCTATTGCCAAGCCAGCAAGGGCGTGGGTGGGTTGCAAGCATCATCGGTCATCGGCGCTCGCGAATGAAGAGCGCCCGCTGCACTTCCTGCACACGTGCAGATCCTTCTACGTTTTCGTGCCGGAAGCGCGTTTTGGTGCCGGAAGCGCTCGTTCAAAGCGTTTTTCTTCTATCGGGTCTTCTGGCTGCGCTTGTGTGGGCCTATTGCCAAGCCACCAAGGGCGTGGGTGGGTTGCAAGCATCATCGGTCATCGGCGCTCGCGAATTAAGAGCGCCCGCTGCACTTCCTGCACATGTGCGGATCCTTCCGCGTTTTGAGGGTTGGAAGCGCTCATTCAAAGCGTTTTTCTTCTACCGGGTCCCATGGCTGTGCTTGTCTGGGCCTATTGCCAAGTCAGCAAGGGCGTGGGTGGGTTGCAAGCATCATCGGTCATCGGCGTTCGCAAATGAAGAGCGCCCGTTGCTATTCCTGCACATGTGCGGATCCTTCCGCGTTTTGAGGCTTGAAGCGCTCGTTCAAAGCGTTTTTCTTCTACCGGGTCACCTGGCTGCGCTTGTCTAGGCCTATTGCAAAGCCAGCAAGGGCGTGGGTGGGTTGCAAGCATCATTGGTCATCGGCGCTCGCGAATGAAGAGCGCCCGCTGCACTTCCTGCACACGTGCAGATCCTTCTACGTTTTCGTGCCGGAAGCGCGTTTTGGTGCCGGAAGCGCTCGTTCAAAGCGTTTTTCTTCTATCGGGTCATCTGGCTGCGCTTGTGTGGGCCTATTGCCAAGCCACCAAGGGCGTGGGTGGGTTGCAAGCATCATCGGTCATCGGCGCTCGCGAATTAAGAGCGCCCGCTGCACTTCCTGCACATGTGCGGATCCTTCCGCGTTTTGGGGCTGGAAGCGTTCGTTCAAAGCATTTTTCTTCTACCGGGTCACCTGGCTGCGTTTGTCTGGGCCTATTGCCAAGCAAGTAAGGGCGTGGGTGTTTTGCAAGCATCATCGGTCATTGGCGCTCGCGAATGAAGAGCGCCCGCTGCACTTCCTGCACATGTGCAGATCCGTCCGCGTTTTGAGGCTAGAAGCGCTCGTTCTGTGCGTTTTTCTTTCGTCGGAACACCTGGCTGCGCTTGTCTGGGCCTATTTCCAAGCCAGCAAGGGTGTGGGTGGATTGCAAGCATCATCGGTCATCAGCGCTCGCGAATGAAGAGCGCCCGCTGCACTTCCTGCACATGTGCGGATCCTTCCGCGTTTTGAGGGTGGAAGCTTACGTTCTGTGCGTTTTTCTTCTACCGGGTCACCTGGCTGTGCTTGTCTGGGCCTATTGCAAAGTCAGCAAGGGCGTGGGTGGGTTGCAAGCATCATCAGTCATCGGCGCTCACGAATGAAGAGCGCCCGCTGCTTTTCCTGCACACGTGCGGATCCTTCCATATTTTGGTGCAGGAAGCGCTCGTTCAAAGCGTTTTTCTTCTACCGGGTCACCTGGTTGCGCTTGTCTGGGCCTATTGCCAAGCCAGCAAGGGCGTGGGTGGGTTGCAAGCATCATCGGTCATCGGCGCTCGCGAATGAAGAGCGCCCGCTGCACTTCCTGCACACGTGCAGATCCTTCTACGTTTTCGTGCCGGAAGCGCTCGTTCAAAGCGTTTTTCTTCTATCGGGTCATCTGGCTGCGCTTGTGTGGGCCTATTGCCAAGCCACCAAGGGCGTGGGTGGGTTGCAAGCATCATCGGTCATCGGCGCTCGCGAATTAAGAGCGCCCGCTGCACTTCCTGCACATGTGCGGATCCTTCCGCGTTTTGGGGTTGGAAGCGCTCATTCAAAGCGTTTTTCTTCTACCGGGTCCCATGGCTGTGCTTGTCTGGGCCTATTGCCAAGTCAGCAAGGGCGTGGGTGGGTTGCAAGCATCATCGGTCATCGGCGTTCGCAAATGAAGAGCGCCCGTTGCTATTCCTGCACATGTGCGGATCCTTCCGCGTTTTGAGGCTTGAAGCGCTCGTTCAAAGCGTTTTTCTTCTACCGGGTCACCTGGCTGCGCTTGTCTAGGCCTATTGCAAAGCCAGCAAGGGCGTGGGTGGGTTGCAAGCATCATTGGTCATCGGCGCTCGCGAATGAAGAGCGCCCGCTGCACTTCCTGCACACGTGCAGATCCTTCTACGTTTTCGTGCCGGAAGCGCGTTTTGGTGCCGGAAGCGCTCGTTCAAAGCGTTTTTCTTCTATCGGGTCATCTGGCTGCGCTTGTGTGGGCCTATTGCCAAGCCACCAAGGGCGTGGGTGGGTTGCAAGCATCATCGGTCATCGGCGCTCGCGAATTAAGAGCGCCCGCTGCACTTCCTGCACATGTGCGGATCCTTCCGCGTTTTGGGGCTGGAAGCGTTCGTTCAAAGCATTTTTCTTCTACCGGGTCACCTGGCTGCGTTTGTCTGGGCCTATTGCCAAGCAAGTAAGGGCGTGGGTGTTTTGCAAGCATCATCGGTCATTGGCGCTCGCGAATGAAGAGCGCCCGCTGCACTTCCTGCACATGTGCAGATCCGTCCGCGTTTTGAGGCTAGAAGCGCTCGTTCTGTGCGTTTTTCTTTCGTCGGAACACCTGGCTGCGCTTGTCTGGGCCTATTTCCAAGCCAGCAAGGGTGTGGGTGGATTGCAAGCATCATCGGTCATCAGCGCTCGCGAATGAAGAGCGCCCGCTGCACTTCCTGCACATGTGCGGATCCTTCCGCGTTTTGAGGGTGGAAGCTTACGTTCTGTGCGTTTTTCTTCTACCGGGTCACCTGGCTGTGCTTGTCTGGGCCTATTGCAAAGTCAGCAAGGGCGTGGGTGGGTTGCAAGCATCATCAGTCATCGGCGCTCACGAATGAAGAGCGCCCGCTGCTTTTCCTGCACACGTGCGGATCCTTCCATATTTTGGTGCAGGAAGCGCTCGTTCAAAGCGTTTTTCTTCTACCGGGTCACCTGGTTGCGCTTGTCTGGGCCTATTGCCAAGCCAGCAAGGGCGTGGGTGGGTTGCAAGCATCATCGGTCATCGGCGCTCGCGAATGAAGAGCGCCCGCTGCACTTCCTGCACACGTGCAGATCCTTCTACGTTTTCGTGCCGGAAGCGCTCGTTCAAAGCGTTTTTCTTCTATCGGGTCATCTGGCTGCGCTTGTGTGGGCCTATTGCCAAGCCACCAAGGGCGTGGGTGGGTTGCAAGCATCATCGGTCATCGGCGCTCGCGAATTAAGAGCGCCCGCTGCACTTCCTGCACATGTGCGGATCCTTCCGCGTTTTGGGGTTGGAAGCGCTCATTCAAAGCGTTTTTCTTCTACCGGGTCCCATGGCTGTGCTTGTCTGGGCCTATTGCCAAGTCAGCAAGGGCGTGGGTGGGTTGCAAGCATCATCGGTCATCGGCGTTCGCAAATGAAGAGCGCCCGTTGCTATTCCTGCACATGTGCGGATCCTTCCGCGTTTTGAGGCTTGAAGCGCTCGTTCAAAGCGTTTTTCTTCTACCGGGTCACCTGGCTGCGCTTGTCTAGGCCTATTGCCAAGCCAGCAAGGGCGTGGGTGGGTTGCAAGCATCATTGGTCATCGGCGCTCGCGAATGAAGAGCGCCCGCTGCACTTCCTGCACACGTGCAGATCCTTCTACGTTTTCGTGCCGGAAGCGCGTTTTGGTGCCGGAAGCGCTCGTTCAAAGCGTTTTTCTTCTATCGGGTCATCTGGCTGCGCTTGTGTGGGCCTATTGCCAAGCCACCAAGGGCGTGGGTGGGTTGCAAGCATCATCGGTCATCGGCGCTCGCGAATTAAGAGCGCCCGCTGCACTTCCTGCACATGTGCGGATCCTTCCGCGTTTTGGGGCTGGAAGCGTTCGTTCAAAGCATTTTTCTTCTACCGGGTCACCTGGCTGCGTTTGTCTGGGCCTATTGCCAAGCGAGTAAGGGCGTGGGTGTTTTGCAAGCATCATCGGTCATTGGCGCTCGCGAATGAAGAGCGCCCGCTGCACTTCCTGCACATGTGCAGATCCGTCCGCGTTTTGAGGCTAGAAGCGCTCGTTCTGTGCGTTTTTCTTTCGTCGGAACACCTGGCTGCGCTTGTCTGGGCCTATTTCCAAGCCAGCAAGGGTGTGGGTGGGTTGCAAGCATCATCGGTCATCAGCGCTCGCGAATGAAGAGCGCCCGCTGCACTTCCTGCACATGTGCGGATCCTTCCGCGTTTTGAGGGTGGAAGCTTACGTTCTGTGCGTTTTTCTTCTACCGGGTCACCTGGCTGTGCTTGTCTGGGCCTATTGCAAAGTCAGCAAGGGCGTGGGTGGGTTGCAAGCATCATCAGTCATCGGCGCTCACGAATGAAGAGCGCCCGCTGCTTTTCCTGCACACGTGCGGATCCTTCCATATTTTGGTGCAGGAAGCGCTCGTTCAAAGCGTTTTTCTTCTACCGGGTCACCTGGTTGCGCTTGTCTGGGCCTATTGCCAAGCCAGCAAGGGCGTGGGTGGGTTGCAAGCATCATCGGTCATCGGCGCTCGAGAATGAAGAGCGCCCGCTGCACTTCCTGCACATGTGCGGATCCTTCCCCGTTTTGGGGCTGGAAGCGCTCGTTCAAAGCGTTTTTCTTCTACCGGGTCACCTGGCTGCGCTTGTCTGGGCCTATTGCCAAGCCAGCAAGGGCGTGTGGGTTGCAAGCATCCACGGTCATCGGCGCTCGCAAATGAAGAGCGCTTGCTGCACTTCCTGCACATGTGCGGATCCTTCCGCGTTATGAGGCTAGAAGCGCTCGTTCAAAGCGTTTTTCTTCTACCGGGTCACCTGGCTGCGCTTGTCTGGGCCTATTACACAGCCAGCAAGGGCGTGGGTGGGTTGCAAGCATCATCGGTCATCGACGCTCGCGAATAAAGAGTTCCCGCTGCACTTCCTGCACATGTGCGGATCCTTCCGCGTTTTGGGGTTGGATGCGCTCGTTCAAAGCGTTTTTCTTCTACCGGGTCCCATGGCTGTGCTTGTCTGGGCCTATTGCCAAGTCAGCAAGGGCGTGGGTGGGTTGCAAGCATCATCGGTCATCGGCGCTCGCGAATGAAGAGCGCCCGCTGCACTTCCTGCACATGTGCATATCCTTCTGCGTTTTGGGGCTGGAAGCGCTCGTTCAAAGCGTTTTTCTTCTACCGGGTCACCTGGCTGCACTTGTCTGGGCCTATTGCCAAGCCAGAAAGGGCGTGGGTGGGTTGCAAGCATCATCGGTCATCGGCGCTCGCGAATGAAGAGAGCCCGCTGCACTTCGTGCACATGTGCGGATCCTTCCGCGTTTTGAGGGTGGAAGCTTACGTTCTGTGCGTTTTTCTTCTACCGGGTCACCTGGCTGTGCTTGTCTGAGCCTATTGCAAAGCCAGCAAGGGCGTGGGTGGGTTGCAAGCATCATCGGTCATCGGCGCTCGCGAATGAAGAGCGCCCGCTGCACTTCTTGCACATGTGCAGATCCTTCCGCGTTTTGGGGCTGGAAGCGCTCGTTCAAAGCGTTTTTCTTCTACAAGGTCACCTGGCTGCGCTTGTCCGGGCCTATTTCCAAGCTATCAAGGGCGTGGGAGGGTTTCAAGCATCATCTGTCATCGGCGCTTGCGAATGAAGAGCGCCCGCTGCACTTCATGCACATGTGCGGATCCTTCCGCGTTTTGAGGCTAGAAGCTCTCGTTCAAAGCGTTTTTCTTCTACCGGGTCACCTGGCTGCGCTTTTCTGGGCCTATTGCCAAGCCAGCAAGGGCGTGGGTGGGTTGCAAGCATCATCGGTCATCGACGCTCGGGAAAGGAGCGCGCCCGCTGCACTTCCTGCACATGTGCAGATCCTTCCGCGTTTTGTGGCTGGAAGCGCTCGTTCAAAGCGTTTTTCTTCTACCGAGTCACCTGGTTGCACTTGTCTTGGCCTATTGCAGAGCCTGCAAGGGCGTGGGTGGGTTGCAAGCATCATCGGTCATCGGCGCTCGCGAATGAAGAGCGCCCGCTGCACTTCCTGCACATGTGGGGATCCTTCCGCGTTTTGGGGCTGGAAGCGCTCCTTCAAAGCATTTTTCTTCTTCCGGGTTACCTGGCTGCGCTTGTCTGGGCCTATTGGCAAGCCAGCAAGGGCGTGGGTGGGTTGCAAGCATCATCGGTCATCGGCGCTCGCGAATGAAGAGCGCCCGCTGCACTTCCTGCACATGTGCGGATCCTTCCGCATTTTGGGGTTGGAAGCGCTCGTTCAAAGCGTTTTTCTTCTACCGGGTCCCATGGCTGTGCTTGTCTGGGTCTATTGCCAAGTCAGCAAGGGCGTGGGTGGGTTGCAAGCATCATCGGTCATCGGCCCTCGCGAATGAAGAGCGCCCGCTGCACTTCCTGCACATGTGGGGATCCTTCCGCGTTTTGGGGCTGGAAGCGCTCCTTCAAAGCAATTTTCTTCTGCCGGGTTACCTGGCTGCGCTTGTCTGGGCCTATTGGCAAGCCAGCAAGGGCGTGGGTGGGTTGCAAGCATCATCGGTCATCGGCGCTCGCGAATGAAGAGCACCCGCTGCACTTCCTGCACATGTGCGGATCCTTCCGCGTTTTGGGGTTGGAAGCGCTCGTTCAAATCGTTTTTCTTCTACCGGGTCCCATGGCTGTGCTTGTCTGGGCCTATTGCCAAGTCAGCAAGGGCGTGGGTGGGTTGCAAGCATCATCGGTCATCGGCGCTCGCGAATGAAGAGCGCCCGCTGCACTTCCTGCACATGTGCATATCCTTCTGCGTTTTGGGGCTGGAAGCGCTCGTTCTGAGCGTTTTTCTTCCGCCGGGTCACCACGCTGCGCTTGTCTGGGCGTATTGCCAAGCCAGCAAGGGTGTGGGAGGGTTGTGAGCATCATTGGTTATCAGCACTCGCGAATGAAGAGCGCCCGCTGCACTTTCTGCACATATGCAGATCCTCCCGCGTTTTGGGGCTGGAAGCGCTCGTTCTGAGCGTTTTTCTTCCGCCGGGTGACCAGGCTGCGCTTGTCTGGGCCTATTGCCAAGCCAGCAAGGGCGTGGGTAGGTTGAAAGGATCTTCGGTCATCGACGCTCGCGAATGATGAGCGCTTGCTGCACTTCGTGCACATGTGCGGATCCGTCCGTGTTTTGGGGCTGGAAGCGCTCGTTCGGAGCGTTTTTCTTCTACCGGGTCACCTGGCTGCGCTTTTCTGGGCCTATTGCCAAGCCAGCAAAGGCGTGGGAGGGTTGCGAGCATCATTGGTCATCAGCGCTCGCGAATGAAGAGCGTCCGGTGCACTTTCTGCACATGTGCGGATCCTTCCGCATTTTGGGGCTGGAAGCGCTCGTTCTGAGCGTTTTTTTTCCGTCGGGTCACCGGGGTGCGCTTGTCTGGGCCTATTGCCAAGCCAGCAAGGGCGTGGGTGGGTTGAAAGCATTATCGGTCATCGGCGCTCGCGAATGATGAGCGCCCGCTGCACTTCCTGCACATGTGTGAATCCTTCCGCGTTTTGGGGCTGGAAGCGCTCGTTCGGAGCGATTTTCTTCTACTTGGTCACATGGCTGCACTTGTCTGGGCGTATTTCCAATCCAGCAAGGGCGTGGGAGGGTTGCGAGAATTATTGGTTATCAGCGCTCGCGAATGAAGAGCGCCCGCTGCACTTTCAGCACATGTGCGAATCCTTCCGCGTTTTGGGGCTGGAAGCGCTCGTTCTAAGCGTTTTTCTTCTGCCGGGTGACCAGGCTGCGCTTGTCTGGGCCTATTGCCAAGCCAGCAAGGGCGTGGGTGGGATAAAAGCATCATCGGTCATCGGCGCTCGCGAATGATGAGTGCCTGCTGCACTTCCTGCACATGTGCGGATCCTTCCGCGTTTTGTGGCTGGAAGCGCTCGTTCGGAGCGTTTTTCTTCTACCGGGTCACCTGGCTGCGCTTGTCTGGGCCTATTTGTCAGAATCCCAACCACTAGACCATTGGGATAAAAGGGCTTGTTTCAGTAGCGGGTCAGTGCGCCCATAACCCCCCAGGCTAACATGCCTGTAACCCCCCAAGGATCAATCGGGGATCTCACAGTGCAGCTCTACTGACACCCCCCCACACTGGGAGGCCCAGGACTGAGCACAGCGGCAACGGCCTGCATGTGCATACACCGGGATTCGAACCCGAGACCGCTCTGATACCATGTCAGAATCCCAACCACTAGACCATTGGGATAAAAGGGCTTGTTTCAGTAGCGGGTCAGTGCGCCCATAACCCCCCAGGCTAACATGCCTGTAACCCCCCAAGGATCAATCGGGGATCTCACAGTGCAGCTCTACTGATACTATTGCCAAGCCAGCAAGGGCGTGGGAGGGTTGCGAGCATCATTGGTCATCAGCGCTTGCGAATGAAGAGCGCCCGCTGCACTTCCTGCACATGTGCGGATCCTTCCGCGTTTTGGGGCTATAGCGCTCGTTCCAAGCGTTTGTCTTTCGCCGGGTCACGTGGCTGCCCTTGTCTGGGCCTATTCCCAAGCCAGCAAGTGCGTGGGAGGGTTGCGAGCATCATTGGTCATTAGCGCTCGCGAATGAAGAGCGCCCGCTGCACTTCCTGCACATGGGATCTATATAGTTCGCCAGATATAGGCATTCCAGTCGTGCATGGTGGCTGCACTAGAGGAGCACATACCGACCAAATTGACCAGCGCATTACTTATGTCTGTAGATATGCAGTTAGTAACATTTTCTTGCCAATCTACTAGATTAGGCCATCTACTTTAACACCGACAAATGCTAAGAAAGCGCATGGATCCCTATACGCATAGGGAAAAGCATCGAACGACCTGAACGTTGCTGCACAATCTGGTGGCACATGCTCAAATACACCTACAAGAGCACTTTCGGCTTTGTTCGTCCGCACAAAAAAGTTTGGCGCCTGCGATGACGGCAGTGTCTGCCGACAAATGCTCAGGAAGCGCATGCATCCCTATAGGCGTAGGGAAAAGCATCGAACGACCTGGACATTGTTGCATATTCGAGTGGCCCATGCTCAAATACACCTACCTAAGTACTTTCAGCTTGGTTCGCGCGCACTGAAAATTTCGGCGCATGCGATGACGGTTGTGTCTGCCGACAAATGCTAAGGAATCGCGTGCATTCCTTATTAGCGTAGGGAAAAGCATCGAACGACCTGAACGTTGTTGCATATTTGGGTGGCCCATCCTCAAATACACCTACCAGAGCACTTTCGGCTTGGTTCGCGCGCACAGAAAAGTTCGGCGCCTGCGGTTACGGCTGTATCTGCCGACAAATTCTAAGGAAGCGCATGCATCCCTATAGGCGTACAGAAAAGCATCGAACGACCTCGTTGTTGCATATTCGGGTGGCTCATGCTCAAATACACCTACCAGAGCACTTTCGGCTTGGTTCTCGCGCACAGAAAAGTTCGGCGCCTGCGATGACGCCTGTGTATGCCGACAAATGCTAAGGAAGCGCGTGCATCCCTATAGGCGTAGGGAAAAGCATCGAACGACCTGAGCGTTGTTGCATATTCGGGTGGCCCATGCTTAAATACACCTACCAGAGCACTTTCAGCTTGGTTCGCGCGCACAAAAAGGTTCGGCGCCTGCGATGACGCCTGTGTCTGCCGACAAATGCTAAAGAAGTGCATGCATCCCTATAGGCGTAGGGAAAAGCATCGAACGACTTGAACGTTGTTGCATATTCGAGTGGCCCATGCTCACCTACCAGAGCACTTTCGGCTTGGTTCGAGCGCACAGAGAAGTTCGGCGCCTGTGCCTGCCGACAAATGCTAAGGAAGCGCATGCATCCCTATAGGTGTAGGGAAAATCATCGAACGACCTGAACGTTGTTGCATATTCGGGTGGCCCATGCTCAAATACACCTACCAGAGCACTTTTGGCTTGGTTCGCGTGCACAGAAAAGATCGGCGCATGCGATGACGCCTGTGTCTGCCAACAAATGCTAAGGAAGCGCATGCTTCCCTATAGGCGTAGGGAAAAGCATCAAACGACCTGAACGTTGTTGCAAAATCGAGTGGCCCATGCTCAAATGCACCTACCAGAGTACTTTGGGCTTGGTTCGCGCGCACAGAAAAGTTCGGCGCCTGCGATGACGCCTGTGTCTGCCGACAAATGCTTAGGAAGCGCGTGCATCCCTATAGGCGTAGGGACAAGCATCGAACGACCTGAGTGTTGTTGCATATTCGGGTGGCCCATGCTCAAATACACCTACCAGAGCACTTTCGGCTTGGTTCGCACGCACAGAAAAGTTCGGCGCCTGCGATGACGCCTGTGTCTGCCGACAAATGCTAAGGAAGCGCGTGCATCCCTATAGACGTAGGGAAAATCATCGAACAACCTGAACGTTGTTGCATATTCGGGTGGCTCATGGTCAAATACACCTACCATAGCACTTTCGGCTTGGTTCGTGTACACAGTAAAGTTCGGCGCTTGCGATGACGGCTGCGTCTGCCGACAAAGGCTAAGGAAGCGCATGCATCCTTATAGGCATAGGGAAAAGCATCAAACGACTTAAACGTTGATGCATATTCGGGTGGCTTATGCTCAGATACACCTACCAGAGCACTTTCGGTTTGGTTCGCGCGCACAAAAAAGTTCAGCGCCTGCAATGACGCCTGTGTCTGCCGACAAATTCTAAGGAAGCATCCCTATAGGCGTAGGGAAAAGCATCGAACGACCTGAACGTTGTTGCATATTCGGGTGGGCCAAGCGTTTTTCTTCCGCCGTGTCACGTGGCTGCGCTCGTCTAGGCCTATTACCGAGCCAGCAAGGCCGTGGGAGGGTGGCGAGCATCATCGGTCGTCGGTGGTCACGAATGAAGAGCGCCCGCTGTATTTCGTGCACATGTGCGGATCCTTCCGCGTTTTAGGGCTGGAAGCGCTCGGTCCGAGCGTTTTTCTTCCGCCGGGTCACGTGGCTGCGCTCGTCTGGGCCTATTACTAAGCCAGCAAGGGCGTGGGAGGGTTGCGAGCATCGTGGGTCATCGGTGCTCGCGAATGAAGAGCGCCTGCTGCATTTCCTTTTTATCCCCAAAACGCGGAAGGATCCCAACCAGGGCTGATTTTATCAGGGTAATTACCCTGATTTCAGGGTGATTTCAGACTTGTCACTTTCTGGTCCCTGAGAAATCAGGTTTTTCACATTTTGGTCCCTGATCCATTCAGAGTATTGCTTTAGCGGACCCTGAAATTTTGTGTACACTCTCAGTGTAGTGTTTTCACGGACCCTGTCAATACAGAGTACGCGGCATGTGGACCCTGAATGCGATGTTATCAGGACGAAGTTTCTCAGAAATTTCCTACTGATAACCCCGCCTTCCGATTGATCGCAGTACCCCCCACGTGCGTAATCCCCCACCCCTTGCTTTATCGGGACGAAGTTTCTTCGAATTTTCTTTCCCATACACCCACCATCGAGATCGGGCGAATCTGTAATGTCAGATTTAGTTTGCTGTTAGGTATTGGTCGAAATAATTGTGCTCTGACACAGATTCGATTCGCTAGTGTTACAATCCCAAGTGGGACTTAGCGAAGGATCGCTCAGGGTTGATCGCAGAGTAGTGTTGCAGCGGAAGATTTGAATCTCAGGTCAGAGTGAATGTAAATGACTGAGTTGATAATAGCATGCATACATCGAGTTTATATAAGAGTACAAGGGAATACGAAAAGACCTAGACTAGCCATGTACTCTAAGGGGTACATTCCCTTATTACAGCAAATTCAAACCGTGCGGCGCGGGAACCCGTTTTGAACCTGTTCCCGCTCTTTCCACTTCAAATGTTTCTGCCTGCATCGGTCTTGGTCAGACGGTTGCTGCGTCGCTTCGACTCTTCTGACTCCTCGACTTCGTACTCGGTAGAGTCGGCTCCTGCAGCATACAGGAATGCCTTACTCATAAAACTTTATATCGTAACACTCCCCTTCATTCCTGGACGCGGGTGGAGCTGACTCGCTTGACTACTCCGGTGAGGTCAGAGCAGTGCTTATACTGCTGACGTGGCAGGCGCTTGGTGAGGAAGTCTGCTGCCATCTCAGTGGTCGGGCAGTAGGCGAGGTCAACTTTGCCTTGGTCAATTTCGTCTTTGACGAAAAAGTACCGAAGCGCAATGTGCTTCGTGCGGTTCACGAAACCTAGCTTGTTCGCGATCCTGATGGCACTCTGGTTGTCACAGTGGAGGCGAAAGGTGGGCGAGGTTGGAATTTTTGCTTCCTGCAGCAGCTCCTGCAGGTACAGCCCTTCGCGAACTGCTGCTGTCGCGGCGATGTATTCTGCTTCGGCCGATGACAGGGCAACCAGCTCCTGCTTCTGTGAGTTCCAGGAGATCGGCCCAGTTGGTTCCAGGCGGAAAACGAAGCCGGTTCGGGACCGTCGATTTTCAGGATCAGCTGTGTGATCTGCGTCCATGTAGCCGTTGAGGTTGAAGGAGGTCGTCGTCAGCGTGGAGTAGGAGAGCCCAATGTCAGGAGTGGAGATGAAGTACTGCAGGGCGCGTTCCAAGTCCAGCTGGTTCTCTTCTACTGGCTTGCGAGAATACTGCGCCAGTTGGCTGGCGATGTACGAGAGGTCAGGTCGGCAGGTGACAGAGGCAAATAGCAGGCACCCCAACTTCTGTTGATACATTTGGAGTCCTGCGGGCGACAGAGGTTTGTTGTCCGGTTTGTAGTTGGCGCTGGGGCTGCGGTAGGGAGTTGAGAGTGGTGCGGGTGAGATGTTGAAGCGTTCCCCCAGCTGCTCTGCGTATTTGGAGGCTGACAGATGGATTGCTTCTGGCGCGTAAGTGATGTTTAACCCCAAAAACTGCTTCACTTCGAGGTTGATGGTGATGTCCACGCGCTGCGCCAGGTTCTCCTGAAACTGATCGAGGAGTTTGTTGCAGGTCCCCGTGTACAGCAGGTCGTCGACGTAGACTGTCAGGAGGATGTAATCGCCGCTAAAGTGAAGGCGATACATTCCCGGGTCGTGTGGGAGCTGTTTGAAGCCGATTTCGAGGAGGATTTTGTGCAGATGCTGCTGCCAGAGACGTGGCGCCTGCTTGATCCCGTAGAGGGACTTTTTCAGTTGGCAGACCCTGGGATCACCCTCTCCGTAGGTGTGCGGCTGCTCCACAAAGATGGTGGCATCCACCAACGCGTATAAAAACGCGTTCTTCACGTCGATCTATCGCAGTGGTAGGTGCTTCGCGGCGGCAATGGCGAGTAGAATCCGGACCGAGGTGTGGCGGCTGACAGGAGCGAAGGTTTGGTCGAAGTCGATGCCGTGGCGCTGATCGTACCCGCGTACGACCCAGCGTGCCTTGAAACGCTCGATAGTGCCGTCAGCGTTGGTTTTCAGGCGAAATACCCATTTTCCGCTGAGCACCCTCCTCCCCTTCACTGCTGCACGATCGACTAGGACCCAGGTGTCTCGTGATTCCAGCTGTCAGATATATATGACTTAGCTGATGTAGGCTATAGTGGGGTAGCACATATGGGGTACACATTTCTAGGGTTTGCACTTGTACCCAACTTTTCCCTTAGTCATTTCATTCCTCGTTTCTTCACATGGTATAGAGCAGGTTCCCTAGTGGGAACGCTTCCTAGGGCCCACCACGAAAAAATTTTTTTTTCCTGCCCGGAGCGCGATTCGCTCCTGCCCGAGTCGCGCCCCGTGTGCCCTCCCTCCCGTCGCGTCCCTAGCCCTTAGCGGCCCGTCGCGCCCTCTTAAGGCCCCTCGCGGCCCCTCTCACGGCCCCTCGCGGCCCCTTCGCGCCGCCCTTAGCGGCCCCTCCCACGGCCCCTCACGGCCCCTTCGCGCCACCCTTAGCGGCCCCCCCTCTCGCGGCCCCTCTCACGGCCCCTCGCGGCCCCTTCGCGCCGCCCTTAGCGGCCCCTCTCACGGCCCTTCGCGGCCCCTTACGGCACCTCGCGGCCCCTTACGGCCCCTCGAACCGCCCTTCGCGGCCCCTTACGGCCCCTTGCGCCGCCCTTCGTGGCCCCTCGCGGCCCCCCTCACGGTCCCGTCGCCGCCCTTCGCGGCCCCTCCACGGCCCCGTCGCTGCCCTCCGCGGCCCTGTCGCCGCCCTTCGCGGCCTCTCGCCGCCCTTTGCGGCCCCTCACGGCCCTGTCAAGGCCCCGTCGCCGCCCTTCACGGCCCCGTAGCCGCCCTTCGCGACCCCCCCCGTCGCCGCCCCTGCAGCAGCAGCCGCCGCCGCCCCTACAGCGGCCGCCGCCTTCACTCCCGGGGCAGCAGTAGCCGCAGCCACCGCAGCCGCCACCAGCAGCAACTGCAGCCGCCGGTGCGCCTCGACCCTGCCGGCGCGCCTCGGCCCGTCCCTGCTGGCGCGCCTCGGCCCGTCCCTGCTGGCGCGCCTCGGCCCGCCCCTACCGGCGCGCCTCGGCCCTACCTGCGCGCCTCGGCCCGTCCCTGCCGGTGCGCCTCGGCCCTGCCCCACCACTTGCGGCCCTCTGCCCTGGTAAGAGCATCGCCGCGCTGCGCTGCCACTGCTGCCACTGCTGCTCCTGCTGCCACTGCTGCTACTGCTGCCACTGCTGTCATGGCTACCCCTAGCGTCCTCGTCTTTGATGCTGAGGGTCGGGCTGTTGACTTTGAGGTCTGGGTCGATGATCTGCTGCTTTTCCTACAGTGCGATAGGAAAGACGGTCTCTCCCTATTCGATCTCACGTCTGGCGCCTCTACTGCCCCTGCTGCCGATGCTGACAGCACTGTTCGCTCCCAGTGGGCCACACGCGATGCTGCTGCCCGTCTTGCTGTGCGCAGTCACTTGCCGTCCTCTGAGCGCGCGCACTTTAATCAGTACAAGAGTGCTAAGACTCTGTACGACGCTGTCATTGCACGCTACTCTTCCCCTGCCACTGTTGCTCTTAGCCGCCTCATGCTGCCGTACCTGTTCCCTGACCTAGCCGCCTTTCCCACAGTCGCTGACCTCATTACGCACCTTCGCACTAGTGACGCCCGCTACCGCGCTGCGCTTCCTGCTGAGTTCTGCGCCAAGAACCCACCCCCCATGTACATCACCCTCTACTACCTAGTCACCCGGCTCCCTGACTCCCTTCGCTCAGTCAGGGACCACTTCCTCTCGGTTTGCCCCACCACACTCACCGTTGACCTCCTCGAGGAGCGCCTCCTGGCAGCAGAGAAGAGTATAGTTGCTGTAGGAGCCTCTCGTGGTGACCCTCGTGCCCCCTTCTTTGAGGGGTGCTCCCCCTCCCCCCTTTTGCCCTCTATTGCCTCTGCTACTGCCGTCGACTTAGTTGGCACCGAGTCGGTCGGCGCTGCGTCTGCCCCTAGCGGGAGACGCCGCACCGGCAAGGGCAAGGGGGGCAAGGGCGCTGGAGGGGCTGGCGGGGGTGGTGGAGGTGGCGGTGGAGGCGGCGGAGGAAGTGGGGGTGGCGGTGGGAGTGGTGGCTGGGGTGGGCGCTTCGGTGGCGGCGGTGGAGGCGGAGGCGGCGGCGGCGGTGGCGGTGGCGGTGGGAGCGGAGGCGGTGGCGGTGGCGGCGGTGGCGGAGGTGGCGGCGGTGGAGGTGGAGCTGGTCGGGGTGGCTCTGCGCAGCGGGGCGGCTTCGGTGGTGGTCAGCGCCAGCAGCAGCAGCGCGCTCGTGAGACCCCGCCCCCCCAGCAGCTTCGTGAGTGGTACGTGTTATAGTCACAATAGGCTTGAATGTGCCTAAAACGAAAGATAGAGATCACAGACGGATTTCTGCACAGCGGCTTCAAACGTTGATAGCGTTCTACTCACAGCTGCAAATGACTTGATTCAAATTGGATCTGGAGCTTCTTCACGTCGTCTACAATTATCAATTTAGATTGCACGATTTGATAAAGAATTGACGACACAGCGTCGGTTTGAACGAACGGTATTATGGCAGCCACTATAGTCTTAGAACACAAGATAGGAAGAGTTACGAGTTGGGAATGACTCCCAGCTCCTACAAACCCCAAGAGCCGAGGTACAGTGATGTGGAACAGTGCCACACTGTCCCCAACCACGAAGGGTCTCGAAACTACCCTTCACTAGGGCCTACACCAAGTGAAATGTTACACTACACAAAGTAATGCAACTATCTTCAATATCTTGAGGTGTACCCTTTTGGCAAGCTTCGAATCACTTGAGGCTTGACACCAAGGCTCGGGCTCTTCATCACAAACTCATCCTTGAGTTCTTGATGGGTTTGCTGCACACACCTGCGACACGCCGAACGTTCGACACAGGACAAAATAGAAACCGCGCACGACAAAATAGAAACCGCGCGCGAGACACAAACGACCGCGTAACACGGGTCTAGCGATAACTCGCTATTGACTCGACACACACACTCGACATCATGACTCAACATTCACACACAATTATAAGCATGAAATATATATTATCCCATGCCCTCATACCATTCCATACACACACACATTCACGCACACGGACAACAAGCCGAGTGCAAACCGTAGGGTTGCACCAACAAACTCCCCCTCGGATTGTTGGCCTTAGGATATGTTGCTCTCTCAGTTCAGAGCCATCCCAGCCAGCTTGCAACACTTCCAATGCTGCTGCTCCACCAGCCTCTTGGTCATCATGTCAGCCGGCTGCCCCGTGGTCTTCACGTAGCGCAACTCAACTTCACCCGCGGTTACCATGCTCCTCGTCCAATGCCACTTCACCCTCATGTGCTTCGTGAGTCCATGCAACACAGGGTTCTTAGCAAGAGCAATGGCACCCTGGCTGTCACAGTACAGTGGGGTAGGTCCTTGCTGCTCCTCCCCCAATTCAGCCAACAAACGCCGCTGCCACACAATCTCCCGTACGGCACGGAAGAGTGCCATGTACTCGGACTCCACCGAGCTCAAAGCTTGGTCAACCTGCTTCTTGCTCTCCCAAGCAGTTGGGCCTCCACCAACACAGCATATGAAGCCTCCCACACTTGTCATGTCCTCTGGTTCTGATGCATATGAAGCATCCGAGTAGGCGGTGAGGAACAAACGCCCGGGTTCAACACCATCCGCGCCCTTTTGGCGCCTTTGTGCCGCCGCCGAGTATTGCAGCCCAACGGTCGGTGTTTGGCCAAGATACTTGGCCACCCTCATTCCAGCTGCTACCTGCTCCTCATTAGGGCATTGCACAACCCTAGCCAGCTGCCCGGTAGCAAACGCGACGTCCGGTCGGGTGTTTACCGCCGCATACATGAGGCTGCCCACCAACGAGTGAAATCGGCGCCTCTCCTCTTCACCAATGCTCTCCTCCTCTGGTCCCTTCACACACTTGAACCCAGAGGGAAAGGGTGTAGCCACATGGCCTTCACTCTGCCCAAAGTTGGCAGCCAATGCCTCCAGGTACTTTCGTTGATGCACCCGCATGCACCGCTTCTCCACATCTCGATCGATGTGGAGCCCAAGGTAGAAGCTCACGTCACCAAGGGCCTTGCACTTGAACTTGTCTTGAAGCTTCAGCATCACCTCCTTCACAAGGTCAGAAGAGGGTGAGAAAATGAGGATGTCATCCACATAAACCACCATGAAACTCCTCTGCTCCCCCTCGCCAAGCATGAACAAGGAGTGATCGGCCGTTGAGGGAGTGAAGCCGATCCCCTCCAACACTTCGCGCAGCTTCATGTACCATTGCCTAGGGGCCTGCTTCAGCCCATAGAGGGCCTTCTTCAGCTTCCACACTCTGCCACTACCATCATCAAACCCCTCTGGCTGCGCCATAAAAATCTCCTCCTCAAGGATGCCGTTAAGGAATGCCGTTACGATGTCCATTTGCTTTACTACCCATCCTTTGATGGCGGCTCCCGCGAATAGGTTTCGCAGCGTCGTCGGCTTCACCACAGGGGCAAACAGCTCCTTGAAGTCCACCTTCTCCTTCTGCTGGTACCCCTTGGCTACAAGCCTAGACTTGTAGCGCTCGATCTTGCCGTCGGCATCCGACTTGATTTTGAAGAGCCACTTGGACGTTATCGCCGTACGCCCCTCCGGTAGCTCCACCAATTCAAACGTGTCATTCTCCTCGATGCTCTTCAGCTCACTCTCCATGGCCTTCTTCCACTCCTCAGCATCACTACTCTCCAAAGCCTCCTTGAGAGTTGCTGGTTCTCCCGGCATCTCCACCGGAGAGAAGAACGCGAAGGCACACTCCTCGTAGTCACTCTCCTCGTCGTCTCCGACCATCATTGCCGCTCCGGCCAGGGCTGTCTTGCCCTGCTTTCCCGGCGCATCATAGGTCAGCCTATTAGGGGGTTGAACTCTCCTCTTCCCCCTTCCTTCCTCCTCAGCTGCAGGGAATTGAAGGCCTTGGCGTTGCTGCGGTGTGGCTCGAATCCGTGGAGCACTCGTAGTACGGGAAGGGAGTGACGGTGCACGCTCGCTCACTTGCTGCACCTCCTCCTCTTCTTCCTCTGCATCATTGGCCTCCTCTCCCCCATTCACAAGGGAGGATTGCCTTGTGGTTGTGCTGCCGCTGCTCAGCTCCAAAGGCAGCTCCACATGCTCCAAACCGGAACTCTTCACCTCCCCAAACCGCACGCCTATCTTCGCCTCATTCTCCGCCTTCCAATCCTTGTACATGAAGTTCTCCATGAACTTGCAGTCCCTGCTCACCAAGAACTTCTTGGTGAATGGGTCCCAAAGAAGCCATCCCTTGCTGTTTTGAGCCATGCCCAAGTGCACGGCCCACACCGCCTTGGCACCAAGCTTGTTGTGCCGAAGATGCTTAGGCACGAGCGCCATGCACATGCACCCGAACACCCGAAGCATATCCACCTTTGGCTTCCTTCCTAGCCACTCCACATAGGGCACCCATTTGTCTGCTCCCACATGAGTCAAGGCTCTGTTCTTGGCCACACACGCGCTCCGCACCGCATCAGGCCAGAAATAGTCGGGTAGCCCGGCTTCAATGAGCAACCCGCGTGCCGCCTCCGTGATTGTGCGGTTCGCTCGCTCGGCGATGCCGTTCATTGCAGGGGAGTATGGCATGGTGAGGGAGTGCCGAATACCATTCTTCTTCAGCCACAACCCAAACTCCTTGCTCAGGAACTCTCCCCCTCGATCGGTGCGGATTGACTTGACTAGACGGTCTTGTTGCCGCTCCACCATCGGGAACCAATCCGTCTTCAACGTTTCAGCCACGTCGCTCTTCTTGGCCAGCACGTACACCCAAGTCATGCGGGTATAGACGTCGACAATGGTGAGAAAATACTCAGCTCCAGCAGCTCCAAGCTTCAGGGGGCCCACCACGTCCATCACCACCTCATCAAGCGGTGCCTTTGCCGTTGCCTCCGAACTAGGGAACGGAAACCGGGTGAACTTGGCTTGAATGCACGTCGGGCAGCCAAGCACCTCATCGGGCTCCCCCTTCACACGTATGCCAGCAACCATCTCATTCTTCACTAGCTGCTGCAAGATGGGCAGGGCCACATGCCCCATGCGCCGATGCAAGGTGAGCCAATCACACTCCCCCGTAGCTGAAGTTGGACTGGAGAATGCCGCGCTCGCAATAGCGCCCCACATACTCTCTCCGTAGTCCTCCTCCGCTGCTGCCTCTGGGTTCTCCTCACCCTTTTGCTGCTCCTTGGTTGCTGCACCACTCTCCTTAGGTTCACTGAACTTGCTGGTCCCTCCAGGTTTGCTCTTCTTGAGCTCATTCTCCTTAGCGCGACCGTTCGCGCCATCGTCGCTACCGACCGCTCCATCCTTGGTGCTGATGCTTGCTGCCACTTGCCTCTCCTTAGGCATAGGGACCACTGGGATCTGCCACATCTCGTTGTAGACATCCCTGTCCTCATGAAGGTCCCAAAGAATTCGATCGCCAAGCCTTGCGGTGTAGGTCTTGGCTCCCTTCGAGTTCGTGTCCATGCCGGCCTTTGCCAACCGCCGCACGGAAATCAGGTTTGCAGCAAGGCTGGGCACCCAAAGCACGTTCTTGAGGCCCACCATCTTCCCATCAGCACCCTTGAACATGGCCTTGCCCATGCCTTTCACCTCTGCTCGCTGCCCCAAAGCCGATGTGACATGCTTCACCGGTGACGGCTCGAGTTCGGTGAGCAAGTCCGGGCGAGGTGTCATGCTATAGGTAGCGCCACTATCAATCACCCAATAGTCCAGGGGGTGTAGGGTCACCTTCCCCACAGCTGCTGGCTCCTCAAAGCCTTCATCCTTCTCTGGACCAGCCGGTACTTGCGTCGACACGAAGTAGAATAGACCCGGGTATCGATCTTCGCTCGGGTCCTTGTCGTTGTCTCCGCTCTTCATGTTTGCAGCTCCGCCACCGCGACCGCCACGGCCTCCACGGCCTCGTCCTCTCCCTCCTCCTGCTCCTCTACCCTCTTGGCCTTGAGCAGGGGTCCAACCATCAGGGAGTTTGTAGCAGTCGCGCCACATGTGTCCGCTCTTGTGGCAATAGTGACACTCGCCGTCGAATCGGCCGCGACCGCGTCCGTAGCTCTTGTCGTCGCTGCCGTAACCGCCACTCCTGCGGCCTCCGCCGAAGTTGCTGCCACCAAACCTTCCTCCCCCTCGTCCTCTGCCTCTTCCTCGACCATATCCACGGCCGATGCTCGCTGCCCCAGCGCCATCCGCACTCGCCAACTCACGGCGGCGGAAATCCTCTTGAAGGATAGCTCGCTTCACGTCTTCAAGCGAGAGGCGGGGCAAGTCGCGATTAAGGTTGATGATGAGCGAGGACCATGACTCTGGGAGTAAGGCCAGCAACTTGGTCTTCTTTTGGAGCTCACTGTAGTTCAAATCAGCTCCCTCAAGCCGCGTCAACAAGTCGAAGAATTTCTGCACCCCTTCTTCAACCGCTTCGTTTTCTTCAATTCGTAGTGCCGCCATTTGCCGTTCCAACACCACCGCTACCGCCGCTGTTGCAGGAGCATGTACACCCTTGAGAGCAGCCCATGCCTTTGGTCCTTTCTCTGGTTCACGCTGGAATGGCTTGATGTGACGGATCTGACTGCTCCCCAACGCTTGCCCAAGTAAGAGATAGCCTTGTGCGCTCTTCCGCACCCACGGGCTCTTCTCCGGGTCGTTCTCGGGGCGCTTCTCCGTTCCTTCCATCACCTCCAGCAGGTCATAGTGGTCAAAGATGTTCTCCATCTTGAAGGACCATTCAGCAAAGTTGTCACCGTTGAACTTGTCAAGCCCAAACACCCTAGGCTCATCCCTAGGTGGGCCAAGACTTGGTTGCATGGGCGCCATGGCTGAATCACGGGGTTGGCCTTGAGCTTGAGCTTCTCCACTGCCACCAGCACCTCTGCCACCCCTTTCCTCAGGTCCAGACATTGTCGAAACTGCTCCAAGGGGCTCTGATACCACTTGTTATAGTCACAATAGGCTTGAATGTGCCTAAAACGAAAGATAGAGATCACAGACGGATTTCTGCACAGCGGCTTCAAACGTTGATAGCGTTCTACTCACAGCTGCAAATGACTTGATTCAAATTGGATCTGGAGCTTCTTCACGTCGTCTACAATTATCAATTTAGATTGCACGATTTGATAAAGAATTGACGACACAGCGTCGGTTTGAACGAACGGTATTATGGCAGCCACTATAGTCTTAGAACACAAGATAGGAAGAGTTACGAGTTGGGAATGACTCCCAGCTCCTACAAACCCCAAGAGCCGAGGTACAGTGATGTGGAACAGTGCCACACTGTCCCCAACCACGAAGGGTCTCGAAACTACCCTTCACTAGGGCCTACACCAAGTGAAATGTTACACTACACAAAGTAATGCAACTATCTTCAATATCTTGAGGTGTACCCTTTTGGCAAGCTTCGAATCACTTGAGGCTTGACACCAAGGCTCGGGCTCTTCATCACAAACTCATCCTTGAGTTCTTGATGGGTTTGCTGCACACACCTGCGACACGCCGAACGTTCGACACAGGACAAAATAGAAACCGCGCACGACAAAATAGAAACCGCGCGCGAGACACAAACGACCGCGTAACACGGGTCTAGCGATAACTCGCTATTGACTCGACACACACACTCGACATCATGACTCAACATTCACACACAATTATAAGCATGAAATATATATTATCCCATGCCCTCATACCATTCCATACACACACACATTCACGCACACGGACAACAAGCCGAGTGCAAACCGTAGGGTTGCACCAACAGTACGCTGCGCGTCAGCGGGGTGGGGGTGCTGGTCCCTGTGCCTACGTCCTGCGTACCGGCGACCGCACTGGTGAGCCGTGCGGTGGCCCGCACACCACCCAGCGCTGCTTCGGCCGCCTGACGGACGCTTGGCGTCTCCAGTTCCCTGACGCCACTGAGATCCCCCGCTGGGGCGAGCTGCTTAGGTCGGGGGTTGCTATCTTTGATCTAGACTATGATGCTATTCTTGCTGCCATGTATGTTGTGTCTACTAGTGATGAGGGTGACTGTTACCTGTGTGTTCCGCCTGACCCGGGCATTGAGGCTGCTGCTCTAGGTGCTGGTGAGGCTGCTGCTCTAGGTGCTAGTGCGTCTGCTGCCCCAGGTGCTGGTGAGTCTGCTCTCTCAGGTACCACGTCGGCTCAGGCCTTGCACACTTTCACCCTTGACTCGGGTGCTTCCCGCTCTTTCTTCCGAGACCGCACCACGCTTACGCCGCTTAGTAGGCAGGTTGCGGTCTCCCTGGCGGACCCCTCTGGGGGTCCTGTCCTTGCCCACTTCTCCACTGTCTTACCGTGTCCGGCGGCCCCCTCTGGCACCCTGTCAGGTCTCTACCTCCCCTCGTTCTCCACGAACTTGGTGAGTGGTGCTGATCTACAGGATGGGGGGGTTGACCAGTTCACTCCTGCGAGTCAGCGGGTGACCCACTGTACTTGTGCTCGGACGGGCCGACACTTGGCCACGTTTACCCGTCAGTCGGGGTCGAGCCTGTACACACTGACTACTGAGTCTCCTCCGGTCGCTGAGTCTGGTCAGGTAGCTGCGTCGGGTCAGGTGTTTGCTGCGGCGTCCAGGACTGGTCCTGAGTCTGCTCCCTGCTCGTGTCGTCTCCTGTCCCACCGGACTCTCCTCTGGCACCACCGCCTTGGTCACCCCTCCCTGCCTCGTCTCCGAGGCATGGCCTCCCGTTACCTTGTCTCTGGTCTTCCCCGGTCCCTCCTTCCCCTCCCTCCGGGGCCTGCCCCCACCTGCGTTCCCTGCGTCGAGGGGCGGCAGCGCGCCGCTCCTCACTCCTCCGAGTTTCCTCTGACAGAGGCTTCACTGCAGACTCTTCACATGGACGTGTGGGGCCCCGCCTGCGTCCGTGGACAGGGTCACGAGCGTTACTTCCTGTTGGTGGTTGACGACTACTCGCGTTACACCACGGTGTTCCCCTTGCGCAGCAAGGGTGACGTCACTGAGGTGTTGATCGACTGGATCCGCGCAGCTCGTCTGCAGCTCAGAGAGAGTTTTGGCTCGGACTTTCCTGTTCTGCGTCTGCACTCTGACAGAGGCGGGGAATTTTCCTCTGGCCTTCTGGGAGCCTTCTGTCGTGCACAGGGCATCCGCCAGACGTTCACGCTTCCGGCCTCTCCACAGCAAAATGGGATTGCTGAGCGCCGCATTGGCATGGTCATGGATGTCGCTCGTACGTCCATGATCCATGCGGCTGCTCCCCATTTTCTGTGGCCGTTCGCGGTTCAGTACGCGGCGCATCAGATCAACCTTCAGCCCCGAGTCTCCTTGCCAGAGACCTCCCCCACCTTGCGGTGGACGGGGAAGGTTGGCAATGCGTCTGCGTTTCGTGTCTGGGGATCTCGGGCGTTTGTCCGACTTGTCTGCGGACAAGCTGTCCCCCCGTGCTGTTCCCTGCGTCTTCCTTGGCTTCCCCCCTGACGCGCCTGGTTGGCAGTTTTACCACCCCACCTCGCGCCGTGTTCTGTCCTCCCAGGACGTCACGTTTGACGAGTCGATTCCGTACTACCGTCTCTTCCCCTACCGCACTGCGCCCCTTCCCCCGTCGCCGCTCTTCCTCGCGCCAGGTCCCCCCCCGGTAGACCCTCTCCCCCCTCAGGGTCCTGCCCCGTCAGGTGTGTCCCAGGTAGACGCTGTCGAGCCTGTCGAGGTAGCTGTTGACTCTGGTGCTGCTAGGGGTGCTGAGCCTGCGGGTGCGGGGTCTGGGGGTGCTGAGCCTGGGGGTGCTGAGTCTGGGGGTGCTGAGCCTGGGGGTGCGGAGCCTGGGGGAGCGGAGCCTAGGGGTGCTGAGCCTGGGGGTGCGGAGCCTGGGGGTACTGGGTCTACTCATGTGGCCTCTCACGGTGCTGGGTCTGGGGGTCCTTCGGGTACTTTGTCTCGGCGGGAGCTACCCTCTCCACAGGAGCTGCGCGAGTGGTTTGCCAGGCGTTGGAGCCGTGCTGCTGGTGCTGGAGGTGCTGCTGTTGCTGTTGACCCTGGGGTCGGCGCTGGAGGTACTGGAGCCACTGGTCCTGGAGGTGCTTGTACTTGCGGTACTGGAGCTGCTGGGACTGGGGGTGCTGCTGAGGCTGCTGGATTTGGTCCTGCTGGAGGTGCTGCTGGTCCTGCTGGAGCTACTGGGGGTGCTGGTGCTGGAGGTACTGCTGGCGCTGGTGCTTCTGAGGGTGCTGGAGTTGACGCTCCTGGAGCTGGAGGTGCTGCTGGCGCTGGTGCTGCCGCTGGGGGTGCTGGTGCTGTCCCTGCTGTTTCCGGAGGCACTGCGCGGCCGCGGCCGTACTTCGTTCCGCTCCTTGAGTAGGTTCTTGGTCTCCCGCCTTCTACTGGTCCTCCTCCCTTAGAGTGTCCACAGCCTGTCCAGTCTGAGTCACATTTACAGCCCGCCTCCCCACTGCCGGCTCCTTCTCCCTACACTGGTCCTACTGGAGGTCTTGCTGAGCGTCGTGAGCCTGCGTCTCGTCCTGCGTCGCCGGTTCGTGCTGTTCGCGCTAGTCGTCGTGTTCCGCGTCCGCGTCCTCCTGCGGTCCCGGGAACGCACCAGATGGCACTGCGTCCTTCCACTGCTCCGCAGCGTGTCTCTTTGCCGTCTCCTCCAGCGTCCTCTTTTCCTGCTCTTGCTGACCCGGAGTCTGACTCTCTTCGTGCTGCCAGTCCTACTGACACGCGTCTCCTGGCTACTGTCGTCACTGACCCTTCCTTTGAGTCCACTGCTGCGTCTGCCTTAGTTGCTGAGCTTGTCGACTTCGCTGCTCACTGTCGTCTAGACTACGCCGCTAGTCTTGTTGCTAAGTCTGAGTCTGTCTGTCCTCCGTCCGTCGGGGGTGAGTGTGCTCTTGACACGAACGTCCTTGAGGACAGGCAGGAGGAGTTCCAGTGTTTTGCTGCTGCTTTGCCTCATCTCGTGTCCATGCTGATTGCCCCTGAGGGAGACCCGGATGCACCAGACATCCCGACTCCTCGATCGTACGCTGAGGCGATCGAGGGTCCCTACTCCTCACAGTGGCAGTCAGCCATGGACGCAGAGATGGCTTCCTGGAAGTCCACAGGCACCTACGTTGACGAGGTTCCCCCACCTGGGGCGAACATCGTCAGTGGCATGTGGATTTTCAGGGTGAAGCGGCCGCCGGGTTCTCCGCCTGTCTTCAAGGCGCGTTACGTGGCTCGAGGCTTCAGTCAGCGGCAGGGAGTTGACTACTTTCAGACCTTCTCTCCCACCCCGAAGATGACCACTCTTCGGGTGCTGCTACACATAGCCGCTCAGCGTGACTACGAGCTTCACTCTCTTGACTTCAGCACAGCGTTCTTGCAGGGCAGCCTGCACGAGGAGATCTGGCTGCGCCGCCCACCTGGCTTCATTGGGTCGTTTCCTCTTGGTACCCAGTGGAGCCTCCGGCTGCCAGTCTACGGTCTCCGCCAGGCGCCTCGTGAGTGGCACGACACACTGAGGACTACACTTGCGGCTCTTGGGTTTGCTCCTGCTACTGCCGACCCGTCGCTGTTTCTGCGCACCGACACCTCTTTGCCGCCGTTCTACATCCTCGTGTACGTCGACGACTTGGTCTTTGCCACTGCTGACACTGCTGGACTCGCCCACGTGAAGTCGGAGCTGCAGAAGAGACACACGTGCACAGACCTGGGTGAACTGCGCAGCTACCTTGGCTTGCAGATCACCCGGGACAGAGCACAGCGCACCATCACTCTGACTCAGTCACACATGGTGCAGCAGGTCCTTCAGCGCTTCGACTTCAGGTACTCCTCGCCTCAGGCCACTCCTCTGTCTACTCGCCCCTCGCTCTCAGCTCTGCCTTCGGATGAGTCCGTAGAGCCGAGTGGCCCGTACCCAGAGCTTGTTGGCTGCCTCATGTACCTGATGACCTGCACACGACCTGACCTTGCATACCCTCTTAGCATCTTGGCACGCTATGTTGCTCCTGGGAGACACCGACCAGAGCACATGGCTGCTGCGAAGAGGGTGTTGCGCTACTTGTGCAGTACGTCGGGTATGGGGCTAGTGCTTGGAGGGCGGCGTTCAGTGGTCCTCACAGGTCACGCAGACGCTTCTTGGGCTGACGACCAGGCTACGCAGCGGTCGTCACAGGGTTACACCTTCAGCCTTGGTTCCGGCTCTGTTTCGTGGCGGTCTACCCGCTCGTCTTCTGTTCTCGGCTCCAGCTGTGAGGCCGAGATCTACGCAGGGGGCATGGCTGCACAGGAGTTACGCTGGCTCACCTACCTGCTGACCGACCTGGGAGAGCCGCCTCGTTCCCCTCCAGTTCTGTACGTAGACAACAAGGCCATGCTGGCCTTGTGTCGGGAGCACAGACTGGAGCACAGAACGAAGCACATTGCTCTTCGCTACTTCCTTGCTCGTGAGCTGCAGCAGCGTGGTCAGCTGCGCCTTGCTTACGTGGCCTCTCAGGCCAACACTGCTGATATCTTTACCAAGGCACTTCAGCCTTGTGATCATCAGCGCTTTTGTACGATGCTAGGTCTTGTGCCTACTTGGCCTCACTTGCTCACTTCTTGACCTTGCTTGTACTGTGATCTATATATACCTGCACTTGCTTGTTCACCTTTATATATATACTCCTGCATGTGAACTGGCCTTGTGGCCTTGACCTTGTGCTCGGACTGTGTGGTGACGTTGTGATCCACCCTGAGCGTGTTTGCTTTGCTCTTCTTGACTGGTCTTGTGACCCCTAGTTCTCCCCCACTTTGCCTATGGGGGTGTGTCAGATATATATGACTTAGCTGATGTAGGCTATAGTGGGGTATAGCACATATGGGGTACACATTTCTAGGGTTTGCACTTGTACCCAACTTTTCCCTTAGTCATTTCATTCCTCGTTTCTTCACACCAGCGCCTTGAGCTCCGCATCCATCGCGGCACGCCACTCCTTGGCGTGAGGACCGGTTAGGGCCTGGCGAGGATTCTTTGGCTCCACGGCCCGTGCAAGAGTAGAGACGGATGTGTGCAGGCCGAGAAGTTGAAGGCCTGACACATTGGTGGTGTCTGCGGTGGTGGGGACTTCCACCACGTCATAGTCTCCGCTCTCATAGCCAGGTGCTGCAGTGCTTGGCTCTGCTCGGCCCCGTGATGGTCCTGGCGCAGGGTCGTCATCGCTGTCATCGTCGTCGTCGTCGCGCGGGTGAGGTGGAATGTTGGGGTGTTCGTCGGTATCGTCGCGATCCAGCGCTGCTGCTGCTGCTTCATCTTCAGGGGTCGCGAAGCTGCGGCCGCTGTTGACGTAGCCGCGTGCCTGGTTGCGGCGCTCGTCCTCGATCCACTGCTTCAAGGTGAGTCGCTCGTAGAAGAGTATGTCACGCGCAGGAACGATCTCCTTGCTGTCCATGTCAAGAATGAGCCAGCCTTTATGCTCGTGACTGAGCCCCAGATGAACTCCCCAGCGCGCGCGATGAACGAATTTGCCGATTGTTGCCGAAGTCGGCCGGTATTGCACCATGCATCCCCAAACCCTCAGCATGGAGGGGTCTCCCCTTGAACCAGTCCACTTCATGTGAGGGGACATGTTATCCCTGTTGGCGGTGGTGGAGAGAAGGTTGTGCAGGCGCACCGCGTGGTTCATGGCGTAGGGCCAAAATTTCTTTGGCAGGCCGGACTGATTCATGATGGCGCGGACCTTGGTCATGAGCGTGCGATTGACTCTCTCGGCGACGCCTTGCTGCTGGTGAGCATAGGGGAGAGAAATCTCATGCTTGATCCCCTTCTCTGTGAGCACACTCTCCAGCTCATTGCTGCGAAATTCTTTTGCCCCATCACTCTGCCAGATCTTCAGTTTCCTTCCGGACTGTCGCTGCGCGTGCGCGAGGAAGATGCGGAATACCTCCGGAGCCTTGGAGCGGGCATCGACGTTTGCAATCCACACGTGGCGTGAGTAGGCATCGATGAAGGTGAGAGTATACTTCTCGCCGTTGATGCCGTCGCAGGTGAGCACGATGAAATCGCTGTACACCTTCTCCAACTTCTTGTAGCGGTTGGTGCTTGGCTCCAGAGAGGGGTAGGCAGTGTGGGAGAGTGCAGCTGTGGGGCAGACTGTGCAAGTGGTTGGATGGGGGGTGGTGTGCTGTAACTCCGTCCCGTCGGGGCGCAGCAGTGCTCCTGGCGGAAAAACTTTTGCGCGGAGGCAGTTGGCGAGTGTCTGGCGCGAGGGGTGCCCCATCCGCTGGTGCCAGAGATCGTCCTCGGCGCGAATGCCGGAGGTGCGCTTGTAGCGGGTGTGGTACTCTGCTGCCTCCTCCGCCGTGAGTTCTGGGATCTGGAGTGGAGGTTCTTCCTCTTCTCGTGGTTCTGCTTCGTTGTCCGGCTCCTCTGCTTCTGCTTCTGCCGTTGCTTCCCCTTCTGCAGGTGTCGTTGTGAGGTAAAGCGCGAGAAACTCACGGTCGGGGATGGTCGTGAGCGGGGTCGTAGTACCTTCGATGAAGCGCGCAAACGGATCTGGGCGGGAGATTGGACCGAGTGAGTCCCGCGGAGGCGTTGGCGGTACATTCCCCTCCTCAATCTCCGACCAGGGATCGCTCCAACGATGAGGTGAACGTGGAGGTTCGTGAGTGCGCGGGGGTCGTCCGAGAGGAACGACAACGCGGGGTGGTGCTTCTCCGCGTTCTACTTGCATTTCTCGTTCAGCTTCGTCCAATTCTTCTTGCGTGAGTTCTCCTTCGTCGGGCTCGACTGTTCCCCATCCTCCCGTGGTAACCGTACCACTAGCACTGGCTCCCCATGCTCCAGTGGCGGATGCCCAGGTTGTTCCTCCTTCTTTATTGTCATCGACGTCGCCCCATCCGCCGTGTCGTGCTGACTCTTCGTCCCATCCGGTTGCGATGCGCTCCTCATACAGCTTTTGCTTCTTGTCCGCCCGGGCCTTATCTTGTTCTTCCTTGACGCTCAGCTCTTCAGGTGCGTCAGGATCCTTCCAGGTGGGGTCAATCTCGCGGCGGTAGACTTCGCGAGTGTACGGGCGCGGTCGTTCTTCTTCGTCGAGGGTGCGCGCGTTGGCTTTGAGGACGAATTTTAGGGTGTCCGAGTAAGGCCGTGGTCTCTCCACCCGTTCCTGTCCGAATTCCTTGCTCGGCTCACCGAAGATGCGGTGAGATGACACGGCAAGTTCTTCTCTGGTCATCCCAGTAGGTTCTGCCTCGGCGCTTTCTGCTTCTTGGATTGCCGCTTGCTCCCTTTCGACTTTCTCCGTGCGACTTGCGGTGGGCGTGTGGCAGGTTGTACAGAGACCGTTGACGTCCGGTTCGTGGAAGTTGATCTCGCGGGGGTGAGGGCTGCGGCGAACCCACGGTCGGCCGTCCGGATGCTCCCATGACTCTTTGTTCATGAAGGCGAACTCGAGGGGGACAAGATCCACGAGTTCGTCCGATGACGCGTGACAGGGAGGTATGTCGAAGTCCAGGATGTAGATCCCGTTGATAGAGCGGGCTCGTCCGAGGTACTTGAACGTTTCGGGAGGAGTGTCCGGGGGAGCATAGGTAAGGATGAGATCGCGTGTGGCAAGATCCGTGTGAATGATGACGCCGCAGTCACGGAGTTGTCCAGCCGAGAGCAGGTTGAAACGGAGGTTTGGGACGTAGAGCACGTCGTTGAACGAGATGTGAGTGTTGCTATCTCGTGCTTGCAGGACGACAAGGCCTTGTGAGTTAGCGCGCAGCTGCTCGTTGTTGGCGACGGTGACGTAGGTTGCGGGGGCGCGGCTCAGGTTTGAGACATAGCGCGTTGATCCTACCATGTGCTGTCCGCAGCAGCTGTCCAGGTACCAGGTGTTATGGTTGTCGGTGTTGTTTCGTCGCAGCAGTAGCGCCAATCGCGGAGTTACCAGGGTGGCCTTGTAGCGCCTGTGAAAGTAAGGATCTTCGTCCTCCTTCCATCCCACTGGTACGTAGTGTTGATTGTCGTGTGGCGGGCTTTCCCGCAGCGTGATTGGTTGATTCCAATCCTGCTCGTCCTCGTCGTGTAGGTAGTAGTGGTCCTCAGTGAGGGGATCATTCCACCCTTCTTCTGGTTCCAGAAGTCTCCCTTGCACCTCGTTCTCCTCATCTGGTTCGTCGGTGCGGCGGCGGCGCGTCGCCATGTTCGCGATGACGTTCCTGGGAGCTCCTGACTGAGGTCCTTGATTTTGTTGGTGTTGGTGTTGTGCAGGGGGACGAGTTTGCTGATGCTGAGGTTGAGGATGACGAGCGTCTTGTCGGCCAACCCAGTTGTTGTGGTGAGTGGAATATGGGTGGCGGAAGGTGGATCGGGATTTGCATCGATCCGTTGAGTGTCCAAAGACCTTGCATATTTTGCAGTAATGGCGCCTTGGTTGTCGTCGCTCTTCTCGGTTGTCCGTGTAGAAGGCGAGGCGCTCTCGGCGCAGTGCGGAGCTTGTTCTGCTCGAGTCCATGTCCTGCTGTTCGGACAAAAGTGCGGCGCATAGCGCGGCTTCGGAGATGATTCCTCGCTGTCGGAGTAGCGCTTTGCAGGGCTTCCACTCTGGCCCGAGTCCTTGAAGGACTATATTAACGAAGATCTCTTCTGAGATTGTACTCCCATGCTTCGTGATCTGGTCACGAATGTTGCGACAGCGGTTAATGTAAGGATTTGCCTTCTCCCCGTGCCCCATTTTTATCTCCAGAAGTTGCTGCAGAAGCCTGCTGGCGGTGACCGAATCCTTCGGCTGATAAACCTCAACGAGATGCTTCCAGGCTTCCAAGGCTGGAGCGTCGCTCTCCTTGTAGGAGCGAATGTTGAGTTGTTTTGCAGGCGTCATATTGCGAAGCAGCACACTGTAGGCCATGAGGGACTCGCTGTAATACTGAGCCCTGGCGACTTCGGTGTTTTCCACCGGTTTAGGGTAGGAGCCGTCGAAATAGTGGTAGATCTGCGCCGTTTGTAGGAGAAGCTCAAGCTCAAAACTCCAGGTATAGAAATCCTTGCCGTCAAACGCGGCAGTAGTTTTGATTTTTGAAACGCTAAGGAAGCGTGCTTGCGCAGAGTTGATAGCTTCATCACTTGGACGGGAGGCAGTTGTTGCTGATTTGTCTGTGTCAAGGGAGAAGGTGTGCGTGGCGGTATCACGGCTTTTCTCAGCCGGTTGTCCAGGTTGTGCTGGTTGGGAAGAGGTTCCCGCATCGCCTTTGCGCAGATCTTGGAGTTCTTTCTCCATGGTCGAAAGTCGAGCGAAAAGTTGCTCGAGAGCGGCTGTGCCGATCGTGGTTGTCGCCTCATTTGTCGCAGCCGGATTGGATTGTCCTTCAGCCGTCAGATTTGCTTGGCCTCCGGATCCTCCGGCCATCTTGGTCTTGGAGCGTGTGCCGCTCGCCAGATCTTGGTTCGGCGAATTTCACGGAAATGAAGTTGCGAAGAATCCCTGAGTAGCTCTCATACCATGTTACAATCCCAAGTGGGACTTAGCGAAGGATCGCTCAGGGTTGATCGCAGAGTAGTGTTGCAGCGGAAGTTTTGAATCTCAGGTCAGAGTGAATGTAAATGACTGAGTTGATAATAGCATGCATACATCGAGTTTATATAAGAGTACAAGGGAATACGAAAAGACCTTGACTAGCCATGTACTCTAAGGGGTACATTCCCTTATTACAGCAAATTCAAACCGTGCGGCGCGGGAACCCGTTTTGAACATGTTCCCGCTCTTTCCACTTCAAATGTTTCTGCCTGCATCGGTCTTGGTCAGACGGTTGCTGCGTCGCTTCGACTCTTCTGACTCCTCGACTTCGTACTCGGTAGAGTCGGCTCCTGCAGCATACAAGAATGCCTTACTCATAAAACTTCATATCGTAACAGCTAGGTCAAAGGCAGATTCTGCCTGAAATCCTCGTAGACTGTCAGATTTCGGGCAGATGTTGCGATTATGCAGAGTGAGACTTCTTTCCCCGGTAAAGAAAGAGCGCGTTACTACGACCCTGATTTTCAATTCTCGACCCTGAACATTCAGAGTTCACTACTTCTCAACCCTGAGCAATCAGGGTGCTATTTTTCTGGAAAATGTGCCTTCAGGGTAAAAAAGATATATTAGGTTGAACTCAGGGTACCTAAATTTGAAACGTCAGCCCTGCCCTGATCCCAACATGCGCTGAAAATGCAGCGGGCATGGTTCATTCGCCAAAACCCTTTCGACTCGATACCAGGGCTAATTTTTTGTTTTTGCCAACCCTTACGATCAGTGTTGCACATGTTCAAACTGATAATCAGTGTGACCCCTTGTGGGAAAACTGATTCATCAGGGTTTCTGCTTAGTTTGAATATTCAACCCTGAGGCATCAGTGTACGGTACAATGTTCTCGAACCCTGCTGAAATTGTCATTAACAGAGCACACAATAACAAATTTACAATTTTGACAGTTGGCAATCGGGAATCCCGGGTTACGGGGTAGAGGGGTTAGGGGAAGGGGGGGGGGCGGGGGGTGGCTGGTACTCGCTTCAGGGTAAAACTCGCTAAGAGGATCGGCAACACTGAGGCGACAGTGTGCCTTATTCGTAAACCCTGGCACATCAGGGAAAATCAAGGTCAAAAAAAAAAAACCCTACGGCATCAGTGTTACACCCAAAAATCACACTGATAATCAGGGTATCAGGGTGATTTACCCTGATAAAATACCTGCTCGATACCATCAAAATCTCAGAAAGTGAATGCAACGGGATGATCAAACTAGCAAGTGTGGAAGTACAAATATGCAACCCTAACAACTGTACTCCCTATTGTGCTACTCACTGTAGCCTACAAGCATAGAATTACATTTGACACACCCCCATAGGCTAAGTGAGGGGCATCAAAGCAAGCAAGGTGAACAAACGGTCACAAGACCAGTCAAAGCAAGAAACAAGGCAAGCTCAGGGTGGATCTCAAGGACACCACACAAATTCCGAGCGCAAGCAAGCGGCCACAAGGCCAGTTCAAGAGTTCACTAGGATATAAATAGGAAGCACAACAAGCAGAGCAAACAACAAGACTACAGCAACCGAGGGCCTACCTCAACAAGCCCCAACTGCACACAGAACTTGTGGTGATCACCAAGCGCCAAGGCCTTGGTGAAGACGTCTGCAGTGTTGGCCTCTGAGGCCACAAAGTCCAGGCGTGCCTGGCCGCGTCGCTGCAGCTCTCGCAGGAGGAAGTACCTCACGTCAATATGCTTCACTCTGCTCTCCAGTCAAGGCTCTCGACACAGGAGGATCATGGCCTTGTTGTCAGTGTACAAGGTCGGTGCAGAGCGAGGCCGCTCACCAAGGTCGGCGAGCAAGAAGGTCAACCAGCGAAGCTCCTGTGCCGCCATGGCAACAGCGTAGATCTCTGCCTCTGCACTGGAAGTAGCCACAGACGACGACCGTGTAGACCTCCACGACACAGCACCAGCTCCCAGACTGAAGCAGTAACCCTGAGTCGAACGCTGAGTCTCCACGTCGTCCGCGTAGGAAGAGTCGCAGTGACCAGTCAACGCCACTGGCTGAGTCCCTCCAAGCACAAGCCCCATGCCTGATGTAGTCGCCAGGTACTTCGCCACCCTCACAGCAGCTGTCCAGTGGACAGGGCGGTGTCTCCCAGTCGCAACAAAGCGAGAAAGGATGCTGAGTGGAAAGGCGAGGTCCGGTCGAGTACAAGTCATCAGGTACATGAGGCAGCCCACCAGCTCTGCGTAGGGTCCACTGGACTCAAAGGGCTTGTCAGGAAAGGGGCCCGTGAGTCTGTGGTCAACAGCAAGAGGAGTGGGCTGTGTGGTGGAGAACTGGAAGTCGAACCGCCGAAGGACCTGCTGCACCATGTGTGACTGCGTCAGTGTGATGGTGCGAGCGGCTCTGTCCCGGGTGATCTGCAGGCCAAGGTAGCGCTGCAGCTCACCCAGGTCAGTGCACTTGTGTCTCTTCTGCAGTTCGGACTTCACCTGAGCCAGGGCTGCCCTATCTGCTGTAGCAAACACCAAGTCGTCGACGTAGACAAGGATAAAGAAAGGAGTAGAACCCGCTCGAACAAACAGCGACGGGTCGGCGGAGGACGGGCTGAACCCAAGGTCACGAAGCGTGGAGCGAAGAGTGTCGTGCCACTTACGGGGCGACTGGCGGAGACCGTAGACTGGTCGCCTCAGGCTCCACTGGGTCCCAGGTGGGAAGGTGTCAGTGAAGCCAGGAGGACGGCGCAGCCAGATCTCCTCGTGCAGTCGGCCCTGGAGGAACGCAGTGGAGAAGTCGAGGGAGTGCAGCTCGTAGTCTCGCTGTGCTGCTATGTGGAGTAACACCCGAAGAGTAGTCATCTTCGGGGTCGGGGCGAAGGTCTGGAAGAAGTCAACTCCCTCACGCTGACTGAAGCCCCTAGCCACGTAGCGCGCCTTGAACACCGGCGGTGCTCCAGGCGGCCGCTTCACCTTGAAGAGCCACATGCCATCGACTACGTTCGCCCTGGGAGGGGGAACTGCGTCGACGTAGGTGCCTGTGGATCTCCAAGACGCCAGCTCTGAATCCATAGCCACTTTCCACTGAGAGGCCCACGCCCCTGACACTGCATTGCGGTAAGTGCGAGGAGTCGGTATGTCAAGGGCGTCGGGGTCTCCCTCAGGGGAGAGCAGCATGGCACACACAGAGGGAGAAGCGGCTGCCCAGTACTCCAGCTCAGACTCTCTGTCCTCTAGGACGTCACAGCCAAGGGCAAACCCACCCCCGACGGACAGAGGACGGTAGGGAGGAGCTGGCACCACACGGGTGGCGTAGTCAAGGCGGCTGGCGGCAGCAAACTCAGCGACAGCGGCAGTAAGAGCCGAGGCAGACGACGGAGGGAAACGAGAGTCGGAAACAAGAGTGGCGAGGACATGTGCGGCAACAGGACGAACAGCGCGGTAGTAGTCAGTGATAGGAGTGGGGAGGGCTGGGAGAGAGGACGGAGGAGGAGACGGGAGAACGGACACAGGAGAAGGAGAACGACGACGAGACGAACAAAGGAGGGCAGTGTGGAGGTCAGTAACAGGGGACGAGTGACGAGCACGCGGAGGACAACGAGTGATCAAGTCGCGACGGACAGAGGGAGGAGGAGAAGACCAGACCGCCGGACGGTCGTCAGAAGGAGGCAACGGAGGAACAAACACAGGAGGAGACTGGGAGCGGACAGGAGGAGAGGAGGAAAGGCCAAGGGCCCGCAGGCCACTCACAGGTGGGAACAACTGCCGCTCCAGAGGAAGCTGCGGTGGCGGCTGCGGCCGCTGCTGCTGCGGCTGCGGCTGCTGCTGCTGCGGCTGCGGCTGCGGCTGCGGCTGCGGCTGCCGCTGCCGCTGCTGCTGCTGCTGCTGCTGCTGCTGCTGCTGCTGCCGCTGCTGCTGCTGCTGCTGCCGCTGCTGCTCCAGAAGGTCCAGCACCCGCAGCTCCTGCCGCTCCCTCTCCAACCGCTCCTGCTCCTCACGCTCACGCCGACGGGCAGCCTGGAGACGCGTGTCGTGGCGGTGGGGAGGCGGAGTGGACTCCGCAGAACCAGGGTCTCCAGCGTCAGTCTCCTCAGACTCAGCACCCCCAGAACCAGCACCGCCAGTGCCAGGACCTCCAACTCCAGCACCCCCAGAACTAGCACCGCCAGTGCCAGCACCCCCAACTCCAGCACCCCCAGAACCAGCACCTACAGTGCCGGCACCTCCTGCTCCAGCACCCCAAGAGCTAGCGCCACCTGCGCCAGCACCTCGAGCTCCAGCACCCCCAGAGCTAGCGTCACCTGCGCCAGCACCTCCAGCTCCAGTACCCCGCGACCGAGCACCCCCAGACCGAGCACCGCCAGCGGCTGCACCTCCAGCTCCAACACCAACCGAGTCCACAGTAACCTGTCGCGGAAGTGCCGAAGGCTGCTGAGGGGACTGTGAGGAGGACTGCGGGGAGAGAGACACTACCTGACGCGCGACCGAGGGTAGAGGGGTAGCGTGGGACACACCAGACGGGGCAAGACCAGGGGGGGGCGGGGGTACCGGAGGAGCGGGAGCAGGAGGAGGAGAGGGTGCGAGGAAGAGAGGGGGAGGGGGTACCGGGAGACCTCGACAGGGGTACCGGGTGTAGTAGGACACGGACTCGTCAAACCGGACGTCACGGGAGTCTAGGAACTGGTGGAGGGGAGGGTGGTAAAAGGACCAGTCAGCAGAGTCCACTGGGAAACCAAGAAAGACACAGGGGACGGCGCGTGCCGAGAGCTTGTCCGCGGAGGTGTCGCGAACAAGTGCAAGGCAGCCCCAGACTCAAAAGGCCGACCCAACACCAGGGGATCCAGTCCAAAGACTGGTCGGTGAAGCCTCGGGCCGCGAGACACGCGGCTGGAGGTTCAGCTGGTGTGCGGCGTAGCGAACCGCGTGGGGCCACAGAAAATGGGGCGCACGGGCATGAATCATGGACGTGCGGGCGATGTCCATGACCAAGCCTATGCGGCGCTCAGCAACCCCATTCTGCTGTGGGGACTCTGGCAGCGTCCAGGACTGGGTGATGCCCTGTTCGCCGCAGAATCCGCCGAGAATGCCGGAGCGAAACTCGCCCCCACGGTCGGAGTGAAGACAACTGACTCGACGACCACGAGTGCCCTCAGTGGCTAGAAGCCACCTGATCAGCGTAGCAGTCACCTCGGACTTCTTCGCAAGAGGGAACACTGTGGTGTACCTGGAGAAGTCGTCGACGACCACCAGAAAGTAACGCTCCCTCCCAGACCCCTGCGTCGGGGCAGGGCCCCAGACGTCCAAGTGGAGAGTCTCGAAGGGAGCGGTGGCCGGGCGAAGGGAGGAGGAGTGGGGAGTGGCGCGTAAGCGACCGGCGACGCAAGGAGTGCAAGGGGGAGCAGGGGAGGTGGGGAGCGACGGAAAGGTGCGTGGGAGACCGGTGACCAGCCCGTGAGTGGTCATCCCGCGGAGGCGGGGGATCGACGGGTGGCCAAGGCGGTGGTGCCACAAGACGGTCCGGTGGGTGAGGGACCGACAGGAGAAGGACGCAGCGACTGGACTAGACAGCGTGACCTGACTAGACACTGCAACTGGATCGGACTCTGCTACCGGGGGGGACGAAGCAACCTGACCAGACGCAGCTACCTGCGGGGTGGGAGTGTGCAGAACGAAGAGACCTGAGTGGGGCTCTCTGGTGAACGTGGCAAGAACTGCCCCGGTGGAAGAGTCCGTACAGATCGCAGTCCTCCCGTGCGCAGGAAAAGTGACTGTGATCCCCCGGTCCTGAAGGTATCCAACACCCACCAAGTTCCGAGAGAACGAGGGGATGTAGAGACCAGTGAGGAAACCGGAGGGGACAGCTGGGCACGGGAGAGTGGTCGAGCTGCGAGCAACTGCTGGTCCTGAAGTAGGATCAGCCAGGGCAACTGGGACTGGAGCCGAAAGAGGTGTAACAGTGGTGTGGTCGCGAAAGAAGCACTGGGACGCGCCGGAGTCCAGTGTGAAGGAGAGCGACGCAACAGCAGTCGTCACGGCTGGGCTAGTGACTACACAAGCACCTACACTAAAAGCACAAGTACCTACACTAGCAACAGGCAAAGGTCCTAAGCTAGGTACACGCAAGCCAAGAGATCCGTACGTGACAGAATAAACAGCATCCATAGACATATCAAACACAGGGTAACCACTACGAAACAAACCGGGCCAGATCGGGGGAGTCGACTCAGGCCCAAAACGCTCACGGTATAGGTCGTCGAGGCGACTGTAGCAGCGCGGTGTAGAGTGGTCAGGACGCCAGCAGGTAGTGCCAGCACCAGGGCCGGTCAGGATCCGGTACTGGCAGGGGCCGACGTCGCGGCCACTGCGACGAGCCCCCAAGCTGGCTGGGCAGCTGCTGCAGCCAACGCTACCCGAACCGCCAGGCCGCCACGGCTGCTGAGGGCGCCACAACTGCTGAGGGCAGAGCTGCTGCTGAGGGCGCCACTGCTGCTGCGGGTGCCACTGCTGAAACTGCCGCTGCTGCTGTCCCTGCTGCTGGAAGACCCTAGTGGACGCCATGATAAAGGCTAGGAGCGGCAGGAGCTAGGGACGGCCGCAGTGAAAACGAGAACAACTAGGAGCGCCAGGTAAAACTAGGCGAGGAACGGCTGGAGCACGGAGCACACGGAGCTAGGAGCGCCAGGTGAAACTAGGCGAGGAACGACCGGTGCTAGAACGGCTGGAGCTGAAACGGCTGGAGCTAGAACGGCTGGAGCGAGAACGGCTGGAGCGAGAACGGCTGGAGCTAGGCACGGCTGGAGCTAGGAGGGGCTGGAGCTAGAACGGCTGGAGCGAGAACGGCTGGAGCTAGAGACTGTAAGTGCGGCTGTCGGCTGCCGCTAGTGGAGCCAGTGGCAGTGGAAAGTACGCGCGAGAAAGGGGCTGCAGTACTGACGGCTGCGGGAGGTAGGGAACTGTGCAGGTTGTCCGGCAAGCAGGAACGCGGGCGACAGTTGCAGCCGCCCACCCTGAACCCCCCCCTTTTTTTTTTTTTCTTAGGGTTTAATTAATTAATTTAATTTTCTGGCGCTAAAGCGCTGCGGGGCGCGCTGCCTGCAGGGTGTGCTGCCTGCGGGGCGCGCTACCCGCGGGGCGCGCTGCCTGCGGGGCGCGCTGCCTGCGGGGCGCGCTACCCGCAGGGCGCGCTACCCGCGCGGCGCGCTACCCGCGGGGCGCGCTTCCTGCGGGGCACGATTTCTGCGGGGGGGCGCGCTACCTGCGGGGCGGGGCGACGCGGCGGGCTAGGGGCAGGGCGCACGGGCGCGCACGGGCTAGGGGCAGTGCGCACGAGCGACGGTACGGGCTGGGGCAGGGCGTATGGGCGACGTGACGGGCTGGGGCAGGGCGCACGGGCGACGCGACGGGCTAGGGCACGGCGCACGGGCTCCGCGACGGGTTAGGGCAGGGCGCACGGGCGACGCGACGGGCTGGGGCAGGGGCCACGGGTTACGCGACGGGCTGGGGCGGAGGCGCGATACGGAGGGCGTGGAGGGCGCGTAGGGGAGGGCTAGGCGCGGAGGCGCGGATGGCGCGTTACGGAGGGCGCGGAGGGCGCGTTACGGAGGACACGGATGGCGCGGATGGCGCGGAGGCCGCGTTACTCGAGGCTAGGGCACGGAGGGCGCTAGGGCGCGTGGAGGAGGGCGCGTAAGGCGCGGAGGCGCTCTAGAGCGCGGAGGGCGCTAGGGAACGTGACGGAGGGCGCGTAAGGCGCGGAGACGCGCTAGGGCGCGGAGGGCGCGAGGTAGGCTAGGCTAGGCAAGGATTCTAAACCTACTCGTGATACCATCTCAGAAAATGAATGCAACGGGATGATCAAACTAGCAAGTGTGGAAGTACAAATATGCAACCCTAACAACTGTACTCCCTATTGTGCTACTCACTGTAGCCTACAAGCATAGAATTACATTTGACACAAAACCCTTTCGACTCGATACCATCAAAACCCTTTCGACTCGATACCATCTCCCTAGCTCCATCTCCCAAGCTCCTAATTTCAACACGGGGTTCACTATTTTAGCTGCTGGCTAAAGCTAGCAACGTACTCCCGCCGACCCAGGTATATTTGGGGGGATGTTGACTTTTATGTTTAACTGCATGCTAAAGTAGAAGTGTAGTATCATCTAGTTTCTCTGTTGGTGGTGTACACTCTTTCCCCATCTTCCCTTGCAGTATCTTGTACGGTATTGTTGTTAGTGAAACCCCAACCTCTCTCGAAACCCTCTCACCACTCACGTCTCTAGCCATGGCTCCTAAGGCTAGTGCTTTTCTGATAGTCGGGGACCATGTGGATTGCTTATCTGGGTGGGAGGTAGACCTGCCTCGTTCGTACACAGAAATATATTTCTAACCCGAGTCTACTATTCGGAAGAATATACTAAATTCCCGGGTCTAGTATACGAGCGAATAGACTTTTAGGGTATGGTGATTTAAATGTCAAAGATTCGCAACTGGCTTTAGCAGCTTTAGATAAGAGATTCCGCACCTCATTTCGCACATTTGCTTGCTACTGGGGAGGCGAATTCGGTGTAACTGTATGGGTCGTGACACGTTTCCAAATGCAGGCGAGTAGAGCTACCACGTTGTCAAATGAACTGACTTTACTGCACGTTAAGTGGAGCAGCGTGCGATCGACAAGAACGTGTCCTTTCATATTAATGCTGTACATTCACTTTCACAACACAAGGCGACGGAATTTACATCTTGTCAAGGCCATCAGCACGAGACTTGAAGCCGATCTGGCCCCACCAGAGGCAGGCGAAGAGACCGAAGTGCCACAAGATCATCCAAAGCCTGAAATTGGCAACAACCGACAAATTAGTCGCCGCAAACCAGATAGATAAAGACGAGAGGGGGGGTCAAAGATACGACGCGCTTACCAAATGGGGGAGTCAATGCTGGGGCCAGTGGGCCAGTGAGCCAGCTCGGGGCCAATGCTCTCAAAGAACAGGCCGGTGAGGGACTTGCCGTTGATGGCGGGGATGCTGGAAGGCGCGAGCCACCCGACGAAGCCGAAGCCGATCACTGACAGGTCGGTGCGGAGCCAGTCACGCACGAAGCTGTCACAAGCAGGAAGGCACGAAGAGCAATTTGAATGTCAAGAATGATGTGAGGTGGAACATTGTTAGGAATCAAACAACCGTTGCGGACCGATTCACATACCAGGTGACGCGAGCCTCGGCGCGAGGAGCCTGCACCACGGCGCGCTGCCCAACAAATGCTGCAACATGAGACGAACCGTCAGTAATGCTCCAGGTTCTCAATCAAGGAACATTTTGCAACTAATCGTAAATACCTACCTGACTTGAGCTGGACGCGGGCGGTCTTGCGGGCAGCGAGGGAGGAGCCCGCGAGGCCAGCGGCGGGGGCAGCAAGGGAGCAAGCAGCGACGCAAGCCATGGTGACTGGTTGTGAGGGAGCAAAGTTTCAGTGCGGTGGCTGCAGTGCTTAACTCGAGTGGAGCATCTGAGCTAGTCTTTGTTGGTTTGCAATGCAAGTCCTGAGTGCCTTGCAACAGCTTGAGTGGGAGCCATGCCACGTGGAGACGTGAATCGCAATGGATCGAAATTTGCTCATTCTATTGGCTTGTGACGCGGGTTTAGGATAAGGGCGATACCAAGCGAAGTCGTCAACTTCACTCAGGTAACAAATTTGTCAGTAGTGGCGGCACCAGCCAGGGAAAAAATAGCTTCTGATTACACTTACCCCTAGGCTTCTGCAATCCTAGAGGACTGAAGAAAAAAAAAAGTATTTCTGTGCAATCAGATATATTTTCAGAATTGGAAACAAACGTGTTGTACCGAATACAACCACGATATGAAGTATCAATATAGAAATATTACAGAATGGCGTTGGTGGTGTATGCACTTTCCCCCCGAAATATTATGAAACTTGTAGGAATTTAAGGGTGATTTTCCTGACGAACATGCATATTAGGTAATTTCCTGACAAATCTTACTATCTGCAGACTACACTTCTAGCGCTTTATTATTATCGACGAATCAAGATTCTGACGTGGCCCCTGGGCATGACACGCACATCTTATGTCAACACTGTCCACCATGTCCGCTGGCGTGGCGAGTCGGCCATTGCTGCAGTTCACCACTCATGTGGTCCCCATCCCGACTTTGCCGCCGCTTGCGTAGCGATTTGCGCCGCGGGCACGTAACACGGTATTCACGATCATCTCTTAGAGGCTGCGCACACATCAAATCCTCGCACGCACTGCCCCGCCACATCGCCTAAATGGCCCTCACCGGCCTTGTCGCTGCCGCTCGGGTCCTTCGTCGGAGCTCTTGGAGTCGCCATGCGCGTGCACTCTTTGCGCTTCCCCCGGGAGTAGTCCTCCCGAGCAGCAAGGGGCCTCTCGCCGCCACTCGCTGCGAGGGTGCCGAGAGTTGCGCTCAGACCGACGGATCCGTCGCATCCCCTTTGCTTCTCCGCGCGCTCCATTCGCTCGTTGAGTCTACTCAGCCATCCGCCCCTCATCCCTCCGGCTCTGCCCCTCATGTCTCGCGTTCCTTCTCACCTGTCGTGCCGTCGCAGCTCGCCGCGGGGCTGTGCACGAGCGCTGCCAGCAGCGTTCCCCTGCCCGTGCAGCACGGCGCGTCCACGATGCGCAACGCCGTGATGCGCGAGGTGGGCGCGCCGCTGCGCGTGGAGCTGCTGCGCATCCCGCGGCCCCAGGCGGGCGAGGTGCTCATCAAGACGCGCGGTGAGCCCTTCCGCACTGCGCCACACGCTCATGTTGGAAGAGGGGTTGAAAGGCAGCTGGAGGCGAGATGGCGTGATCGCGTTCGAGCTTCAACCGCCCGTTGCGCATTCCCCATTCACTGCCTCTTTCCCAACCCACTCTCTCACGTTCTGCCCCCTATTGCATCTCGCTTCCCCCCACCTGGTCGCCCGTAGCATGCGGAGTGTGCCACACGGACCTGCATGTGATGCGCGGCCACGTGGCGTTCCCCGCGCCGTGTGTGCTGGGCCACGAGGTCAGCGGGGAGGTCGTGGACCACGGCGCCGGCACTGATGCCGCCACCATCGCCAGGTGCGCTGGGTGGCATGGGGTGCTGCTAGCAGGCCGCAGTGCAGTGAGCACGCACAGCTGCTGCCTGTGTGTGCCTTGCGGGCTTGCCTCACCCGCCTGCCATCAATGCAGCCAGCGCCATTGCCGCTACTACCCTGGGGTGACGCCTGCTGTGGTCGGCCTTTACAGTGCCACTCACCTGCTGTCTCTTCTCATCCCTGTCCCCCCCTGCTGCCCCCTGCCTGTCATGACCACGATGCATACGCGGGGGGAGCAGGCTGCCGGTGGGATCACGAGTGGTGGCGGCGTTCATCATGCCGTGCGGCTCCTGCTTCTTCTGCACCCATGTCAGTCACTCGCCCTCGCCACGCCACGCCACATCATTCCAGCTGCATGCATATACACCCCACATATGCCACACTCCACCCTGCCCACACGGCCTTCTTTTCCACGCCTCTCATCCCGAGCGCGCATGGCAGGGGCAGGAGGACATATGCTCCACATTCTTTGCATTCAACCGCCTGCACGGCACGCTCTACGACGGCCACACCCGCCTCTTCTCTGCCGACCCCTCCGGTGAGCGCCTGCCTGCCTGCCAGCGATGCTCCACTTGCACCACGTTGAGGCTGAAGCAGGCCATGCTCATGGCCCTGCAGCATTGTGCTCAGAGAAACACCGCCATGTGCGCACATTGTCACCCCTCTTCCATGCCATGCTGCAACACACCTGCTCACTCCCAACCAACCCAGCCCACCCACCCAACCCCCCTCCCACCTCCTCCCCACAACCCCCCTTACCCCCGTCGCACCCCCCCTTCTTCCCCCCCCTCCCCCCAAGCGGCCCCCCTGGCGATGTACAGCATGGGCGGGCTGGCGGACTACTGTGTGGCGCCCGCCACCGCCGTGGCGCCACTGCCCCCCGCGCTGCCGCTGCCGGAGGCGGCCGTCATGGGCTGTGCGCTCTTCACCGCCTTCGGAGCGCTGCGCCACGCAGGGGACGTGCGCGCCGGCGAGACCGTGGCGGTGGTGGGGGCGGGCGGCGTGGGCGGCAGCTGTGTGCAGGTGGCGCGCGCCATGGGGGCGGCGAGCATCGTAGCGGTGGACGTGGCGGAGGACAAGCTGCAGCGCTGCCGTGCTCTGGGCGCCACCCACACCGTCAACGCTGCCAAGGAGGACGTGGTGGACGCCATCAGGGTGGGTGCACCGTGGGGGTGCTGCACGGGTGGGGTGGGGTGTGTGGTAGGGCGAGTGTGATCCCCCTCAGCCCCTGTGGTTCACTCACTTGTGGTCGCCTTGCCCCATGTGTGTCCCATGTGTGCCCCATGTGCGCCCCATCTCGCCCCATCTCGCCCCATCCCCCCCACAGGCCATAACGGGCGGCAGGGGGGTGGACGTGGCGGTGGAGGCGTTGGGGCGGGCGGAGACGTTTGGGCAGACGGTGCACGCAGTGAGGGACGGGGGCAGGGCGGTGATGGTGGGCATTGCTAATGCCGGCACCACCGCTGCTGTTGACATCACCCGACTCGTGCGCCGCAATGTCTGTCCTCCACCCTGCACATGCTGCTCCCACACATGGCTTTCACTCCCACACATGCTTCTCTGCTGCTGCACCTCCGTCTTCTCTCTTAGATTCCTGCCTGGGGCCTTCCGACCTGCATGCTTCCCTCCACCCCCCTCTTCCCCTCCCTGCAGATCAAGATCATAGGGTCGTACGGGGCCAAGGCGCGGTCGGATTTGCCAGCAGTGGTGGCGCTGGCAGCAGCGGGGAGGGTGGACGTGGTGTCCAGTCTGGAAAAGGGCAATGTGCTAGGCCGGGCTATTGTAGACATGACTCTCTGATGCATTGCACTCAGCATGCAGCCTAATCTGAACGAGTGTCCGGAGTTGCTTCCGATTGATGTGTAGCTATCTGCTCAGCTCAACGTGCTATGTTTTTAAGCGATAAAAAATTTTGAGTTCTTGAGGAGAAAGCCATCTGCCTTGGAGAATACCATGCTTTTGCACTTTTCAGTAAAAAACATCAAACTGGAAAACTGAGCTGATACTATGCTGCAGAAACGATGGGAGGCAACTGGCCTTCTTTACATCTGTGCGGGGCATGCAGCATGCTCGCACAGCGGCAGCACCACGTGCCCTTTGGGCTGTGGCGCCTGTGGCACTTCGCCCTCCACCTCCTCACAGCACTCATCAACATTATATGCACAACCACACAAAACAATGACCATACACGCTGTCAAATGCACAAGCAGGTGGAAGAGATAGCGCAGACACACAAGCAGATGCACCCTGCACTGCTGCCGTGCAGCCTCCACCCAGCACGAGTGACACGCAGCTTCCATCACCTCCCCATCGCCCCGGGCTCATGACTCGTCCCAGTGCTCTTCTCTCTGCCCTGCCTCGCACCAGAGGGCGCTGCAGGGCGTCAGAGCATCCCGGGCTCCACACGGGCCACAGGGGTCCTAAGGGGAGGGTGAACACGCGCATCCAGACACACCGCTGCTGTTGCCGCTGCTACCGCTGCAGTGTGTCCATGTGTCGGGGTTGGTACCTGCACGGAGGCTCGTGGGAGCGCCTTCACCTGTGCTTTACAGGGAGTGTGGCGTGCCGCCCGCCGACCTGCTGCCGTACAGCCCTCGCGAGCCACCCAAGCCAGCGGACAGGCGCGGGCTGGTGCTGGAAGAGCTGCTGCGCGCCCAGCTGGGCAGCTGCCACCCCACGTGCAGGCGCTTCAGCGTGTACTCGTCGTCGGGGCAGTGCGGGCGCGACACGCGGATGGACCTGAGCGCGGGGCGGCAGCAGCGCGTGAGGCGCACGATGTCGTCGCGCATCAGCTGCTTGCACCCCGCCACGCTCGCCTCCTTCACCGCGCGCGCCTCCGCCAGCGCCGCTGCGAGCCCCGCGGCGGTCAGCTTCAGGCAGGCGGGCAGGGAGAGCGAAGTGAGGGCGGGGCACGCGCGGACGAGCGCGAGCAGCCCGTCGTCGCTCACGCCGCACGACGGCAGCGCCACGGTCTCCAGCGCCGCGCACGTGACGCCGTCAAATGCGGTGGCCTTGACGTCTGCGCACGCCTTCACGGAGAGCGCGCGCAGCCGCGCACACCCCGCCAGCAGCCGCTGGATGCCCTCGTCGCTGACGTGGCAGTTGCTGAGGTGTATCTCCGTGAGAGCGGGGCAGTTGGCGGCCACCGAGTGCAGCACGGCGTCCGTGACAAGCTCGCCGTTGAGGCGTAGCAGCGCCAGGTGTGGCAGACCGCCTCTGAACGTGTGCACGCCCGCCGCGCCGACCGCCGTGCCCGTGAGCACCAACTCGCGCAGCTTCTTGCAGCCGGCGATGACGGGCGACAGCCCCTCGTCGGCGACGGCGTCGCACGCGTGCATGTCCAGCACCTCCAGCGACGGGCACCCGCGCGCCAGCCCCGCCACGGCGCCGCTGTCCACCTGGCGGCTGCCGCGCAGGCTCAGCACGCGCAGCTTGCGGCACCCCGCGGCGAGCGACGAGAAGGCCTCGCGCGAGAGCTGGTGCGTCTCCCCAGCGCCGTAGTCGAGGTACAGCTCCTCCAGCCGGCGGCTGTGACGGCCCAGTGCCGCCAGACCGTCATCGCTGACGTCCACGACGCCCAGATGCAGCAGGCGCAGCTGCGGACACCCCGCCGCCACCTGCGCGACGCCGGCGCCGGTGACGCGCTTGCAGTGCTTGACGTCGAGGTGCTCCAGCGCCTGCAGCCCCGCGCCGACGGCGGCGAGCGCGGCGTCCGTGATGTCCGTGAAGGAAAGGTCGAGCTCCTCCAGGCGCCGGCAGCTCTGCGCAATGTGCGCCACCACGGCGTCCGTGAGATGCGGAACCGAGCGCAGGCGCAGCTTGAGCAGGCGAGGCAGGTGCGAGCCCAGCGCCATGAGCGAGTGGTCGGGACCCTTGAAGGCAGGCAGGGAGAGAATGGAGAGGTTGGGACAGCCGCGAGCGAGAGCGACGAGTCCCGCGCCATCAGCGGCCTTGCAGGTCTCGGGCACGTGCAGCTCGAGCAGCCGCGGACACAGACGGCCGATGCTGGCCAGGGAGTCCTCGGAGCAGTCGAAGAGGAAATTCAGGTTCAGCACCGCGAGCGACGGGAACCTCGCCAGGAGCTTCGGGAGTTTGGATGCCTGCGGAATTGAGAATGGCAATGGGAGTCAGCGTACAGACACGTGCATAGAAGGAGGAAGAGGCGACGACAATGCGGGAGGCAAGAATTACCTTGAGGCCACTCAAAGAGAGGGTCGAGCAAGCCAGGCCGGAGGATGCCAGCCATTGCTGGCTAACGAGCGACGCTGCTCTCAAATGTGCTCTCCTTCCCGTATCTTGCTTCTCCAAATTCTGTAACGCGCAAACAGGAACGACGTTAGAAGGTTGCAATTAGAAACGCCGGCAACTGATAGAACTACCTAGAACGACATGCATACCTTCAAAATTTCGACGAGAAGCTCGCCAGGCAAGTCGTCAAGGCGACATGAACTGGACGGAGGGGACGCCACTGATGGCGAGGAAAAGTCGTCGACCTCAAAAATCATGATGATTAGTAGGAGAAGAAAAGCTGGTGGAGCGAAGCGTTGACCAGAAGGTCACTAGATTCTACAGGAAAAAAAGGGCCAACCCGTAAATCCTTCACACACTCATCTTGTCAGGCTGGCTTTAGGAGACAAATTAGGAGAAAGTAATCTCAGGGAACGTTGGAGGCAGAATGTGCGAATGTGTTGGCTGAGAGGGCGAGCGACCAAATACGCGTGGAGGGGACCGACGAATGCTGCAGCTGCGCTCTGCTGCGCTGGCCCGCCGGTCAGGGGGGGACGAACAGCACAAACCAGCTCCCCCAGTGGTTTGGGGGGACTACGTGTACGCTTTCCGTGTGCAGTCAGGTTCGGTGCCGGTTCGGGCAAAGCAGATGGGGGCAGCCTGGCGAAATCCAACGATCACGTGCGACGAGTTGCCTTTTATGGTAGGATTCAAACTCACGTGGTAACCTCCCTGCTGGTTGGCTGAAATATCAGCATTCTCCCGAACCTTCTTGCCACGAAGGCAGGTGAGTCCAGATTCGGCCCCTTCTCTTCGCGGGCAGACAGTAAGCAACGAAATATTCAGTTGCCTTATCCCGTTTCCAAGTGCGATGGGCAATCCAGCGTGGATGATGTTACTGACATGTCATGAAGTGCCTTGTCTCGTGTCATCCTAATGTGTTGCTAGTTTTCTATTGGCTGAAATACGTGACACTTTTTCTAGAGTACGAAGATTGTGGGCGCATCACCTGAAAGGACTGCTCAATTTGTTCATGAACTAACATTCCCCTGACCGAGCAAATCTCAAGAGACTATACTCAATGTCTGCTGTTTCATAGGAGTAATAGACCTGCTTATACTCCAAGCCACCTACAGTTCTCGTCTGATACATGTAACGCATCTGCGTGTACGAATGCTTACAGTGCATCCACATCTCTATGTGTCGCGACCGACAATGATCTAGTTCTCAGCAGTTCTTACCCGTATGCATCGTGCTGTTAGGAGCTTTCGCAGTGGCGATGCTCCGATCGGCGGTCATTACGCGCTCCCAGCAGATCAAGCAAGCTGTCGGGCGCCAGTTTGCGTCCGCCGCGGCAGCAGCTGCTGAAAGCGCGGGGAAGAGCAAGGTGAAGGCGAAGTCGACGGGAGGAAGCAGCGGCGGGAAGAAGAAAGCTTTGGAAGACCAAGGGAAGGCGGCCTCCATTGTGGAGGCGGCGCTTCGTCATGCTCAAGTAGAGCTGGTAAGATCTGTAATGACGTCATCACCGTGCGGCTGTATGAAATGGGCGAGGGAACCATGAAAGTTGCCTTTATTGGTTGTTGAAGCGCTGTTGTCCTTTGAGTACTGACGCATCCTTCGTCCGATGCTCAAAGGTTCATGTTCTCCGTGTATTGCTGTAACCGCTGCTTCACGGGCTTGAACGATTCAATCGTGCAGAGATTCATGATGCTGCCCCCTTTCCACCCATTCGACCCCTCCCCCACTTCTCCTGCCCTTCACATACCGGCTCTCCACAACGCCACCCTTTTCTTTTCCACCCAGCCAAATCTGGATGAGGCGACTCAGGAGGAGGAGAGGCGGATGGCGAAGGAGTACTCGAGGTTGATGATGCAGAAGCACCACCAGCAGAGAGGGGCCGAGTCAGCCAGGCTCAAGCTCAAGCTGGCCGCCATCCAAGCCCTACCTGCTGGCAAGCTTAGGGATGCCGCCATGCTTCCAGATTTCACTCCCTTCCCGTCCAATCGGATTGCACCATCTCTGACACCTCCAATCAAGGAGCTGCAAGAGGAAAGAGCAAGGACTAGCGACCAACAGGTTGTAAGAAAAATCCGGTAGTACCATTTGCTCCTATCCCTATGAAACTGTTCTAGTTCCTCAGTAACCTGTGCCAAATGGTGTTACGAGGGTTCTGGGTACAGCTAGGTCAACTGAAACATGGATAAAAGACTGCATAGCTTAGTATACTTACCGGTACATTAGTGAACTCCCCAGTGATAGGGCTGCATCTGAATGTAAGGTGGCTAGCCCTCAACACAATGTTGTTCCATTTCATCTCCGCAGCATTTTTACAATACTTGGTGGCTTGAAATTTCACTCCTTATATGATCAGCTTTGAGATCCAAGCACGGAGCTTGATTGCACAATACGTAGTGTACCTTGGATGAAAAATTAGATGTTGGATGAAATGGTGTTATATAACCCAAACGTTATGAATTGATTGCGGTGTATGTTCAGATTCTAGGCGGTCCGCTGCTTCCCACCACTCTGCAATTCGTGTCGTGAGGCATCTGAACTGGAGTCGCGTCGCGAATTCGCGTGGCTTCTGACTCACCCAGCCCTGCTCTGCGAGACCCATCTCTGCACCACCGCGCACCCATCCGCGCACGACCCACTCACTCACGCCCACAACTGCTCTTCTGTGGGTCGCCGTGCCAGCCATGAATGTCGGTAAAGCAGGATTAAGTGATGGGCCGAAGGAGTTCGCCGAGCTGGTGGCCATCACACACTAACAGGGCGATGTACTTGTCAATTCACTAATGTTGACTTAGTCCCACTAGTGTTCTAGGGTTTTCTACTCGTGGCAGGTGTAGGCGGCACACATGCTCTCAATGCTTTGAGTAATTCTCCCCAAGCTTGGTAATAGTCCCCTCGATGCTAGCGACGCCTGATTCGTACCCCTTTCGCCGGCAGCCATGCCGCCGTTCAAGTCCCGCATAGCGCTCCTCACAGGTGCGATTTCACCTTTGTGTTCCGCCTCTACCTTGACCTTTCCTCTCGTCACCCTGCGTTGGTATAGTTCGCTCTGACGAGTAGATCTCCACTTTTCTCCCATCGCCTTTCGAGAGGCCATGTCCCTTGGCCCCCTCGCCGTCCTGTCCTCATCGTTGCTACCGCATCTCCATCCCATTCGCCTAGTCCGTCGTCATACCTCCTCACCCCCTCTCCCTCGCCACCCCAGCTGTAGATAGCCCTTAGACGCGCTCACGCCGCCTCGACTCACTTCCCCCGTGCTCCCCTTGCAGCGCTCGTCCTTGTTACGTCAACGTGTCGGCCGTGCCGCGCCGATGGATGGGAATTGGACCACGCAGCGTCGCACCCGGCGGAGCGACCGTTCACGTGCGTGCACGACTCGCATGTGGCGGCGCGCAGCAGAGAGCACACGCGCCGGCAACTGGCGTCGTACCGCACAGGGTGGGTGGGGTGAGACGTGGGCGGGCGCCGGTAGTGTGGGAGTTAGAGGGGGTGGAGGGGCAGGTGGAAGAGATGGGAAGAGGGGTGAGAGAGCACGGGCGACGAATGGCGTCGAGGGCAGCCCCTCGTCTTTTTGTTCTGACGTCCCTTCCTCTCCGCACCTCTCAGGTTCGGCGTGGGGGAGTGGGCTCGTCAACGCCCCTCCCCGCCCTCGCGGCAGCTGCTTGGGACCGCCTCTCCCGCCGCCACTGTCTCCGCCGCCTCCGCTTCCCCCCCTCGACCGCTCCGCTTCCACACGGTGCGCCCACTGCCCCAAACTCACCCCAATTCCTTTTTTCCCGCCCGCTCATGGTTACAGGCCCACCCAATGCCCCAGCCAGTGGGGTTGGGAGTGCTGTGGTCATTCCTGCAATTTTCTCCTGGTTACATGCTGTGCCATCCCGCCCACGCTCTCCTTCCCCAATTCTCACCTCCTCCCCTCCCAACACCCACCCTCTCCCCCAGCCGCTGACGTGCTCGTCTGACTTCCTGTCCGTCGCCACCTGCGACTCCGGCTGTGGCCCCTCCTCTACCTCCTCTCCCTCCTCTCCCTCCTCCTCCCCCGCCTCCTGCCTCTTTGGCACGTGCAAGCACAAGACCAGGTACGCCGCCGCATTCCCCTGCTCCTGCTCCCGCTCCTGCATGCAAGCCTGTGTCTCCCGCCTTTCACCGCCCTCTGCCGCCCTCTTTTCCTGTCTTATGCCTAACCCCCCCTTCCCCTCCCCTCCGCAGTGTGGAGTCGCAGCGCTGCCAGGCGCCGCGCGGAGCGGAGGAGAGCCGGTCAGCGGAGGTGCAGCAGCTGGGCATGGCGTACGGCCCGTCATCGCGCTGCTTCCTGCACGGTCCGCAGTTCTTCGACTATGCCTTTGGTGCCGGCGCCACCCCGCCCCCCGGCGCCGGCTGCTACCCCATGCGCTGCGTCCCCTCCGCCTCCTCCTCCCGTGACTCCCGCTCCTCCCGCTCCGCTGACTCTGCTGGTGCCCACGATCCCCCGGCGGGGGGCAATGGCAACGGCAACAGCAGCACCACACTCACCCCCAAGGCGCAGGGCGGCAGCGCACTCTCGTTGCCCGCCCCTTCCTCCACCCCCAAGCGCCAGCTGCGGGGAAAAGGCAAGGGGAAGGGCAAAAAGGGGGGGCGGGGGAAGCGGGGGGGCGGGATGGTGGTGGAGGTGCGCGTGGGCGCGCAGTGGTACGCGTGCCCCTCGGGGCGCATGGTGGCGCTGGACCAGGGCGGAGGGGACTTCCACGGCGGGTCCATCGGCCCCTGCCCTGACAACCGCCGCATGTGCCTCTCCGCCTCCTGCCCCAACGACTACTCGGGGAAAGGTGCACAAGGAGAGGGGCGGAAAGGGAGTGAGCGGTGAGGTGGAGCGGCTGTGCTGCCTGCTGCCTGCTGTCCTGACCTCCTGTCCTGACGACCACCCTGACTGTGCGTGACCGTGTTCCTCCCCTACCCCCCATCCTCCCGTGACCTGTGTGTGAGCAGGCATATGCTACAACAGCACGTGCTACTGCCTGCCCGGCTACGCTGCTGCTGACTGCAGCCAGGTGAGACCATGCCTGCCGCTTCCTCAGAAACTGCCTCGTATGCTTCTTCAGCGTCCACTACCTTGCACATGCCTTCTGCCCCTTCCTTATGTACTGAAAGCCACCCGCCCGCCCCCATCTCCTCCTATCCCTGCCATCCCCCCTTCAGGTGGCATGTTCACCGCTCGCCCTCACGCCTGCCTCCACCTGCCGCGCACCCGCCACCTGCGACCACGCCTCGGGCCTCTGCCTCCTGCCCTCCGGCCGCCCCTACCCCCTCCCACTCGCCTCCGCGCCACCCTACACTCCCCCTCCCCCACCCTCCCCGCCTGCTCCTCCTGTCTTCCAACCTCCACCCGCCCCTGGAAGCACCACCGCCAACAGCAGCACCGGCAGCAACAGCAGCGGCAGCAGCAACAGCAGCATGGGGGGAGAGGCGCCGCAGCACGGGGTGCTGGTGCGCAGCGTGGTGGTGCTGGGGGGCGCCAACATCAGCGCCATCCGCGAGGGCGCGCGCCTGCAGGAGTTCCAGGCGCAGTTCCAAGCGCAGATGAGCGCAGCGGCGCGCACGACGGGGTACGAGGGGCAGGTGGAGGTGGCGATAGAGGCCATCTATGCCGGCAGCATCCTCGTGCAGTCCACTGTCAACTTCTTCCAGGCTACCAGCTTCACCATGCCCGGCCTGCTGCTCCACAACCTCATGTAAGCCGCTCTCGCTCCCCTCTCCCGCTCGCTCACCACCACTCATCTGTAGGGGGCTGCTCAGTCATCCTCGTGCAGTCCACTGTCAACTTCTTCCAAGCTACCAGCTTCAACATGCCCGGCGTGCTGCTCCACAACCTCATGTGCGTTGCTGCTATCACCCACTCACTCCCCTCATCCGCTCGCTCCCCCCACCCGCATGCTCACCACACATTTCCAAGGGGCTACTCGCTGCGCTGCCCCTTGCCCTGAGCCGTCAGCCTGTGCTGACGCCTCCTGTCTCCCCTTCTTAATCTATCTCCTCTATTGCTCTTCCGTCCCTTCCTCCCACCAACTTCCCCTTATCCGCCCTCCACCCCCTTCCCCGCTCCCCCCTTGACAGCACGTCCCCAGCGATGATATTCGCAGCATCATCCTACTTCCTGGCGCTGCCCTCCGGGCGCATCTCGTCCTTCAACTGCTCCATGGCCGCCGCGCCCGCCTCCAACAGCGCGCCCCAGGGCGCGGAGGGGCCGCCCCTGGGCATCTCGTACGGCGCGTGGGCCGCCATGGCTGCCGCCATCCTCGTGGCTGGCGTCGCCATCTGCACCGTGCTCAGCCGCCGCGGTGAGTCGAGGGGAAGAGGTGGGGGGGAGGAAGTGGGGAGGGGAGAAAGTAGGGAGGGGAGAAAGTAGAGAGGGGAGAAAGTAGGGAGGGGAGAAAGTAGGGAGGCGTGCTGCTGTTTCTCTTGCTCAGCCGCTGCAGTGATGGGGGGGGGAGGAGGGAGAAGGAGTGGGGAAAGGGAGGGGTGCTGCTGTTTCTGATGCTTAGGTATATGTGCTGGTGCTGACTCGTGTGTGTATGCGTGTCTCTGTGTGTGTGAATGGCAGCATCAAGAAGGCGACGCGAGGCGCTACTCTACGCACAGTAAGTGTCGCATCACCCTCACAGCCTTGCTCTTCCTGCCCGCCCTCACAGCCTTGCTCTTCCTGCCCGCCCTCACAGCCTTGCTCTTCCTGCCCGCCCTCACAGCCTTGCTCTTCCTGCCCGCCCTCACAGCCTTGCTCTTCCTGCCCGCCCTCACAGCCTTGCTCTTCCTGCCCGCCCTCACAGCCTTGCTCTTCCTGCCCGCCCTCACAGCCTTGCTCTTCCTGCCCGCCCTCACAGCCTTGCTCTTCCTGCCCGCCCTCACAGCCTTGCTCTTCCTGCCCGCCCTCACTGCTCAATCCGCTCCCTTCCACCATTCCTCCCCGCCTGCCTCTCATTCCCTCCTGCCTCTGTGTGTTCCCTTCCGCGTGCCCCTACCACCCCTCCCCCTGTGCGAGCAGCGGGTACGACGCAACAGGGGCGCCGTGGTACATGGAGGGGGAGGAGTACGAGGACGACATGGAGGCGGACCTCGACCTTGATCTCGACCCCCTCGAGGCATATGCGCAGGTACGCTTCCTCTCCTTTCTCCTGCCCTCCCAACCCTGCTCATGCCGTGGGATTCATGACCACTTGCCGCCATGTGCGTTGGGTGTGCGCACCCCATGCCACCTCCACATGCTTCTCCATCCCTCGCTCATCACCTCTCTTTCCTTTTCCCCCTGCTGCCTGCTCCCTGCTCCTTGCTCCCTGCTGCCTGCTGCAACCGCTACTACTGCTGCTGCCCTCTGCATTGCTGCTCCGCACCTCCCATCCTACTAGCCCCTCTGCCCTTGCTCCCTCACTTATACCTATCACCCTCGTGTACCTCTCATCACTCTCCCCCCTTGGCTTGCCACAGAGCATCCGTGTGGGTCGCTCGGGCCGCCTCACTGCCTCCGGGCAGCTCAACCCCTCGGGGCAGCTCAGAACTTCCGGGCAGCTGCGAACGTCTGGGCAGCTGCGGCGGCTGGCATCAGGGCAGCTACAGGTGCCGGATCACCTGAACCTGAACAGCACCACCACTGCCTACCCCACAGGCAACACCAATGGTGGCACCAACGCCAGTGGCAGCGGCGCATGGTCGTACTCTGCCATGGGCCCGCCTGCCCATGCTGCCCCCTCTGGCTCCACCGACACCACCGCTGCTGCGGGGGCGGGGGGAGGCGAGCAACATGTGCGCATGTCCGGGCAGTTGGTGGGTGGGGGACAGGGGGCTGCCGAGGGAGGTGGTTCGGGCATCGCAGGGTCGGGCATAAGTTCGGGGATAGGTTCGGGGATTGCAGGGTCGGGCATGCTGTCGGCATCAGGGTCGGCGTGGGGGCAGATGCCGCACTTTGCTCAGCTGAACCGGTCGGGGCAGCTGAGAATACTCAAGCAGCTGGGCACTCATGGGGCAGGCACTCCTCCCATGGCCATGCATGGCCACGGGCAGGGGCAGGGGCAACATGGGCATCATGGGCAGGCAAGGCAATCGTCCCCCCGTGCTGCTTCCCCACAAGCCGGCAGCCATCCAGGCCAGTCATTCCAGCAGTCAATGCAGTCAAGCCAGTCAATGCAGCAGGCAAGGCGGGCGGTATCCGGGGTTGTGCGCTTCTCCAACCCGCTGGCTGCCGCCCACCACACCACCTCCTCCGGGCAGCTCAACGCGCCCCAGCGCGGCGCCAACCAATGGCTGCGCAGAGCCCGCTCCAATGTGGGGCTGTCCGGGCAGGTTGAAATGTCGGGCAGGGTGGCGCAATCAGCGCAGATGGTGAGAGTGCCCAGCAACGGGGAGTACTCTGTTGCCCAGGTTACCCCATCCGGGCAGCTGAGAAGAAATCTCTCTTCTTTCGCAACTTCGGGGCAGCTTCGGAACCCGTCAGGTCCGTTCGCCCAGTGGGGACGGGGGGGGTCGGGGCGGCGGGAGGAGCTGGCAGAGGCAGCAGAGATGGCGGCAGAGCAGGCAGAGACGGCTGATTTCTACACCCGCATGCGCAATAAGGCCACTTCCGGGCCCATCTACTTTGGATGACTGGCACGCATTGTAGCTTGTACATCACGTTTATGCGTGATAGCTGAATAAGTTATAGCACACATGCACATTGGCTGTGTGTCCTCCATCAATTGCCGATAGGAATAGATCCTTATTAAGTGGGGGGGGAGTGTGGAATAATCATGTGTTGATATGTTACACACGCTAGTATGGTAACTGAGCTGTGGTGTAGCACATTTGAATCTGTAACATCTGATTATATTGTAGGCCAGACCTGAGCTAATACATCACAGGCGGTACCGCCATCGCCCGGATAGTAGGCAGTGTTGAATAGTAGACAGGGGTTGTCTATTATCCGGGTGTCTCTTATAAACAGGCTAGCCTCATTATAAGACACCAATTTGTGTGTACGAGTTAAGGGTGTGTAGGGGTTAGGGGCAATTGTATAACGAGGGGGTGTCTTCTAAACGGTTTTTTGTCCATTTATAAGACTTATAAGACACCCTAAACCATCCCAAATACAAGATAACCCAAGCATTTTGAGTAGTGTACGAGATAAGACATATATGTCTACTATCCGGGCGATGACGGTAGCAGCTTGTTAGTACCACTAGGACCTCAGCATGACCTTCATATAAGAACTAACCTGACTAGTGGTGCGTAGCAGTTAAGTAACGCCCAGATCTAGCAACTAGGCCAGATAGCAAGTGAAGCAACACAGTCTCATGAAAGCACGTTCGTGGTGGGCGGGGCCTAGTACCCATCCACGCACACCACTGACACTAATTGCAGCCACATTATTTACAGCAGGGTGGGCTGTCTCACGCCCTGCTTCCACTAGTGAGGGCCTTGAGGCGGGCAGCAAACTGTGTGGAGAAGTGGGCGGCAGCAGCAGCGATGGGGTGGGCAGCGCCGTGCAGCGCGTGGGCGTTGGAGGCGATAAGGGCAATGTCGTGCAGCAATGCGTCTAGTGAGCGGTACCACCCCGATGCCATGCGCGCCTGTACCAGAGCCACACTCATGGGTACTGGGATGCTGGAGGGTGGGGAGCGGAGGGGTGTGGAGGGGACGGGCCAACGGAGGGGGTAATGGGTGCGAGGGGAGGGTGGAGCTTCAGGCGCAGTGCCAAGTTGGAGGTTCACGGGCGTGCAGGTGGGAACAAGGTAGAGCAGGGCAGAGCAGGGAAGGCATGGGGCAGAGCAGAGCAGGGACGGCAGCTAGGAGAGTTGTGTGCAGCCAGCAGTGCAAGCGACAGCAAGGCAGCGAGGTACACGCACGAGGAGAGGGCAGCGGGGGAGGAGTCGGGCGAGTAGAGAAGGTGCAGTGTGCCGTGCACGCCCTCGTCCTGCTCCACCGCCCTCAGTGCCTCCCTGGCAGCTGTGAGCAGGTGCGCGGCCATGGCGGGGCGGGTGGGCCAGAGCGCGGGGTCGGGGTCCAGCAGCTCCCACGCGCTCTGCCTCTCCACACTGCGGTCGTGCGCGTAGTACACCCGTAGCCTGAGGGAGGGGGAGTAGGGGGGGAATGGGGGGACAGCGGTGAGAACGGAGGGGTGTGAAGCAGAGGGCATGCAGAGGCAGTGGAGCAGGTTGGGAAAACGGGAGCAAGAGGGGCAGCAAGCACTGAGGGGCAGCAAGCGCTGAGGGGCAGCAAGCGCTGAGGGGCAGCAAGCGCTGAGGGGCAGCAAGCGCTGAGGGGCAGCAAGCGCTGAGGGGCAGCAGGCGCTGAGGGGCTGACCTGCGCCAGGGGCTGAGGGGCAGCAGGCGCTGAGGGGCTGACCTGCGCCAGGGGCTGAGGGGCAGGGCGGGGTCAAAGGGGCCATCGGACTGGATGCGGCCGCGGAAGAGCACTGCGCGTGGGTGCTCTGCCACTGCCCTGCCCCATGATGACTCCGGCAGGGGGGGTGGCTTGAGGCCTGGTGGCAGTGACTCCCGGCTCCAATACGCCTACGGGCAAGCATAGAGGCGCGTGCATGGGGAGGGATGGAGAGGGGAGGGGTGGTGAAAAGGGGGGGAGGAGAGTGGAGCAAGTAGCAGCAGTGGAAATAGCTTTGTGCGTGGTGCATGAACCACCTCCCACCGCCCGCCACACCTCATACCAGGCAGTGCTGCTTGGGGCACCAGCCCTTGGCCAGGGCAGCATCATAGCGCCAGCGCTCCACCACATACTCTTCGCCCTCCTCCTCCACCTCCACGCCCACCCGCTCCCCAAACGCCGGGCTCTCACTCTCCACCACCAGCAGCACCGCTCTGCACCCCACTCGCCGCGCCTCTCCCGCCCCCCTGCCTCCCCCTCGCCGCCCCTGCCCTGCCCCCCCGCCACCGCTCTCCACCCAGTAGTACCCCACCTCCTCCACCACACACGGCTCCGCCGGCCGCAGCTTCCTCCGAAGCTTCTCGTCCAGGCCCCGGCTGCGGCTGCGCCCAGCACTTTCCAGGAAGCTGAGGTGGCCCTGGAAGCAGTAGATGACGTCATCACCCACCTGGGGCAGGTAAGGGTCGCCCTCCCTCCACTCCGTCCCCCCCACCCACCCCGCACCCGCTCGCACCCGCCCCACTGCCCTGCCACCCCCCTCGCTCCTCTCTCCATCGCGACCTCCTCTCGCCTCGGCCCCCACTGTCCCGGGAGAGGGTGCCAGGGCTGTGAGTCGGGGGGAAGCACGCGGGGTGATGGCAGCGAGGCGGGGGCTCCTGGAGGAGACAGCCAGGGGGGAGCTGCGAGCACCAGAGGCAGTGGGCGTGGCCGCAGGCGAGGTGGGGAGGCGTGGGCGCAGGCGGGGGCTTGCTGTGTTGTGTGGAGGAGGTGGGGTGGGAGCAGTGCGGCGAGAGGGTGGGGTGCGGTGCTGTGCGGTGCTCCGCCTGCCCCGCTGCTGCCGCCCTGCTGTCTGTGTGCGTGTGGCCCGCTTGCCCCGGCGGCGGCGAGTGCTCCTGGTTTGCCGAGAAGCTGCCCTCTTCCTCTTCCTCTGGCCGCCCATGTCCTCACTCCCCTCACTCGCTTCACTCCCCTCACTCGCTTCACTCCCCTCACTCGCTTCACTCCCCTCACTCGCTTCACTCCCCTCACTCGCTTCACTCCCCTCACTCGCTTCACTCCCCTCACTCGCTTCACTCCCCTCACTCGCTTCACTCCCCTCACTCGCTTCACTCCCCTCACTCGCTTCACTCCCCTCACTCGCTTCACTCCCCTCACTCGCTTCACTCCCCTCACTCGCTTCACTCCCCTCACTCGCTTCACTCCCCTCACTCGCTTCACTCCCCTCACTCGCTTCACTCCCCTCACTCGCTTCACTCCCCTCACTCGCTTCACTCCCCTCACTCGCTTCACTCACTCCCCTCACTCGCTTCACTCCCCTCACTCGCTTCACTCCCCTCACTCGCTTCACTCCCCTCACTTGCGTCACTCTCATCACTCCCATCACTCTCACCACCCGCATCACTCCCCTCACTTTCATCACTCCCATCACCCTCACTTGACTCACCATATGACTCACTCTCCTCCTCCTCCCCCTCTTCCTCCTCGGCCTCTTCCGCCTCCTCTACACTCTTTGCCCCCTCCTCCTCCTCCTCCTCCTCCTCCTCCTCCTCCTCCTCCTCCTCCTCCTCCTCCTCCTCCTCCTCCTCCTCCTCCTCCTCCTCCTCCTCCTCCTCCTCCTCCTCCTCCTCCTCCTCCTCCTCCTCCTCCTCCTCCTCCTCCTCCTCCTCCTCCTCCTCCTCCTCCTCCTCCTCCTCCTCCTCCTCCTCCTCCTCCTCCTCCTCCTCCTCCTCCTCCTCCTCCTCCTCCTCCTCCTCCTCCTCCTCCTCCTCCTCCTCCTCCTCCTCCTCCTCCTCCTCCTCCTCCTCCTCCTCCTCCTCCTCCTCCTCCTCCTCCTCCTCCTCCTCCTCCTCCTCCTCCTCCTCCTCCTCCTCCTCCTCCTCCTCCTCCTCCTCCTCCTCCTCCTCCTCCTCCTCCTCCTCCTCCTCCTCCTCCTCCTCCTCCTCCTCCTCCTCCTCCTCCTCCTCCTCCTCCTCCTCCTCCTCCTCCTCCTCCTCCTCCTCCTCCTCCTCCTCCTCCTCCTCCTCCTCCTCCTCCTCCTCCTCCTCCTCCTCCTCCTCCTCCTCCTCCTCCTCCTCCTCCTCCTCCTCCTCCTCCTCCTCCTCCTCCTCCTCCTCCTCCTCCTCCTCCTCCTCCTCCTCCTCCTCCTCCTCCTCCTCCTCCTCCTCCTCCTCCTCCTCCTCCTCCTCCTCCTCCTCCTCCTCCTCCTCCTCCTCCTCCTCCTCCTCCTCCTCCTCCTCCTCCTCCTCCTCCTCCTCCTCCTCCTCCTCCTCCTCCTCCTCCTCCTCCTCCTCCTCCTCCTCCTCCTCCTCCTCCTCCTCCTCCTCCTCCTCCTCCTCCTCCTCCTCCTCCTCCTCCTCCTCCTCCTCCTCCTCCTCCTCCTCCTCCTCCTCCTCCTCCTCCTCCTCCTCCTCCTCCTCCTCCTCCTCCTCCTCCTCCTCCTCCTCCTCCTCCTCCTCCTCCTCCTCCTCCTCCTCCGCAGCATCATTGCTTGTATCATGCTCCGACTCCTCTGCCTCCTCACCCTCACCGCTGCATCCTTTCGTCTCTGCAATCTCCTTCTCTGTCGCCTTGCTCTCAATCCCATTCCCATTCTCCCCTGCACTCTCCCCATCCGCACCCTCCCCTGTCTCTCTCTTGCCATGCTCCAATCGCCTCCTCACCTTTCTCTTCCCGCCCATCCTCGCCCCTTGCTCTATTCTGAGCGCATCGTTCCCCTCACACCCCTCCTCCTTCCCCCCACCCCCTATATCCGCCTCACCATTCGCCGCTCGCTCACCCCCATCTGCCCCCATCGCCCCGCCATCTCCCACCCTCTCACACTCCCCACTCGCCCCACCATCCCCGCCTAGACCATCCCTCTCCTGCCCCTTCCCCCTCTCGTCCTCCTGCTCTGCTTCCCCCTTCCCCCTTCCTCCCCCTCCACAAGCCTCGTCGCCATCAGCAGCACCACATCCGCTTCTCTCCCCTTCACTGTGCCCGCCACCACCATCCACGCCACCACTTGCGCCCCTCTCTCTCTGCTCGCCCCCCGCGTTCCCCTCCGCGTCCTCCCGGCCCTGCCCTTCCTCCATCGCAACACCCCTGTCTGCACTCCTCCCACCCTCTTCCCCAGCCAGCTCCCTAGCTTCAGCTGCATCGCCAGCCCTGGCAGGAGCCGGGGCATCAGCAGGCGCACCAATTGTGCATGTGTGCTGCCCCTCACTGCTGCCCCATCTGCTGCATAGCACCTTCATGCCACCATCGCTGCCTGCTTGCCCGCCACCGCTCTCCCCCTCACACCCTGGCTCCCCATTCGCATTCCCTCCATCACACCCATTCCTCTCGCTAGTATTGCCTCCGTCTCCCTCCTCCTTGACGCCCACCTCCCCTCCGCCATCCTCCCTACCGCCCTCGTCTCTGCCAGCCTCCCCCCCACCGCCCTCGTCCGTGCCCCCCGCCCCAGCACCAAGCGGGCTGAGCAGGTCGTCCCCAGGCAGCCCTGCGCCCTCGTCCGCGCCCTCCTCCCCAAACAGCTCAACGAACAGCTCCTCCTTGCGCGCACTCATCTCCCCCCCTTCCTCCTCCCACTCCCCTCCGTCCCCCGCACCCCCTGCGCCCTCACTGCCCGCCCTGCTCTCCGACCCCAGAACACCCTGCAGCAACCAACCTTCTGCACCCTCTGCTGCTGCACAGCCCTCCATCGCAGCACCATCCGCGCCAGCAGCATCAGCAGCAGTCTCACCACAAGAAGCACCACCAGCGGCACCAGCAGCACCAGCAGTGGCATTCGCCATATCCTGCTCGTCCTCACTCTCGTGCCCCTCCCGCTTCATCCCATCCCTCCCATCCCTCCCATCTTTCCCATCCTTCCCTCCACTCCCCTCTGCCTCAAAATGACGTCCCTCCTCTATCTTACTGCCCCCCTCACCCGCCGCCACACCAGCACCTGCCTCTCTCGCGTCCTCCTCTGCGCCCTCGCCCTCCCCCTCTCTCCTCACATCCTCTCCATTTCCATCCTCCTCACCAGTGGCTCCCTTCCCCTCGGCAACCTCTGTCTGGCACTCAACATGACTACCTGCTCCTGCACCTGTGCCTGCACGTGCCCCTCCATGTACCCCGGCATCCCCCCGTCCACCATCGTGCAGTCCCACAGCGTGTTCACCCGCACTGGCCCCGCTCCCAGGACCCACCATGTCTGCACCACCACCCTCACACACAGCAGCAGCCGGCACTGCTGTGCGGGGGAGAAGCAGCGCCAGAGCACACACACCTGACCCACCGCCGCCCTCAGCCTCCTGAACATCCCCTCCTCCCACTCTATCTGTGCGGCCTGTGCGCTGCACTGCTGTCCCCCGCGCGTTCCTCTTCCTCCTCGTGCCAGCCGGCACCGCCACCGGCAGGCCCCCGTGCGCCGCTGCTGTAGCAGCGGCAGCAGCAGCATCAGCACCTCCAGCAGCATCAGTTAGGTTGTTAGCAGCGCCAGCAGGCGCGGAGTCAGCAGCGGGCGCGCTTGGAGGGGCGCCAGGCGTCGTCGTCATCTGCACAGCCCACACAGCGCCCACCCCACGCACGCCTGCACGTTCGTCAGTACCCAGTGATGCACTCTGCACGACCCAATTCGACATGCGCCCTCGCTCACCCCCTGCTCGCTCTTGCTCCTCCTCATTCTCTTGCCCCTCCTTACTCTCTTGCTCCTCCTCACTCGCTTGCCCCTCCCCACTCTCTTGCCCCTCCTCACTCTCAAGTCCCTTCTCACTCTCATCTCCCTCATTTCTCTTCCTCGCCACTCCCTTCTCTCCCCCCCTCCCCTTCCCCCGTGGTGTCCTAGCCCTCAACAAGTGTCCTCCCTTCACCACGTCACCACCCTCGCCCCTCTCCCTTCCCCCCCTTTCCCCACTTGCAAGCCCCTCTCCCTCACTCTCATCCCCGCCCATCCCCTCTGCATCTTCGTCCTCACTGCCCTCCCCATCCCCTGCCAGCCCCTCCCCGCTCGCCTCACCCAAAGCTCGCCTCCCCCTCTCCCCCACACCTCCCCATGACCTCCCTGACCCCACCCGCGCCCTGCCCCCATCCCCACCTGATCCTGCAACTCGCGCCTTGCTGCCTCTTCCTCTGCTGCCCGCGCCCCTCCCTTGCCCCGCCCTTCCAGATGCACTCCCGCCTCCCCTCCCCCTGCCTCTACCTCTCCCCCTGCCCCTGCCCCTGCCCCTTCCCCTTCCCCTTCCCCCGCCCCTGCCTGCCACCACCCGCACTGACTGCCTCGCCCCCCCGCCTCCCCCCCGCACCTCCCCCCTCCCTGCAGGGAGTGCCCCCGCCCCTGCTGTGCGCTTGCGTGTCTTCCTCTTTCCCCAGTTGGGCTCTACTTTCCAATTCCCCTGATCTTCCTCCTCCTCATATTCTTCATCTTCTTCCTCTTCCTCCTCTTCCTCCTCATCTTCCTCCTCATCTTCCTCCTCATCTTCCTCCCCTTCTTCCTCTTCCTCTTCTTCCTCTTCGTTTTCCTCTTCCTCCTCCTCCTCGTCCCAGATTTCCTCAGCACCACCGGCCTGGGTGGGATGCACAACAACAGCATCACCACCTCGTGCTGCACCCACTCCCAGCCCAGCAGGTCTCAGCAGGGCAGGTCTTATTTGGGCAGGTCTCATCTGAGCGGGCCTGGACTGGGCGGGTCTTATCTGTGCGGGTCTTAACTGAGCAGCTTGGCTCACAGCATGTCGACTGTTGCTCCTCGTTCTCCTCCCTGGCGTGCTCTCCGCACCCACCTCTGCCACCACATTTTCCTCTTCTTCCTCCTCTGATCCAATCTCCTCCATCACTTCCTCCTCCTCATCCTCCTCCTCCACCTCCTCTACCTCCTCATCCCCCTCATCCTCCTCCTCCTCCACCTCCTCCGCATGTTCCACCTTTGCCTCCCCTCCCTCCTGCGCCTGGGCGAGAGCGTGCTTCTGCAGGGTCTGTGCGGCCTGGGTGCGTTGAGCCTCCATGCGCTGTGCCACACACACACACACACACGAGCGCACACACAAACCACAGACATTGACATAAAATTAGCAAAGTTTCCACACCCAATGCAGCAAAGAGTCACGCTCATGGTGCCTCTCTTCACACAACAGTCACATGCCCTCTGCCCCCTGCCCCCTCCCCCTTCCCCCACCCCACTGCCCCCTGCCCCCTGCCCCCTGCCCCCTGCCCCCTGCCCCCTGCCCCCTGCCCCCTGCCCCCTGCCCCCACCCCCGTGCCCCCTGCCCCCTGCCCCACACACGGCAGCGCACCTGTTTGAGCTGCGACTTGGTCACTCCACGCAGCGCTGCACACGAGCTGCCCGCACTGCCGCCCCCGCTGCCGCCCCCACCACCACCCGCTGCAGACGCGCCAGCACCACTCGCACCAGCAGCAGCATCGGCACCACCAGCAGCATCAGCAGCAGCATCAGCAGCAGCAGCATCGGCAGCAGAGGGTTTTCTGAGGTTAATTTTGAGTTTGAGCCCGTTTCCCCCCACAGGAGTAATGGCACTCTGCCCGCCCCTCACTGCCAACACGCCCTGCTGCCCCCTCCCATGCCCACTGCCTTCCCCCCCTCCATGCCCGCCCCCCGCCTGCGAGCCATGCGGCCACTGGTGGCCGTAAGGTGCAGTGGCCAGGCTTCTAGAGGCGTGCCCCACCCGCTTGTACTGCTCCACGTCCTCCTCCTCCTCATAATCCTCCTCCTCATCCCCGTCCTCACCTTCCTCGTCTTCCCCTTCCTCCTCTTCCCCTTCATCCTCCTCTTCCTCATCCTCTTCCCACTCATCTTCTCCTTCTCCCTCCTCCTCATCATACTCCTCCTCTTCTTCCTCGCCCGCAGCAAACCTTCTCTTCCGCGCACCACTCTCCTCCTCCCAAGGTTCTACATCCCACTCCCCCTCCACCTCCACCTCCTTCCCTGCACGCCTCACACGCCCTCTCCCCCTGCCTCCCCGGCCTCCACCTCCCCTCGCCACCTTGCATGCCCTGCCCCTCCCCCCTCTCCCCTTTTTCATCCCCCGCCCTTGGCCCCCCCCCTTCCCCTTCCCCATTCCACTCCCCTTGTCGCGCCCACTCCTTGTAACCATCCGCCTCCCCCGCTGCTCCCGCACCTCCTCAACCCCCTCGTCCTCCTCATCCCCCTCGCCCTCCCCTGCCCTCCCCCATCGCCGCCTCCTCTTCCCCAGAAGCCTCCGTGACCGTCTTGTGCCCTGCCCATCCTCCTCCTCCCCCTCGCCCTGCCCACCCTCCTCCTCCTCCTCCTCCGTCTCCCCCTCCTGCTCCTCCTCACTCCCTCCGCGCCTCTCCTCCTCCCCTCCGCTCACTTCATACTCTGAGTCCTCCTCTCCCCTCTCCTCCTCGCCCCTCTCCTCCTCCCCCCCCATGGTCACTTCAAACCCCTCATACCGCCTCACAGGTAGCCTCTCCCTCAGCTCCCACCGCTGGCCTTCCCGCCGCCTCACCTCTCCTCTCCCCCTCCCTCCATCACCCCCCCCTGCAACACCCCCCTCTCCCCCGCCCACCCTCCCCTCCTCCCCCTCCTCGCCCCCACTCACCACCTGCACCTCCCCATCCTCTTCCCTCCTCCCCCTTCCTTCCTCCCTCCTCACGCCCTCCCTCCGCCCACCTCCCCCGCGCCCGCCACCGCCAGCAGCAGCAGGCAGGGGCAGGAGGGGCAGGGGCGCGGAGCCGGGGGCGCCAAGGGGCTCGTTGGGGACGGGCTGAAAGGCCAGGTCGTCGGCCTCTATGCGCCCCACCCGGAGCGGGAAGGAGGGGGGGTGGTAGGGGCGCGCGAGCAGGGCGAAGCGCAGCGCGTGGAAGCACGCCTGGTAGGGGTCGGGGTACGGCTGCATGCCCGCATCGCATATCGGATCCATCCACGTGCGCTCCTCCGTTAACACGTTCGTCTCCTGGTGTGGGGGGTGGGGCATGAGGGGCCATTGGGTGCGCGGATGAGATGGGAGGCAAGAGAGTGAATGGAAGTGGGAGAAGCAATACGAGCAAGAGCGGGAGTGCAGGGGAGAGTGGGAGGGAAGCAGGAGTGCAGGCGAAAGCAAAAGTGCAGGCAATCGGAAGTACAGGGGAGTGCATGAGTGCAGGCAGGCATGAGAATGCACCTCATCGAGGGCGTTGTGGAATGAGTCGAGGGCGAATCGACGATAGTCGCCCAGGAAAAACTAATGTGATGGTGCAGGGCGGGGCATGGGGGACGCATGAGGGGCACATGGGAGAACGAGAGGCAGTTTAGGATAGTGGGGGAAAGAGAGTGGACCCAGGACCGTTTGAGAAGGACGAAGAGGGCACACAATGAAGGACACGAAGTGTGTGGGCATGGCAGAGAGGCATGGCACAGGGCATGTGGCCATGGTACCTGGTCCATGTGGATGTGCGCCCACCTGATCCATGTGGATGTGCGCCCACCTGATCCATGTGGATGTGCGCCCACCTGGTCCATGTGGATGTGCGCCCACCTGGTCCATGTGGATGTGCGCCCACCTGGTCCATGTGGATGTGCGCCCACCTGGTCCATGTGGATGTGCGCCCACCTGGTCCATGTGGATGTGCGCCCACCTGGTCCATGTGGATGTGCGCCCACCTGGTCCATGTGGATGTGCGCCCACCTGGTCCATGTGGATGTGCGCCCACCTGGTCCATGTGGATGTGCGCCCACCTGATCCATGTGGATGTGCGCCCACCTGATCCATGTGGATGTGCGCCCACCTGGTCCATGTGGATGTGCGCCCACCTGGTCCATGTGGATGTGCGCCCACCTGGTCCATGTGGATGTGCGCCCACCTGGTCCATGTGGATGTGCGCCCACCTGGTCCATGTGGATGTGCGCCCACCTGATCCATGTGGATGTGCGCCCACCTGATCCATGTGGATGTGCGCCCACCTGGTCCATGTGGATGTGCGCCCACCTGGTCCATGTGGATGTGCGCCCACCTGGTCCATGTGGATGTGCGCCCATTGGTCCTTGCCCCCCGTGGCAAACACATACACCTGCCCCACCTCGTCCGCCACGACCAGCCCCGTGCCGTCCCTGTCACCCATGCATGCACACATGCATGCATATGGCCGTGGGGGGAAAGAGCGTTGTGCATGGGCATGGGGTTGGGAGGGACGCACATGGGCATGGAGGAAATAGGGACGTGTATGAGCATGGGTGGAAAGAGGGACCAGCAGCCATGGGTGCCTGGAGGGGGGGAAGTGCAACAAATCAGTAGACGATGGGTGAATGGGAGAGCGCACGAGATACTCGAGGCTGGATGGGGCTGGATGGGGCTGGATGGGGCTGGATGGGGCTGGATGGGGCTGGATGGGGCTGGATGGGGCTGGATGGGGCTGGATGGGGCTGGATGGGGCTGGATGGGGCTGGATGGGGTCGGATGGGGCTGGATGGGGCTGGATGGGGCTGGATGGGGCTGGATGAGGCTGGATGGGGCTGGATGGGGCTGGATGGGGCTGGATGGGGCTGGATGGGGCTGGATGGGGCTGGATGGGGCTGGATGGGGCTGGATGGGGCTGGATGGGGCTGGATGGGGCTGGATGGGGCTGGATGGGGCTGGATGGGGCTGGATGGGGCTGGATGGGGCTGGATGGGGCTGGATGGGGTCGGATGGGGCTGGATGGGGCTGGATGGGGCTGGATGGGGCTGGATGGGGCTGGATGAGGCTGGATGGGGCTGGATGGGGCTGGATGGGGCTGGATGGGGCTGGATGGGGCTGGATGGGGCTGGATGGGGCTGGATGGGGCTGGATGGGGCTGGATGGGGCTGGATGGGGCTGGATGGGGCTGGATGGGGCTGGATGGGGTCGGATGGGGCTGGATGGGGCTGGATGGGGCTGGATGGGGTCGGATGGGGTTGGATGGGGTTGGATGGGGTTGGATGGGGTTGGATGGGGTTGGATGGGGTTGGATGGGGCTGGATGAAGCAGACAAGTTGCTGGAGAGCAGCAGCAGCCGGAACAGGGGCGCACATGACGGGAGGCACCAAGGGGGGCCAGGCGCACAAAGGGACTTACGGAGAGAAGTGCCCGTCGACGAGTTGGAAATTGGTGACGTGGCGGATGGCAATTGGCTGTCCCTTCCAGATGTCCCACACGATAACCCGGCCATCGTACCCCGCGCTCATGGCAATGCGCGGGTCCGTGGGATGCACGTCCAGCACGAACGCCTGATGGGGGCGGGGGGAGGGAGGCGCGTAGCAGCGGATGGGAATGATTCGAGACGCCTCAAACTCGATGGGCGGGTGTACGGGATGGACGTTCGACAAGCACGTGTGAGGGGGCAGTGGGCATGGGGAAAGAGGACGGCAGGGGTTGTGGAGTGCATGCGAGGAAGGCAGGGGTTGTGGAGTGCATGCGAGGAAGGCAGGGGTTGTGGAGTGCATGCGAGGAAGGCAGGGGTTGTGGAGTGCATGCGAGGAAGGCAGGGGTTGTGGAGTGCATGCGAGGAAGGCAGGGGTTGTGGAGTGCATGCGAGGAAGGCAGGGGTTGTGGAGTGCATGCGAGGAAGGCAGGGGTTGTGGAGTGCATGCGAGGAAGGCAGGGGTTGTGGAGTGCATGCGAGGAAGGCAGGGGTTGTGGAGTGCATGCGAGGAAGGCAAAGGTTGTGGAGTGCATGCGAGGAAGGCAGGGGTTGTGGAGTGCATGCGAGGAAGGCAGAAATGGAGGTAGAGAGTGGGAAGGTCGGAGCCTTTTCAAAGCAACCACCCACCCGGACCTTAGTGTGCCCCTCTCACCTGCTCGTGCCTGTGTGCGTGTGACCCCTCACCTGCTCCTGGTGTGCTGTGAGGCAGTGTATGAGCTCGCCTGTGGCCGCCTGCCACACACAGATGCGCGCATCTGCCATGCATGGGGGGAGGAGAAGGACAGACGCACGGGCAGAGATATGAGCAGAGGAAGAGTGTGAGACTCTGGGGCTAAGTGAAGAAAGGCTGGGTGGAGAGATGAGGAAAGATACAACAGGCGAGGCAGCAGCGCCTTCTGCTACACACACACACACGCATCTCTGCTGCAGCTATTCCTGCTGCCAACCAGCAATGGCATGCCAGCTCCCAAGGGCGCACCTGTGAGGGCAGCCAGCACAAACTGGCAGTCGAGCGACCAGATGATCATATTCGCCGCCGCCCCCGCCGCATCCCTGGCCCTCGCCCTCGCCCCTGCCCTCCCCCCGCCCCCTGCGCCCTGCCCTGCTGCAGCCCCCGCGGGCACAGGCAGGGGGCGCGGGGGGGCGGTGAGCTGCAGCGCCTTGTGCCAGTGCTGGTGCTTGCCCTGGGGGGATGGGGACACAGGGGGGGGAGGTAAGCGGGAAGAGGATGAGAGAGAGAGAGAGGCTATGAGAGACGATGAGAGGTGAAAAAGGAACAAGGAGTGGAAGTGACGGGGCTGATGGGGTGAAGGGCAGGCTAGCAAGCATGCATGCATGCGTGCACGCAGGGGCCGAGCCGAGGACGGCAAGAGCCTCTCATGTGCGCTGTGAGAGCACATGGATCCGTCACCGCCTTTCAAGCCACTCACATGCACGCGGCGCGCCCGCGGGCGCCAGATGAAGGCGGAACCGTCTCGCGCACACGAGACTATCGCCTCCACTCCCCCCCGGTTGGCCGTGCTGCCATGCCATGGGGTGGGGGGGTGGAGAGACGGGGAGGAACGGGGAGGGAGGGGAAGATGACGGTGAAAGAGAGAGGACAAATGGGTTTGGGGAGATGGGAAGCAGGTGGAGAGGGGTGTGAGAGATGGGTGAGAGTGGCAGGCGAGATGAGGAGTGGTAGTGAGAGGGCATGGTGCAGCTAACAGGGCATGGTGCAGCTAACAGGGCATGGTGCAGCTAACAGGGCATGGTGCAGCTAACAGGGCATGGTGCAGCTAACAGGGCATGGTGCAGCTAACAGGGCATGGTGCAGCTAACAGGGCATGGTGCAGCTAACAGGGCATGGTGCAGCTAACAGGGCATGGTGCAGCTAACAGGGCATGGTGCAGCTAACAGGGCAAGGTGCAGCTAACAGGGCATGGTGCAGCTAACAGGGCATGGTGCAGCTAACAGGGCATGGTGCAGCTAACAGGGCATGGTGCAGCTAGCAGGGCATGGTGCAGCTAACAGGGCATGGTGCAGCTAGCAGGGCATGCGGGGCTCACTTGAGGGAGATGAGTCGCCTCTCCTTGTCCTTCTCCTTTCGCTTCCCCCCCTCCGCACTTCCCTTCCCCTTCTCCCCCACACCCCTCCCCTCCTCGTCCCCACCAGACGTCACCTCCTGCTGCACCCCCGCACACCCACTGCAGCGCAAGGGGGGGAAAGAGGGGGGAGGGGACGGGAGGCAGGGTGCATAAGGAGTGGAGCACGAGCAGAGAGGGGGGCAATGGAGGTTTGTGTGGTGAAGAATGAAAGAGAGAGTTGTGGCAATCAGATTTAGAGGGGCCGGCAGGCAGGCAGCAGGCAGCAGGAGGGGCGAGGAGGTGAGAGCAGGAGCGGGGAGTGGGGGCAGCACCTGAACTGCACGAAGTTGACTGACCCCTGATGCCCTAGCAGCTCCTGCACCTCATGCTGCACCCCCACTCTCTCCCGGCCCCCCGCACCCACCCCCGCCGCCCACGGCCCCTGCTGCTGCTGCTGCTGCTGCTGCTGTTCCTGCTGCTGTGGCTGCTGTTCTTGTTGCTGTTGCACCTGTTGTGGTTGCTCTTGCTGTTGTTGCTGCTGCTGCTGGGAGGGCTCCTTGGGTGCGAGGGCAGGGAGGCGCGCATCCCACACCTGAGCACAAGGCATACACGCACACGCACATGCACATGCACATGCACATGCACATGCAGGGCTCCACAACAAAACATGTGATTTTGTGACACCGCATGGCAGTGAATATGATGACATGAAACGGCAACAACCGGGCGAATCAGCATCACATGCTCACCCTCGTGCGCCCATCCTCACTCACCCTCGTGCGCCCATCCTCACTCACACTCGTGCGCCCATCACACTCACCCGCGTGCGCCCATCCTCGCTGCCAGTGACAAAGAGAGAGCCCTCGGCGTTGAAGGCAGCGCACAGCACTTTGGGGGGCAGCATCTTGGCCCGCTCCTCAGGAGTGAGCTCGCTGCCCCCCTGCTGGATGCGGCTCAGAAACGTCCCTGGCGGGAACGGGATCTTGGTTGCTGTTGGGCCATGGGCCAGGGGATGGGAGGAAGGGGAGGGGGAGGGGAGGGAGGGGAGGGAGAGGAGGAGAAGGGAGGGGAGGGGAGGGGAGGGGAGGAAAAGGGAGGGGAAGGGAGGAGAGGGGAGAGAGAGACGGTTGAGTTATGGAAGCGAGTGCAGAGGAGCAAGTGGGCGTGAGATGAAATGGGGTGGCATGACTCATGAGGCAGTGAGTGGGACTGGCCGGAACTTTTGAGAGGGGAACACACAGCAGTGAGAGCAGGGGGGAGCAGGAGTTGAGGGTTTAGGAGCAGAGGGTGGGAGCAGATGGCAGAATCCTGGTGGCTGCACGGCGAAAGCAGGAGGGGAGAGGAGGGAGGGGAGGGGAAATCGGAAGGGGGGGAGGGGAGGAAAGGGGAGGCGAGGGAGGGGAGGCGAGGGGAGGGAGAGGAGGGGAGGGTAGGGGAGAAGACGGCGATTCGGGGAACGGGGATTCGGGGAACGGGGATTCTGGGAACAGGGATTCGGGGAGCGGGGATTCGGGGAACAGGGATTGGGGGAACAGGGAACGTGGAATAAGGTGGCACGAGGCAGTGGGGACGGCTGTGGACTTGTGAGTCGGAAACATCAAGCAGTAAGAGCAGAGGGTGGAGCAGAGAGGCGGAGTAGAGTGAAGGGGCAGAGGTGGGGAGCAGAGGTGGGGAGCAGAGGTGGGGAGCAGAGGTGGGGAGCAGAGGTGGGGAGCAGAGGTGGAAGTACCGTGGGAGGCGGGCAGGAAGAGGCGCAGGCAGGTGCTGTCCGCTGCTGCTGTGACGTCCCACAGGCGGCATGAGCCATCCTCCGATGCCCTGATGAGCGCCATGGGCATTGATGGGGAGGATGTGCGGCGGTTAGTGAGAGTGTGAAGGCCAAACAACACACACAAGAGGAGGTGAGAGGAAGGGGGGGTGGTGGAGAGGACAGGGCGCGGGGGGTAGGAGCGAGAGAGGGAGATCACACAAGAGCACATGTGAAGCTGAGAGAAAGCAGGTATGGACGGATGGGAGATGGAGGTGTGGACGGGTGCATAGGAGAGGGGCAGGAATTGTGGCTGGCAGGACGTTGAGAGGGGTGGCGTACGAGAGGAGGTGGTGGTGAGTGGTGGGGCTGAATGCAACAGCGGTGACGGCGTCTGCATGGCCCACTAGCGTCACCTCCAGATGCCCACTCGGTAGCTCCCACTGCCACACGCACGGGGAGAGGTGGGACAAGGAAAGTGGGTGGGAGGTCGATGAGGCGAGGAGAGGAGGGATGGGAAAGACAGCAGCGAGTGTGCGGGGGAGGATGAGGTGAGGGGGAAGGCGGTTTGGGACGGAACAACAGTGGATGTGTGGGAGGTGGTAGCAACCAGAACAAGGAATGGCGATAGGGCAGGGACAGGGAGAGTGGTGCGGGGGGGAGGGCGGGCGGCACTGACCACGCGGATGAGGCAGTCGTTGGACGCTGATGCCACCCACTTGTCGCCCCGACTGACCGCTAGATCCGTGATGTCACCCTGTATGTACGTACACACACACACGCACACAAGCACAGAGGTGCAGACGCAGGCCACGTCGATCCAGGCAAACATGACAAGTGCACACATGCAGAGGGCGAGGGGAGACGTTATGGGCGCATGGAGGGGGGGACTTGCCGTGTGGCACAGAAGGGGGGGCGAGGACTTACGGTGTGGGCGCGGCAGGTGGAGAGGCAGATGCCATGGTGCATGCTCCAGATCTTCACCAAGCGGTCGTCCGACCCCGTTATCAGGTACCGCCCCCCGTGGTCGTACACCGCTGCCAGAGGAACGGATAAGGATACACAGCCAACGCGGGGAAGTGGAAAGAAGGACGCGGGTGTTGAGAGGAATGGGTGGTGTGTGTGCGTGCAGTTAGGTCGGGAGCAATGAGTGCCAGCAGCGTGAGGCGCGAGTGTGTAAGTAGGGCAGTGAGAGCAAGCAGGCAAGGGGGGCAGTGAGCACAGTTAGGGCGAGAGAGGGGGGGGGAGAGGGCAGTTACCGCAGTAGACGGCGTTGCGGTGGCCGCGCAGCACCTTCACTTGCTCCATGCGGCTCAGCAGCAGCGCGGGGGACGCCACTGCCAGCGACGCCGCCCTGCTCTCACCAACGGGGCGGGGGAGAGGGAGGGAATAGGGGAATGATGGAGGGATGGGCGGGCGGGTGGTAAGATGACACAACGGGCGGACAGAGCGGGGCAAAGGGTTATGGTGGTGGGGTGAGAGGTGCAGTGGCAAGGCCCACGCGGAGGGTACCATGCAGAAAACGTACCGTGCGCTGACAGCCCTGGCAGCACGCGAGCAGACCCCTCCGCCCGTTTCTCTGAGCGTGAGGGAGCGCAGGAGCGGTGCAGAGAGGTGCGGATGGGCCGTGTGGGGCAGAAAGGTGCGCGGAGGAGAGAGCAGCGCTGGCAGCCACTCCGCTGTTGATGGGAGGCGGATAGGGGCGGGGAGGGCGATAAAGCAAGCAGGGGTGGAAGTGGAAGCGATGAAGGGAGCAGGGTGGGGCGGGGAGTGGGGAAAGACAGAGAGGAAGTGCAGCAGTGAGGATGTGAGGGAGGGAGGGAGGGAGGGAGGGAGGGAGGGAGGGAGGGAGGGAGGGAGGGAGGGAGGGAGGGAGGGAGGGAGGGAGGGAGGGAGAGAAGGCACGCGTGGCTCATGTGTGGCAATGGCATGCACATGTGCCGATTGCCCCAAGCCTCAATCCGCGCCTACCTCGTCTCAGGCTTATCCCGCCATGGCCCAGCAGCGTTGGCACGTCTCCCGCACACACCCACCACCTGTCCCGTGCTCCTGCCACGCCCGCCCCCCCGCTCACCAACACACCCTCCCCGCTTGCACCCTTCTCGCCCCACTCGCCCCTCTCTGCCCCGGCCGCTGCTCCCACCACCGTTGCCGGCGATGCCAGCACGAGCGCTCTGCTGCCTGCCGCATCTGCTGCTGCCACCACTGCTAACGCTGCCCCAGCTGCTTCGCCACCTGCTGCTGCCGCCACGCCTGCTTCAATGGCCCCTGCTGCTGCAGCAGCCTCTGTCCCGCTTCCCAGCATCTGTGCCACAGCCGCACCTACTGATCTCTCTGCTGCTGCCTCTGTGCCACCTACCTGCCGCCCTGCCTCCACGCCGCGGCCGGCGCCCACATCCACAGCTGCAGCGGCGGTTGGGGCTGCGGCACCTGGCAACGCCTCCTCCAGTGCAGTGGCGGAGGCGGAGGCGGAAAGGGGGGCGGCGGTGATTTGAAGCTGGGGGGCAGAGGGAGGAGCAGAGACGGTGGGTGCAACAGCTGCTGCAGCAAGCGGGGCAGGGGGGAGGGCTGGTGCTGCTGACGGTGGCGGGTGGGCCGGGGCGGAGGAGAGAGGCGCGGAGGGGAGGAGGGAGGCGGAGGAGACAGCAAGATGGGACGACTGCAGCAGCTCCTGCAGCAGCAGGAAGAGGTGGTTGGGTGCTATGTGCGAATACCTGGAGGGAGCAGCACAGCGGGGCATGCACACACAGACAGCAGGTGGGAGGCACAGGGCAGGGTGAAATGACCGAGCGGAGGCATATGGTTGCCCATGAACACAATAAAACAAAGACTTGCTGATTGTGCGGTCACCCAATGCAAGGTGCCCAAGCATTACAGGCGCGCACCTCTCCCTGAGCTGCTCGTAGTTCATGGGTACAGTCATCTCCGACTCCCTCTCCGCACCCCCTCCCCTCCTCCCACCCTCCCCAGCCTTCACTTGTGCGCCCACCACCCCCGCCTCCCCATGTGCACTCCCCTCGCTGCCACGCTCGTTGCCTCTGCCACCCGGCCGCCCTTCGCTCGCGCTGCTTGCGCCTGTCCGCCTTCCCCCATGGGAGTACACCGCATGGTACCGCTGTGGAAGCAGATTCAACTCCTCCAGCTCCTCTTTCAAAACTTCTGCTGCCCGACGGCAAGGGCTGCCCGTCAAAAAGTGCAGAATGAGGAAGTACACTTCCCTCATGTCCGCTTCAGCGTCCCCTCCCGCTGCCGCCGCCAGCGCCATCATAGCGCCACGCGACGGTAGACTTGCTGCTCTCTGATTGGCTAACGACCCTGCCGCGTCGTTGGATGGCGGCTGTGCGCGCTTGCGCTCGCCAGCGACGGGAGGGCGGCGGGTGGACGCGGGAGGGCGCGGGTTTGCCCCGGAGGAGCGCCCGTTGGCGGAGGCGTTGGCAGCGCGCGCGGTGCCACGTGGGACAGGCGGGGCGGGAGGAGCGGAGGGGAGGGGAGGTGTGGCAGAAGGAGGGATTACTGGGGAAGACTCGGTGGTGGGGAAGGTAGAAGCGGGGGGGGTAGTAAGGGCGGGGTTAGGAGCAGGAGAGGTAGGAGCAGTGGGAGTAGGAGCGGGGGCACTAGGAACGGTGCGAATGGGAGCAGGGGGATTAGGAGCAGCAAGAGTAGGAGCGGGGGCGAAAGGACTAGGGGCCGGGGAGGTAGGAGCGGCGAGAGTAGGAGCAAGGGGAGTAGGAGCGCTGGGGGTAGGAGCGGAGAGGGTAGGGGCGGAGGGGGTGGGAACGGGGGGAGGCGAGTGAGCTGGAACCGAGGCGAAGGCTGCGCTAGAAGCGGGGCTTGGGGAAGGAGCGGATGCGGGGAGAGTGGGTGCGGGGGGAGTGGGTGCAGGTGGGTAAGTGGGTGCGGGAGGGGAAGAGGTGAGAGATGAGGTGACGGCAGGCGCAGAGGAAGCGGCGGAAAGATTGGGGAGGCGAGAGTCGCGGAAGAGTGTCGCGTCAGCGTCGCACAGGGTTATGCGCGGGCCCGGTGCGCCCGCTGCACTCGCCGCGGGTATGACTGCTACCTCGGCAGTCGGGTTGGCGGAAGGCGCCCAGGCAGGTGGTTGGGAGAAGGAGCCAGGCGCGCGGACGGAAGGCGGGCGGAGGGCGGAAGCAGGGGGAGCAGCGCGGGCGGCAGGGGGAGCGGAGAGAGAGGCAGCAGCTGGACCTGACGGCATGGCGGTGAGGAGAGCGCTACACGCAGCAGCTTTAGCAGCTGTAGCAGCTGTAGCAGGCATGCTGCCACTTGGCGAACCGTGTGTGAAAACACCCGCATTGTTCCTCTCTGCCTCCTGCATAAGCAGACTAAGCACGCGCGTCTGCGATTCCGGATCCAAGGACGAAAGCGCGGGAACAGGCGCAGGATTTGGAGCATACGCAGCAGCCGACGCGGAAGCAGGAGGTGACGGTACCCCAATCATGCGAGACCCCACGCCATTCAACCTCTGCGGTGGAGCGGCGGGTGACGCAGCTGCAGGGCGGGAGTGGACGGTGGGCGCGGCGGCAACGGCGGAGGGACCGCCCACCGCAGCCGTCGAGGAAGCAACGTGGAATTGAGAACCCGCGGAAGGCGCGGAAGGAGGGGAAGGCGCGGAACGGGCGGAAGGAGCGGAAGGAATGGACGGAGCGGGCAAGCAGGCGGCGGCGGAGGCTTGTAAGAAGGGAGCGGTTGCGCCTGATTGGTTCACGTTCTCCTGGCTCTGCCGCGGCCGAATCGGATGGATTGCCGATGGACCTGACACTCCGACGACCTGACGGTTGAACGCAGTGTTCGGCGCCGAAAGACCCACTTGACCGTTAAAAGCAGCCTGCCCGTCAGGAGCACCGAATTGCCCGCCGTGAGCAGACGGCATGTGGTTTCCATTACGGGCAAGAGCGGCGGTGTTTCGAGGGCCAGAATTCACGGCGTTAGCAGCTGGAGCGTGCAGAGGCAACGAGGAGGGGTGCATAGGCGGCGTGCCCGCTGGCTGCGCGGCCGACAGCGGATATTGCGAGTTCTGAGGAAACGGCGACTGCGGCGGATAGAACGATTGGTTTTGAAACGGCAAAGACGAGGACGAGAGTGGGGCGGACGTGGGGCGCGACGAACCCACGTTGGGATGAGAAAAACGCGCGTCAGGCGCCGGTTGCGAGCTATGCTGGAGTGACGCGTACGAGGCTTCGTTAGTGTAAGCTAGTGAGTTAGACGTTATGAAGTGAGCCATCTGAGAAGAAGAATATGGGTTACTGTTAAGGTATCCCGCCGATAGCGGCGGTGCTTGCTGGTTGAACTGAACGGTCTGTGGGTGCGACATTGCGGCGGGAAGGGAGGGACGAATGGCGGATGAGGAGACGAGTGAAGGCGAATCGGAACTAGAGGAGAGAGGAGGATGAGTAGTCGTGCTATGGTGATAGCTCGTATGTGTCAAGTTATTCATGGGCGGAATGGCATCCGAAGACCAATTATGATCCTCTTTTATGTCGCTAAAATTAATAGGGTCCATTGCCTCGGACCTACCACCCTTACGCTCGAGACACAGACCTTCGCCTCACCGCAGATGCTGCTGCTCGGGAGCAGCGAGGGAAGCAAGCAGCAAGTGCGGAGCGGACGGACACCAAACACCCATGACCATGGTGGTTTGATTTGGAAACTTGAATTTCAAACGAACACACTTCAAGGGACTAGCAAAGCAAACCACTGTTGCTTGCCTGCTGCTGCTAGCGACTAGGCGAAGCCCGTTCCCACCTGGTAATTTTCGCGACGGTCGCGGGGACGAAATGCTGGATGATGGGCATGAGCAGAGGTGGGCTTGAATTCCAAGCACGTGCTTGCGATATTTCGCAAAATGGTAACAATTCGCAAGGCGCTGAGAACCAACTGACGTGCTCTGCCGCATCCAACCAAAGCCGTCAGCCCCAGCCAGACCCCAGCGCAGAACAGCACTACCGCCAGCCGACATAACACCAGGCATTGCGGGAACCCTAACTTTTCGCGCTGCGAACAAGGAATCTTAGGGCGAACAAGCCAGCCATGGCGGAGCCATTCACTCGCTCCGTGTCGCAGCTCGTCTGCGCTCAGATTTGCGAGTCTTTCGGCTTCCAGTCCATCCAACGGTCAGCGCTCGAGACCCTGTCCGACATCCTGACTCGCTTCATCACCAGCGTTGGCGACGCCGCACACGCGCACGCGGAGCTCGCAGGGCGAACCGACGCTAACGCCAACGACGTCGCCCTTGCGTTATCCGACGTCGGCACGTCGCTCGGCGATCTCGCTCGCTTCGTCGAATTCGCGGACGACATCTCGTCGCCATCGTTGGCGCAAGCCGTCCCGTCCTTCCCCGTGCCCAGAAACCCGCGCTTCGTCGCCGCCAGTTTCCTTCAGAGCGGGGAGGATCCTCCTCCCCGTGGCGACATTCCCGAGTGGCTGCCGGCGCTACCGGACCCCCACACGTACATCGCCACGCCGGTGTGGGAGGCTCGGGGGCAGGATAAGCGGCAGGATCGGGTGGAGGAGGGGCGAGAGCGGCGGCGCGCTGAGCAGTCACTCGTGTCGCTGCACCAGCGCATGGGGATGGTCACGGCGGGCGGCGCGCAGGCGCGCGGTGGTGCTGGCGGCGGGCGGCTGCTGTGGGGCGGATGGTCTCACGTTGGCGCGGGGGACGACCTCCTCGCAAGGCCAGGCGCGGGGATCTCCGCGCCCGTGGCCACTGGTGCGGCGCCCGCAGTGCGCAACGACGAGGGCGCGGAGCGGGGCGAGGGGCGGAAGAAGCGGAGGAGGGAGTCAGACGGCGGGTGGGTAGCGGGTCAGGTTCCTTCCGCGCTGGATGCCTTCCCGGGACTGATGATGGCCGCGGGCAGGGCGCGGGGCGGGGGAGCAGCAGGTGAGGGGGGTGAGGAAAGCGAGGAGGAGGATGAGTTAGAGGAAATAGAGGAAAGGAATGGGGACGCGATGGCTGTGGATGGTGATATTGTGGTGGTGGAGGGCGGAGAGGAGAGGAATGGTGGTGGTGGCAGTGGGGCCGAGGGAATCCAGGCAGAGGGGAATAAGGGCGAGAGGGTGAAGGAGGTTGGTTGGAGTGGGTGGTCGGCAATGGAGAGGGCTTCAGGGGCGAGTGCTCCGGGGGTGTCGTTTCACCTAGGCAGCAAGATTCAAGGCCAAGCTTGGAGCTGCCAGAATGCAGTTGCCTGTTGTGCTGAGGCAGGCAAAACCAAAGGCCGGGCAAGGTGGGAGTGATGGCATTGGGAAAGGCGAGGAGGACAAGGAGAGGAAGGGGAAGGAGAAGAGGGAAAAGGGGAAAGACGATGAGAGGGATGAGAAAAGAAAGAGGGCAGAACAGATACTGGAGCAAGCAGAGAGGGAGGCAGCAGAGGCAGGCATGGGAGATTGCAGATAGGAGTTAAGATTGTCATATTTTGTCAGTCTCTAATGAGGTTTGTTTGATGCGATTGTGGAAATAATGCATGTCGATATTTTTTTTTCGAATTTGTAAGAGTGATGTTATCATTGCCTTGCTTTGTCACGATGCGTGTAGAGATGTAGCATTATCAGTCCCAAAGCCGCCTACCCGCGTTTTCTTCACGTCTTGTCACGTCTGTGCAAGAAGTGTATGGTGCCCGTTGTGTCAGCGGGAATGGTGATGTGACAGGGTGCTCTCAAAGGCTCGATCCAAAAAGTGCTGACGCTGGCGAGGGAAGCCCGTCGTTTCGAGGAAGGCTACGGAAGTGTTATGTGCTTTCGAGGAACACCGTATCGTCGAATAGCGACAGAGTTGCTGACGCCAATCCCCTGCTCTAGGGCTACGACATCGTCTCCCACATCTCCGCTTTGTGAGGAAACGAGAGGCTTGCACGTCATGGCGTGTGATTGGTGCACACGAGTCACAACACAAGGCATCCTGCGTGCGCAAGCAGATTCTCTGCCATACGCAACCTCCCTTTTCCCCACCCCAACCCAAACCGCCTGTCATCAGCGAAAGAATGTGTTTTTCGTCCAATCATCGCTGGTCAGAGAGCCCTTTCGCGGAGACCGCGCAACCCCATTCTCCCTTTCGCAAATGACGCAAGCATGCCAATCAACGCACCGCACGACAGTTTCTTCTCTGCTTCCTCTCGACCCAACTCGCCGTGCGCTCTGCAACCAGACACGTGGTAGGGCGGGATGGATGAGACGAGAGTGATCGGTGGTGTCCGTTTGGCGTCCGACGCCAGCGGTGCTCAAAAGCGATCTAGACAGCAGCCATAGCGTCACTCAATTGCACTCGCACTCTCACTGTCAGACCATCACATTTGCAAGCTCCAGCCAGATTAAATTTCTCGGTCGTCGCTTCCATAGTTAGATCGTTGCACTTTAAACGACGATCGCGCATCTTCGGAGGTATTGTCCCTAGGTCGCCATTGTTCAGGGATATTTGTTGTACGAGTAACCTAATTCGACTGAATATGGGCGCCTGCGCTTCTACGGGTGGCCGCAGTCCAATCACGCCTTCTCCTGCCACCACCAAGCAGCATCGCAAGGCGGATCGCTCACAAACGAAGGCTAGCAAAAACGCGAAGCAGAATGCCTCGAATCGCCAATCAGTGTTAGGCCTGCCACCGTCAAATACACGACTCGAGAGCAATTATTTGATAGGTAAGCTGCTGCCTCGACACCATGTTTCAGCGCTTTGCGTCAGCGCCATGCATTGGAACCTTCTGTGTAGTGATTCATTGCGATCAGCTCGTCGCTAACCTGTTCCCTCGTCGTCGTCGTCCTGTGTGGCGCCCAATTTGCAAACCTCCAGGTCGCGAGATCGGCCGCGGATTGTACGGCGTGGTTCGCGTGGTGATGCACAGGAAGTCGCACGAGCGATACGCGTGCAAGACGGTCGACAAGCGTCGCATGTCGCAGGATCAGCTCGCACGACTCCGCACGGAGTTCGACATTCTCAAGCGCGTATCAACCCACCAATCCGTAGCGGCCCTTGTCGACCAATACGAGGACTCCACGTGCGTGCATTTCGTCCTGGAGCTCTGCACTGGAGGGACGCTGTACGATATCCTCACGACGGCCTCTATCGCGGATGATGCCTCCGCTGTAGATCACTCTGAGAGCAGCACCAGTCCTGCCGCTGCCACAACCAGCACACGCAGCAGCAGCGGAAGCACCGCCAGCCGCAGCAGTAGCAACGCAAGTGGGAGCGCATTGTCGAAGCGGATGAGCGAGGCGCAGGCGAAGCAGGTGATGCGGCAGCTCGCAGAGGCGGTGGCGCGGCTGCACGCGGAGGGCGTGGTGCACCGCGACCTGAAGCTCGAGAACATCGCTTTCATGGATGCGCGGGACGCCAGGGAGGGCGCGTCGCACCCTGACGGCAGCACACACCATGGCTCGACCAGCAGCCGCAGCACAAGCACAAGCCGCCATTTCCCCAGCATAGGCAGCGCCAGCAGCTTGGTCTCTGATTTGAGTGGCAGTGAGGCCGACAGCGACTGCACGGGTTCCCTGGCGTCCCCCTCTGCGCCCTGCTCCCCCGCCTTCTCCGCGCCCTGCCCTCCCCTCAAGCTCCTAGACTTTGGTCTGTCCACGTGGCACAAGTCAGCAGACGGGCAGCGGCTGACGGAAATTGCGGGGACGGCGTATTATGTGGCGCCAGAGGTGCTGAGGAAGCAGTACGGCAGCGAGTGTGACGTGTGGAGCATGGGGGTCGTTCTTTACATGATGCTTACTGGATCTCCACCCTTCTGGGATGGTAAGTTTCCATCATGATTTTTGCCCTCATGGAGTCATGGACTTCAGTTCCCTGTGCTCGTCACATCACTCAGTTTTCGCTGCTATTTTACTAAAAAAATGGGTTCCCGTCTTATTCCCAATGTTTGCAGTTTCGGAAGAGGCAATCTGCTCTGCCGTCTTGGCAGGCCACTATGACATGGTCAGTGCACCATGGCCGTCCATCTCACCTGCTGCCAAGGACCTCGTCAGGCGCATGCTGCAGACTGACCCGGTCAAGCGAATCACAGCAATTGAAATCCTAGGTAAGGGCTCTCCTCCCAGTGGGGACATGATTTCGCTGACATGGGAACGCACTAACTATTCTGGTGGCACTTTCGCTAATGTCAAACTCTGTTTTCATTTGCAGAGCATGAGTGGATCTCCTTCTAGAGCTCCAGCAATTTCCTGGTTTACAATGTGTGCAGGGGAGCTTTGGGCAAAGACACCTTTATCTCCTTAGAACAGGGCTTAGGATTATAATTCATTCATTCAACTGTACAGCCACCATGGAGTGGAGATTGCTAGTGTTAGTGTTTAGTTGGAGCCATGACAGCACGCAAGAACATGCATTACTCAGTTTTGTACACATGGAATTTCATATGAAGTCTTTCACCATCTACCTCATGTACTTCACATGATAGTGCATAACTGAGGCTTGGAACTCTTTATCTTGATGATTACGCACCCTCCATTTCTCGGATCTTCCATACATTCTAGCTTTTCCTTCTCCGCCCACTCCATCACCCTCGGCTTTATTCTGGCCGCTCCTCCTTTCGAATGTAGGCCACGCCCAGTTATGACCGTTAATCTCTCTCCGTCCTTTGCTCTCGCTTCGGCAACGCGGCGTGCGACCTGCTCCAACGCCTCCTCGACCAACAGGCCGTGCACGTCTACCGTGTCATAGCCTCGTCCCTCATTGTTACCTTCGAAGTTTAGCTTGCTCGCTTCCCGATGCGCTTTGTCGGCGAGTTCTTTACACCGCTTTCGTTCCTCGCTCAGCTCCTTAGCGCGTGCGCCTTCTCGTCGCTGGTAAGCGGCTTGCGATTCCGCAGCTAGGTCCCTCGCACGTTGCGCGTGGGCCCATGCCTCTTCTCTTAGGCGGTTCCCGCGATCTAGTGCTGACTCAGGAGGCTGTGTGGAGAATAGGTTACCCATTTACACAGCGAAGGACGAAATTACGGAAATTGAACAACGCGGTCGATTTGGTCGAAGCGTCTACTAAAGCAAAATAGGAAGTTTGTGGTTCATCGCAGCAGCCAAAGCACGAGAACGCTTGTGGAAAGGTCGCTGCCACGGGAAAATTGCCCAGATTATAATGAAATAATATTTACGGAAAATCGCTTTTCACCCATCCGAACAGCTGGAATACTCTTCCCCCTCCCCCAAAGCAGCCTTTTCGAACTTGATGGTGTGGCAAGCGAAAGAGTCAGTGGCCATCTTGTGCTGTCATTGGTGGCGACGGCAACGTGTCGAATGCACGAGCAGGAATGTTCCTATGTCGTGATTACTTTTTTTTTAAATAGAAGGCATTTCACTATATCAAGGGATACAGCAAAAGGGGCCACAGTCCTAACTGTTGAGAAGAGGGGGGCAATTACATAAAAATGAGAGAGCCGCCTCTCAGATGCATCTACGGCGGTTTGTACCTGGCCCTCCGGGCCGTCCAGATCGACAGAAAATCCTCTCTCCACGTCAGACTGCTGGCCGCCCTCGTGCTGGCAGTTTCCAGCGCTGCAGCTTCATCACTGGCCAGATGCTGTTTGGCCACGTGCCTCCTTTTGATCCACGCCTCTGAAAACCGCGTTACAGCGCTCCACCCAGATCTGATGGAATGTGATAGCCGATACCGTCAGTTCCGGAAAACCGGAAGCAGTCCCCCCGCGCTGGAATAGCAGGTCACCAAGTGACCTCGCCCTCCGCGCTGGGTTGAACCAACGAATCGCATCCTTGAGAGCCCCCACCACCGGCTGAATAACCCGGCAGGAGAACAATGCATGGTCCACCGACTCTGCCTCCCCGCAGTGCGGGCATTTCGCCCGCTCCCCCAAGAACTTCAAGCGATCCCCCACCTGCAGGTTGAAACAGTGGGCTCGCAGCAGGACATCCCGCGCCTTTGCGGGGACCACATGAGAGTCTCTGCGCGCAATCGCCCGCTTCCAATCAATTTTCTTCCCCCACAGTTGCTCCCACTCTGCACGACGAGGCAGCTTGACCGGCTGCTTGCGCCTCACCCCCAGTCCTACTCTCAGCTGCTTCACTGAGGCCGCTAGCTTACCCACACAGAGCTCCGATTTCAGTAGCCTGCTGCGCGGCTCGCCCAGCTCCCCAACCACCTCGCCCCCCATCACCGCCATCGGCGTGACTTCTGACACGGACAGCGTCTTAACCCTCGCTCCCTCAGGTACGAACCACGACTTCCCGTCCTCATGCAGGCACATCTTCACACAATAGAGCAGACTGCCGAGGGCCCTTTGGACCTGCCACATCTTTATCCCTCTCGTCGTCGTTCTCACCACCGCTGTGGCTTCTGCCAATTCCTCCGACGTGAGCGGCTTCAAGACCCGCGCCTTCCAGTCGTCACTTAGCGCCTCCTTGACCGCCATGGCTATTTCTGCTGCCTGCTTGCTGCCCAAGTCACGGGCCAGACGGTCTGATGATTTCCAGCTTCTGGTGCCATCTGCCCACTTCATGAGCAGGTCCCCCACCATTATCTCGTCGAGGCACTCGTCCCCCTTGCGTCGTCCAAAGGGGTAGCTGCCGTCACGCAGGATGTGCCTGTTGAAGAGCACCCGCTCCTTCTCGATATCCCATCTGCTCCCTACCGCCAGGTTCATGACAACCGGCGACTTCATCGCCGCCGCTGTGATTGCCTTCCACCGTTCACTCCCTGTACCCCACGCTTTCAGCAGCGCCTCATGCGCGAGGAGGGAGGCATAACCCAGCGGGAAGTCCGCCGCACGCTCTGCCAACAACCGTCGCTGCGGCATTTCCTCCGTGAGCAGCTGCGCCAGCGAGTGCAGCGCCTCAGCATCCAGCCGGTCCTTCAGGTTTAACACCCCGAGTCCCCCTTCTTCCCTTCCGAGTTGCATGAGATCCCCATTCCAGAGAATGAAGCCCGGCTCCGAGTTCGCACGTCCCCCGGAGACAAAGGCGTGGCACAACCTCCTCAGCTCCTCCCAAATCGTGTCAGGCGGGGGGTAAATCTGCGCCTGGAACAACGCGATGGGTATGACATACGCGTTGACCACCGTTACCCGCGCCGTAGTGGTAAGAAACTTCGCCTCCCATTTCTTCAGCTCTGCTTCCATTCTGCTTAAAGCTCTCTTCCATGACGGTTTTGCGTCTCCTCCCGGCGTGATCCAGACCCCCAGCAGACGCTCCGGTTCATCGCGCGACGCCCATTTGAAGGCCCCATCCGCAGGCGGTGGAATATTGCGTTGCCTCCCCAGCGGCAGCACCACCGACTTGTCCCAGTTGACTGCCAGCCCCGACATCTTTTCAAACTCCTTCAGCAGCAGCTCCGCGTCTCCCAGCTGCGAACGGCCATTCAGCAGCAAGGTAGTGTCATCGGCGTACCCCAGGTAAGTCAGTCTTCCTGCGTCCTTAACGTTGATTCCTAACCACCTCCTCCTCGCCTCCTGGCAGAAGGGCTCGACCGCGCACAGGAACAAGTACGGCGCGAGGGGACAACCCTGCCTCACCCCGGTCAAGACTGGGACCTCCTCTCCCAGCCAGCCATCGTTGCAGATACGGGTCGCTGCGCCCTGATGCAGCCCCTCCACCCACTTCACGTAAGTCTCTGGGAAGCCCATCTTCCGCAGCACGTCAAACAAGTACCCACGCGTTACCGAGTCAAAAGCCTTGCGGAAGTCAACCAGGAGCATGAGCCAATCCTCCTGCCCTGCGTTCGCAGTGTCAATCACGTCTGCCGCAACCGCCACCGCGCCAGCGATGCTTCTTCCGGGTAAGAAACCGAACTGCCCCGTTGACACCACGCTCTCCAGCTTGTTTTTTATCCGGTTCGCCAACGCCTTTGCAATCAGCTTGTACACCGTGCTTAGCAGCGTAATCGGGCGGTAGTCCTGCAAGTCCTCCTTGGCACCCTTCTTATGCAGGAGCACAGTCACCGCGGTTGAGAATTCCTTGGGAGTACCCCCGTCTGTTCAAAGTCCTTCAGAAACTGCATCATCTGTCCCCCCAGCAGGTCCCACTGCGACTCCCAGAGCTCCTTCGGGAGACCATCACGCCCTGGCGTCTTGCCCGGCGCCATCTCCGCCAGCGCACGTTTGACCTCCGCTTCTTCCCAGGGCGCACTGAGCGCCGCCACGTCCTCCAGGGAGAGGCGCTTGTCCACCGACCAATCCAACTGTGTGTCCGCACCCGCTGCGAACAACTTGGTGTAGAAGTCCGACGCGGCAGCCAGCGCCTCCTTCGCCCCCTCATACCGGGACCCCTGGTACAGAACATCTACCAGGCGTGTCTTAGCCTTCCTCGCCTTCACTCTGGACGAGAGGAAACCTGTGGGGGCTTCCCCATTCATCTCCACCTTAATCCCTGCTTACTCCTGTAGCTTACGGCGCCTCCCCTCCACATAGGCCTTAAGCTTTGCTTCACATCTTGCCAGGCGCGCCTTCGCCCGCGAGCAGCGAGGCTTGCGCATCACCTGCTGCCTCAGCTCCCCGACCTCCCGTTCAAGGTGCGCCGTCGTAGCCGCTACCCGCTTCCGCTCTTCCACAGTGTAGGCCTTGAGGCCCACCGTCAGAGACGCCATCAGCGCCTCCAGATCCCCTCCTCTTTCTGCGTTTCTCCTAACAATCTGCTCCACCCGCCGCTGCACCCCAGGGCGCGGCACCTGCGACGCCGGAAGCCTCCAGAGCCCCGGGCCTGACTCCCCGTCTCCCCCCGCACTGAGCTGCAGGTGGACCGCGGACCAGTGGTCCGTGAACTTCTTGGTCAACCCCACATGCCGCACATCATGGATTTGATGAATCAGCGCATTCGAGAGGAGGATCCGGTCAATCCTTGTACTCTCCTGCACCGACGCTGCGTAAAAGGTGTACTCTCGCAGACATGGATGGAGCGCCCTGAAGGCATCTCGGACATCAAAGCTGCTGCAGATGGTCATTAACCTGTCATTTTCCCCCCTTGAGCCCAGCCCTGATGTCTTGTCCAGTGCTGGATCTTCAATGATGTTCAGATCTCCTGCCAGCAGCAGATGGCTCCCCGCCGGTATCGCCGCCAGGAACGGCTTAAGCACATCGCGGAAGAAAGGAGACCGTGCTGTTGGGCTCGCCGGGAAGTAAGCCGCGACAACCGTCACCGTCACACCGCGCCATGCCATGGTTACCCGCGCCAGACGCCCTGAGGCATCCCTGACCACGTCCGAGCACGATACTTCATTATTGCGTAAGACTATCGCCACCCCCCCAGCTCTTGCTGTAGGCGTCGCCGCTACTACTGTATCTGCTTGAAGCCGATTCCAGAAAGAGTGATTTTCCGCAATCCGTGTGTCCGCTAGTATGGCTACATGTGCTGCGTCTCTTATCCAGTCCTGAGCGTCTTGCTGTTTCTGCGGACAGCCGAGACCGTTGACATTCAGGACACTGAAGGTGAGGGTGGAGTGTTTACCCATTTGGAACCTGCGTTAGGCCCCTAAGCATCCACGGGCCGGAGGTGAGGGTGTTACTGGAAGCCTTCGTTACTGCACTTATACTCCAGACAGGAACAGGTACAACGGCACTGATAGATCTCCTACTCCATGGTATCGGTACACTTCTCAGCACACTGCACGCCTGACTCACTTCCCCTTCGCCTTTTCCGCACGAATTCCGTACAGCTTTTTCGCTGCCTGCAGGCTCAGCTTCGCCTTGGACGCACGGGTCGCAACACCCGCCGACCCCAACGCCGCACCATGGCTGAAGGAACCGATGTGAGCCGCTGCCTGGGCAAAGGTATCCCCATGCGCACGCTCGCAACACTCCTGAACACAGAGCCACTCCTCCACGTTGGCTCCCGTTGAGATAAGGACTAGCGCCGGGTCCCGGAGGATCTTCCTCACCACCCCTGCCGACTGGAGGGAGGCCGCTGCAGGAGACACCCATCACAACGCCATCAGTAAGCAAAACAGGAAAGCTGATGCACAGGCGAGAACCCCGAGGTAAGCCCCCCCCTGTTACCGTTGATCGTGTGAATCCTGCCTAAAGACAAGTTCCATTTGCCGATGTTGTTACGACGCTCATGCACATACTCATCATGCAGCTTATCCATGTGCGGTCCCTGGCAAAAGCAGCAGGACAGCGACGGATAATGCACGAGGTACGTCACATCAGTGAGCGGGTCTTCCACCACGTGACGCCAGCGATATTTGTCCCCGGGGTGCGGAACGACCAGGCCACGAATCTTATCAGTATCCAACCCTGAGACCGGGTCAACCACGCGGTGAAACCCCGCTCCCTGCAGGAACGCCGAACGGCCGCGCTTCTGCAGCGACGCGACCACCAGCGACTCGTAGACAATGAGCGGTGTGATTTCCGTCGGTATCCCCTTAAGCAAAACTTCCACCCCCTCCGGCAGATCGCTCTTCACCTTCATGAAAGCGCGGTTGACCGGGTGCAGCCAACCGAAATGATGCTTCGTGGTTCCGACGACGTGCTCCACCCAGTGCTGACGCACCACCTCCGCATCAGCAGCCGTGGCGAGCGTGACTTGAAGGCGACAGAAGTGAATGTGCGATAGGTACGTCGGTAGTAGCTCCTGAAATGCGAGACCATCCAAAGCGTTATCTGACAACTTCTTCCGCAAGTAGACCAGTAGAGCCTTCACTGATGGCTTCACCGCAGGCATCTCCTTCTCCAGCTCGAACGGGATCAGTAGCGTCAGCGTGACGCGCGCCTTAGACGCTAGCACACCCTTGGCCTTCGCGTCGATGCCTTCATCAGAGTCGTCGCTTAAGTAATCGTCGTCATCATCCTCTTCATCATCCTCCCCTCCAGCAGGCGCGAGCTCAGCCGCAACAGCAGGCGAAGGCGCGACGGGATCAGGAACAGAAATCGCAGGAGTCTTCCCTGACAAAGGAGAGACCGGGCCCGCACCAGGAGTGGTAGAAGCCGGGAGGACCGCGTTCGCGTCAACACCAGCCGCCTGATCCCGCACCGGAGCGTTAGACCCCTCTGGAGACGCCATGTTAACCGCAGCCGCTGTAGCCCTGGTCGAAACTGGCATGCTGATGCTTGCAGGAGCTGAGGCGTGAAGATCGCTAGTGATCAGTCTCTGACTTGCTAGCAATATATAGGATTCCGGTTTCTTCCGTGACTTCCATTCCCAAGGTATTAACGGGGATTGAAGACCCCAGGGTGACTCTTGTTCCCGTGAATGCCTCGTATACGTGTCAGTTTCAGACGCCTGGAAACCATTGTCCGTAGATAAGGCTGCCTGAACTTCAATCTCGGAGTGACAGCACAGTGTTCTGCAGTTCCAAGGCGAGGTAAGACTCATTGATAATACCACAGGGCGACTTGACCAGCCAGAAAGCAGTGACCTGGCAGAACCTAGGGAAGACCTGGACCATTTGCCTGGAACTCGATAAGCGTGAAGGATACCCGCTGGGTGGGTACAATTTGTATGTTCGCCTAAAGAGTAACTCAAGCTGCATCTAATGGTGTAGTCCATGTCGAGAATAGGAGCTGTTAGCCTAGACATTGTCTGCTTCGAAGCGCGTGGCAAGATCCATGGCGGAGAGCTGATGGAGATGACAAAAGTGTTCGAGCGATGTCGCTCCTATGTCGTGATTACCCTGTTATCGTCGTCATTTCCTCGTGCGCTTGTGATCGGTGCTTATTGGCGAAACTCATTGGTCGTCACGTGAAGCGACGGGTAACCCTTCTCCGTTGAAGTCCATGCTTTGCTGAGATTCCACCATCTTCAAAATCGTGGGGTGTGAGAATTTGAAAACCCACGAACGTCCCTCGAAAACAGTGGCTTTCTGTTCACGAGCCTTCATTGAACGGACAGCGTCGAAAGCGGACAAAACCAGGCCGCGTTGTCCCGTCAACCTGAGCTTTTGCAGCCTTGACAAGCCAACCCCCAGAGAACAGCGAAACGACGCTTGACACCGTGCCTAACCGCAAAGCCTGAAGCCCAAACCTTTTCCCCTTTCCCGAGCTTCATATAGTGGCTCAACAAAGCGGCGGGTCTACTCCGGGAACACCGCTAGACCGAACGTACAGCCATACCGAGGTTGTCTTGGTGCCTTCGCCAATGGCAAGACTGCCAAACCAGAACCACACAACTTTGCTACGCAGTCAAGGGCACACGGCGAACCCGAAGGCCCCGATTGTGGTTTTCTTGAGATGATCGTCCAGGCCAGGCACGACGACGCTCTCTGCGGCGCGGTGACCTGCGGCCCGTGGTCGCCGAATTTGCTTGAAAGGTGACACACCCACCTCCTCCACCCAGCTTTCATTCCATCCTCCCCCACACTTTCCTCGCCTCCCCGCTGTAAAGCCCAACCATTCGTCCTGCCCACCCAACCCACCACCAGCACCGCATACTTTTCAGTTCAGCTCACAAGCTGCTTCTTCCATCCCCATGGACCGCAATACGCGGCATCCCGACAAGGAGCATTATCAGCTGCTCTTCAGCAATTGACTTTCAGTCTGATGAATTCTATTGATGTTTCCACCAGCCACTGCCAGTTGCTTCAAGCACAGCGTTGAAAGTTTCTGAACTTACGCGAATGAGGCAGGACTCTAGCTCACAAATCTCAACTTCTCCACCCTGAACCCCTCATGGGTTACCTAGACTCCATTCTTAGCTCAGACACAGACACAACGATGGAAACTGCTGACATCGGTAGTGGACGATCTAGCTGGTCTCGCGGGCCGTTGCTCGGGCGAGGCTCGTTCGGACGAGTGAACATCGGATTCGACAGCGCCAGCGGACAGCTAATCGCAGTCAAATCCGTTCGTGTTACCAGCGACAACTCTCACGAGCTCCACGCGTTGGAGAACGAATACGAGATTCTGCAGCGGCTTGATTCTCCCAGTGTCATCAAATGCTTTGGAGCTGATTGGTCCATGGAGGACGGTGTTCCCACGAGAAACCTCCTCTTAGCGCTGGCATCTGGGGGCAATCTCGCAGAACTGGCTTCTTCAACGGACTCCGGAAGCGGCTTATGCGAAGCTGATGTTGCTCGTCACGTCAGGGGTGTCGTCGAGGGTTTGAGCTACATCCACCAGGAAAGCGTGGTTCATTGCGACCTGAAAGCTTGCAACGTCGTCCTGGGTGACTCATGCGTGGTTCTCGTCGACTTCGGCCTCTCTTTACAAAGACGAGAACCAACTGATTGTCAGGAAGCTGATAGCAGTCATGAGGTGGTTCGGAAGCAAAAGCTCCGAGGGACGCCGTGCTGGATGGCTCCTGAAGTCGTAGTAGGTGGAGAGATTGGTCCGGCGTGTGATGTGTGGTCGCTCGGATGCACGGTGATAGAGTTACTCACTGGGAAGCCGCCATGGTCGTCCCAATGCGCCGACCCAATGTCCGTGCTGTACAAGCTTGGATGCACCAGCGAGCTCCCCGAGATTCCGGAAGATGTGTCTCCATTTTGTTACAATTTCATTAGTAAATGCCTCTGCCGGGACCCGCAACGGAGACCGACAGCAGCTGAGCTACTTACGCATCCTTTTCTCTGTCTTCGGGATGAAGTCCGTGAATTGCACAGGTCCCAATCCCAGCTCGCGTCATTTCCACCGGTCACAGAAGCCACCAGCGAAGGCAGTCTACACGTGGTCATGCCATCGTCACCCATGGCGGTTGATTCTGACGAAGACCTGAATCTGAACCTCACGTGCTGCAAAATGGTGGACGACCTGTGCGCTCTCTTCCCGCCAACTCCCTCTCCCCGGCTCGTCTCTCCCCTCCACGTGGTTGCACAGGAATGGGGTTCTCACAGTCGGCCATCACAGCAGCCGACTCCCTCCATTGCAACGCATATACCTTATGGCTCCAAGGATGATAGGTTGCAGAGCAATTGCCTTCTGAGGAAGCCATTCATCAGCGTTCCTGCAGAGGACGGTTCCTCGCTGGACAGGAATACCAGGTCGGTTGGAGCTAGGGGCAATGCATGGGGGGGTGCTCCTTCTCCTGCTTCAGAACATGGCTGCGTGCAACCAGAATTATCTCCACCGGAATTGGATCCAATTTCACCAGATGTACAGGAAGCAAGCGCATGGCAGGTTTGGGATGGAGAACGGCGGCACGAGTGTCTTGACTGCTGATTGTCATCATGCTGATGACTGGATTTCATACAACACCACTATACTCTTAACTAATGCGCCATACTACTTCTAGGTGTATATGAAGTTTGAAGCAGGTAATGATTATTTACTCTAACATTGCTGCACAGATGTTTGGGCAATACCCAGGCTCATGCAACTGCTAGACTCACATCCCTCTGACCTCCCACCGTATGTGTGATAGTCAAAGACTGGTCTACATCCATGTCACATTCAACTCCATCATCTCTAAGCCTCTGTCTCTCATCTTCACTCAATCACTGTGTCACGACCACTTAAAAATCAACTAGCAGAGGCATTTCAGAGATTTTAATAATCAATATACATTTTTGCACGACTACTTAGTACATTCATGAAGCACGTGGACGAATGCAGCAATGCCATTCATTCTGCCAGCTTTGCATGGGCAAGCGTGGCAGAATGAATGGCATTGCCCCATCAGCTAGAATGTATTCATTATTAAAGCCCGAGTCTAGAATGGCAACTTTTCAAGTTCAAGATTCTTGAACTTGAATTCGCCTCCCCTCCCGTCGCCTTTTAGGTGGCTCTCCCTTCCCGCGTCCGTCGCCCACGCTTACTCTGAGTGTCTCCCACGCTCTCCCATCATGTCGCTGGCCTTCACATGACCATCGCTTGCCCATTCCGTCGCTTTCCCAACACCTTTCAAGTTCAGTATTCTTGAAGCCTTACCATTCTAGACTCGGGCTTTAACGCGTCGGTCTCCCACCCTCGTCCTTCCCGTGATGGAAGCAGCTCAGCCCAGCGGTCAGGCGGATAGTAGACTTCTATGCAAGGTGGGCATTGATACGACGCGGGCCGATCTTGACCGTTCATACTCCGACGGGAACGCGGAAACCATTGCACGGGACGAGCGCGATTCAACGTGAGCGGAGTTTCTGCAGCGAGCGGAACCTGGAGTTCCCCTGCGGATGCGGCTGACGGCTCGGAGCGAGCGGCTCACACTTTCCCCGCTGCTACCGCCGCTGCTAGTCCTTTTGCCCAGCCTCCGACATCTGTCCCCATGCGATCTACTCTCCGAGCCGTCGCTGCTGTTGCGATTGCTAGAATCGGCCACGCGTCGCTTACTTCGCACACTGCCCTGGTCATCGCAAGCAAGGCTTCTCTTGCGACCACTCTCTGAGCCCTGCGACGAGAGCCCGTGAATGCTGCGCCAGGAACAGGACCACGTCGCGAGCTCGTTTCGCTCCGCCGCTTCCCAGATATTGTCCCCAGGCTGCCCGCTATCATCTGAAGCTGGTTCAACTGGGTCAGGGTTTGAGCGAGTGGATCGCGTGAATGGTCTCAAAACTCGATTTCTGACGAACCGATTTATCTTGGAGGCTGCTGCGGTGAGCCATCCGCTAGGGACGCAGCGAGATGTGGCAGCGTGCAGACAAACTGGAGGTAAAAGTCCGTCTGAAGAGTCTGCTAATGAGGTGTCACGAGGGACCCCCCTATATGCTAAAGGGAAACATGCCCTGAGATCACGTCGGGCTTTCATTCTATACGACTGTTAGCGCTACTATGTTGGAAATGCAAGGTTTCGAATTAGTAGGATGATGGTGTAAAGAGGAATTGCAAGAAGTTGAGACACGAAATGGCATTCCAAGTGAAATATCACGCTCGTAGACATATGCCCCCTCAAATCCCTTCCCGAACAGCACCGAACAGTCTTTTCGTTGTGTTCATCGTGACTCGCGGACAGCGAAGTGAAGCGGGCTGGCAGGAAGGCGGGGCCACACACGGGGAAGAATGGCGCGGGAATTCGAGTAAAAACTGGTGGGGAGGGGGGAATACAGTAGGGAAGGGGAGGGAGGGGACTTGTGGAGTTGGATTTTCCGCGTTGAAGCGCACGAGCGGGCGAGACGCGCACCGCCAGGATATCGCGTCGCCTTCTCGACGAACTCTCGCTGAGCTGCAACGAACGACCGATGTGCCTGCTTTGTCGCGTCCCTACCAAGTACAACAGCAAGCACACATGAAACACTCAACCACAAGTACCGGTATACATCATGACTGCATTTTCATGCTATTGATTGTTTCTATTTCAATCATCTCCAATGCCATACGGTACATCAACGAATAAATAGTACAGTACTGCACATAAAACGTATAGGGTGTACATTATAACACACAAGCATGTTGGAGAGTCCATGGGGCCTCTATTCAACACTAATCCCTAGCCTTGCGTTTTTGTTCTGGCCACGCATCACCCATCCTTTAGCAGCAGCCACAATTCTCACAATTGCACCAGGTTGTCTACCAGATTCCACAGGCTTGTTTTGAATGCGCTCCACAACTCTCCTGGTATTCACTCCCCTTGTTGTCGTCCCTACGCGTGCACTCAGTGCCTCTGCAGCCTGTTGTGCCTCCAGAACAGCCAAAGCGGCCCCGCCTATTCTCGACCTGGCATCGTCAATCCAAGAAGGATCGCATGCAAGCTCAGCATCAAGCCACGAGCAGCCCTCGCACGACACAGTAGCAGCCACATCACTGTCTCGCGATCGTGTGCGAAAGCACCTTGTGCATCTCACATCCTGATCCTCCTGAGAGTCAGTCAACACATCAAAGGCGTATGAGGAGGAGCGGTAGAGGGTGGAGGAGACGGAGTGGCGGCGCTGAAGGCCGTCCGTGCGCATGTCAAGGGCGTCAGCAAAGGTCTCTGAGTGGCTTGCGCGAAGGGACGTGGAACCTTGATTGGTTCTGCTGCATCCTGAATCTCCAAGGGATGAGGACGAGCCTGAGCGGTGAGAGGCAGAGTAGTGAACGGAAGCATGGTACGTTGACTCCGCGTCCCCATCCTCTGGCATTGATCTGGGTGAGGTGGAGTGTGTGGTGTCCTCCTCTAAGCGCTGAGCTAGACGGATCCATACGCTGAGCTCACACTCGATTGATATTTGAGGCGTGGAAGAGAGGCGCCTCAAGCACGGCCGATCCGCCTGGCCCGCGTTGCGGCCTGAAAAGGTGGGGTTGCGAGGAGGGAGCTTAGAGGTCTCTAAGCTCTTCCGGGCCTTGGGGACCTCCGCGCCGCGACCGTCACGATGACTGAAACTGCTGTCATGGCAGCTGTCGGGCCGAGTATCAGGGCATGAAGTGAGTAGCACGGAGTCTGTAGAATGCTGTTTCACGCGCGTATTTTCAGCCATCCCGATTAGTTCTAAGCTGTCTGTTGCTACGAGATCGATGGAAGAAGTTGGTATGCTGATTGACGGCGTTCCCAAGCTTGTTCAACTGAATGAGGTGAAAGAAGTGACTTGGAGGATTGAGAGTCGAGCCCCTTTTCCATTGTCCGAGTTCAACGTCTGTGCTTGCAATGCAAGCCTCTCGTCATTCCGTCCGCACATCCATTTCCGCGACGTGATTGGACGACTCAGCTAGTGCATCTACGTCGGCTGGTTAGTTGAACTGAAAGGGAAGGATCTGATTTTGGCCACCTCTACGCACGAGTTCATCGGCCGGTCGCGTCACTGGAAGTGATTCGACCACGGCGTTTACATGGTGCTTGGACAGCCATAGCCGCGCATTTCGTCACTGAGGGATCTATGCAATCCTTTTCTCGCTCAAGAAAGGTTCGCTCATTACGACCTGTATGCGTCTGGAAGAGCAGGGTCCGCACAATGTGCTGCAAGCATCATAAAAGCTAGTGCCATTGACTTGAATCACGTGACGCGCATGCGCTTCTCAGGACAAGCATATCTGGGCTGCACTCCCAGACCAGACTAGAGGAGGGGACACTTCTCCGGCGCTCAACTCGCCTCTCAGTCGCTTCTCCACCATTCAACAACCCCGTCAATGAGCTCAATCTGTCATCGACTTCACTGGCAGCTGTCATGTTTGTGAGCCGTGATGGTGGTCACCTCTCTCCGCCACGCAGATTCAATCATTGTTTTCATCCCAGCCCGTGCCAAATTTCTCGTGAGCCGTATTCCTCGTGGTGGCTGACCTGTGAGGCTGGGTCCTGTGGGTGGGGGAAGGGGAGGGCGGGAAAGGGAGCTTTGACACGACGGCAGTCATTCGGGTGGTTGTGTGGTCAGAGTGATCAGAATGGTTGAATGGATGGGAGCAGCTGTACCAAGGCGTGGCGCGTCATTGGGGGGGATGACTTTCGATGCGACCGTGCACGGCAGCATTCATCGCGAACTGGGACTACAGAAATTCTGTGGAGGGAAGCTGTCGCTTGCTTGCTGAGGTGTCGGAAGCGCAATGGTAAATTGCGCTAGTGGTTGCTGTGTAACAAGACTGCTAGCAAGGATTTCATATATCCATATACTGTTGTTCACTATTCCATACAAGCATTGCATTACCGTATATATCTAAACGTCCCCTTCATCCAAAGCATCTGACAAAAATAGCATTAGCCGGATTAAAAAACCACAGTTACTAAATGTGGTTGGGCGCATGACGGAGTGATGTGGATGTTTGTGAGGCGGGTGGACGGCTAGCTTGCCGGATTACGGCTCCACAACTTCGCCATAGCCCCGACGCAAATGCGGATCTCGCTGTTTACTTTACGGATCTGAGGCAGCCGCCGTGTGCTGTTGATCCGTTCCGACGTGCTGCTCCGATCCCCATCGCGCTGCTCAGAAACACCAGATCGGCCCATTGAAAACCACGCGCTGCGGGTCTTGCCCCGAGGCGTGGGAGCTTCTGCAGCGTCTTGAGCTGTCGTGGCAGCTGGGGACGGTTCGCTGCGACTGAAACGGAGGGATGCATTGGCAGAGTAAGAAGTCGGACGCTCTGATTCGTAATGCGCCGAGTCCGCTCGCGCGCTCAGCTCCTCTGCCGCCTGCTGCGCCTCGACGACCGCCAGAGCCGCTTCCTTGATTCGCGACCGCGCATCGTCAACCCAGACGGGGTCGCATGCCATGTCAGCAACCCTCCAGGAACAGCTCGCGCAGAGGTCGTCGCCAAATATCGACCGCGAGGTAGCTAGGCCTCTGGAAGCTGGGGAGTCGAAGAGCTCATCCTCGACGTAACACTCCTCGGAATCGTGATCGAAGCTCACGGTGTAACAATCTCTTTCATCGCTGCCGTCGAGAGAGTTCGATGAAGGAGTGGTGCGGAGCTGGCCAAAGATTCCCGTGTTCAACGAGTCATGGCTCCCTCTTGACTGGCTTATCGTCTCTGCGAAGTTTCCCGAGCTGCAGTTGCTGCATCTTCTGAAATCGCTGAAAGCCTGCGCTGATGTCGAAGGAAGGTTGTTCTCGAAGATTGTCCGCTGCTCCCGAGTATAATCGAAGTAACACATGTTCTATGAATGAGAACTAGGAGGAAGTGGATAGTGAAGGTCTTTGAGGTAGCCTGGAAATGAGTGAAGAGATGGGACTTCTTCGTGTCCGCGTTGGAGTGATGGTGAAGGAAAGGACGGAGGGATAGGACGAGATGGTCGTTTGCACGAATCCTGGGGTTACGGCGCTGAAAGGACAGTTTGACGCTTCTTGAACCGAGCTCTAGACTTGTAAAACCGAGCCAGAACGTGTAACTTGTCTAGCGGTTGGAAGCCGATCCAACAAAGGTCACTCTATCGGGTTTATCCGCAACCAAGGTTGTGTAATGTGTTGAGAGGACGTGGCGGGGAGAGTGACCTTTGTTGGATCGGCTTCCCCCCGCTCCAGCTCACTTGGTGAAAAGCACCATTCTTTGGGAATGCTGTTGCTTCTGATTGGCTTCTGTCGTGCTGGCGCAAAGTTTCACGTGGGGTCACCACAAGTAGGGGGGGAGCAGCTGGAAAGCGACACAAAAAGGTGAGATTGCTCACGATTGCGATGCGATTTGACAGAAATTCTGTTCGAGGCACACCCCTTCCAAGTTCCAATCCAACCCACCCAACTGGGCACACAGCTGTGATGACGGCGAAGCGCTATTCGTTGGGACTGCTGTCACTTCTCCCGATTGGGCCCGGAAGTGCTGACGCTGCAATGCACCATGTGACGGGCACACCAAATCGCTAACAAGCGACAAAATGCTTGAAAATGAGGGCCACGTCAGCTTTCTTTGAGGGTCAAACCTGGGCACAGAAGTTCTAGCGCGGGATGGAGATCTCACCGTTGGGCTGCCAACTTTTCCGGGAGGTCACGGGCACGGGCAGTGGCAGCGTTCTTGGAAACAACGGCTGCGATACTGTACTGTTTGATTTGCTGCTCCAAATCTGCAAGCCTTGCAAGGCATAAAACCGCGACTCAAACGAGGTGATGCTCCCTGTGGTTCAGCTTTTGTTTTTCAGCACTGAACAAGCTCTTGTCGCGAATGTCGTCATGAAGTGGCAGTTATGCACTCCCTATACATGTGAACTGTTATGACGCTTGTAAAAAACACCAGAACTACTCTATATATACAGCCGATACAATCAGACTCAGACATCGCCACCGATGCGAGGTAACGAGCGGATTTCATAGCATAACAGAATTTATACTGAGGCAAAGTAAACGGGGCCAAAGAGAAGCTATCGAGGCTGACTTGAAATTTAGCTTTTGTTGTGGCCCTGCATAATCATGCAATGCAAGTGAGTACGCCAAGAATGCAGCACACAGTGCCCACATTCCCCAGATGCTTCTGCAAGGAAAGGGCTAAGACAGCACCAGGATCCGCATAGATTGACTCAGACGTTTGGCGGTACTAGCACGGAGTCGGTGCCATGAATGTACATGTCTTCCCCCTCGTACATGTCCGGAACTATCACTCTAACGGGTATGTCGCCCTTCCCCTTGAACGCGAGCTTGGACGAATTGACTTTTGACACTTTGGTGACGAACGAACCCTCCATGGTGGGCAGGCGCGTGTTGATGGGCAAGGCCTTCAGCTGCCACGCCTTGTACGCGCCCCTGATCGCGTGGTACGTGAACATCCGCGCCACCTGCGCATGAGCGACGGGATTGGAAAAAGAACACGAAAGAGGAGGTGTTCTTCCAAAAGCCAACTCCGTGCTGGTCAATTTCGGAGCTCGGGTGTTACTCATTCGCTACCTGGTTACGTCACAAACTATTGTCTCTAGAGCATGCTGCATCAATTGTTGACTTCTACCAAGTTTGTGGTCGGTGGAACAAGAGGCGCGAACCAGCGCCGCTCCGACGTATCCGTGCGGATCTAGCTGCTGTCTGTACAGTTTCGTTCAGCGTTGTTTTTATAATTGTGAACCGTCATTAATGTTGAGAAATGTTCAGGGGGTATACTCATGAGCGCATGGACGCGCATGGTAATTCGAACAGGGTGCGCAGACGATTCTCAAAAGCTTTGACTGTTGACGAAAGCATGACGACATACCTGATCGCTTCTGAACGTGGCGATGGACATGGCGAAGGCCGCCGCGTTGACGGGGAAGAGCAGCGTCGCGTTCTTTAACACGGCGACCCTGCCAGTGTCTGCAGCCACAGCACAGAGGAGGACCATAGTCGCGAGGTGGGGAATATGAAGCAGGTGCATGGGATGGATCAACCCGAATGCTGACATTGGACGCGGAGTGTGGCACGCGGCGGCAGCAAATTGAATAGATTACAGTGTTGGGTCCGCGCTGTCGCTAGACTCAACCGTACCATTATTCGAATTATCGTCTGGCGGCGCGTCTGGGGGCGTATCGTCGCTGTTCGTCTTCGGCTTGGCCCCGCCGGTCGAATTGCTCTTTTTTCCTCCTGGAGGCCGCACATCCCCGCTTCCGCCTCCGACTCCATTCCTCGACCCACCGCTGCCTCCAGTTCCTCCCGCTCCTCCCTTACTCCCCCCTGGCGCAGAAACCGGCGGTGGGCCTCTTCGCGCCCCTGTGCCGCCCCCAGAGCCCCCTCCCCCGCCCGCACTACCCCCTGGTTTCCGCGGAGAGCCTGCGCCGCTAATGGGTTTTTGAGGGGACTTTGCTACAGATTTGGGCTTTGTTGGAGACGTAACGTTAGTCGGTCTTCCGGAACGCGTGGACGCTTTCGGTGGACTGCCCGCTAAATCTTCTCGCGGTTTCATCTCAGCAGAGGCACAAATGATGAGCAGAGATAGTGCTACTAACAGAAGGAAAGGTTGCCGTGACATGACTGCCATGAGCGCGTAAGACACGTGGCGCCTAAGTTTCTCTAGTTGTAGTCTAATTTCGGGGATGAAGGCTCTGGACTAGGAACCCTGTTCTGTCGGATAAATTTCAAGCGTTGGAAAGGGATGATGAACTTGCAACAAGGAAATTGGCATTTCGATTTGCTGGAGGCGAGTTGGCGGCACCGACTGTGCAATTGTTTGTGGTGCAAGCAGCCACCAACATTTGAGACAAAGTGAGTGCGCGACTGTATGCGAAGTTCTTACGACCAAGATACTACTGACATCGGCCACTATCAACGTTCGCACTCGTCAACGGGACTTCGCATCTTATGTGACGACAACAAATTCGAGCCATATACTTTCGCGTGCGGTCCGAATATTTTGTGAAGGCGGCCTGGCAAAGAGCGACTGCGACATGAACGTTTGGGATGGCATTTTGGTTCAGTGCCGCGAAGTGCGGACCATCAAACTGAGAGACGCGAAATTGGTGACAAAATAATTATCAGATACAACTATGGATGTATGCATTTAACAATTTATCTCATTTAAAAAACAATGAAAAAATGTGTTGCCTATACATTACACTCGGTCGGGCCATTCATTTCAGAGCACTACTGGAAAAGCTGTGTGTTTTAGTACGTTGAAGCTAATGTAAGATGAAGAGGTCGACGTGCTAGAGAGACAAACCAAACATGCCAGGGTAACAGCGCGCGCGTGATTTAAAAGAGCCTTCTGGTAGTAACTGCAATTACAGAGGGGAACACGTCAGTAGGGATAAACCACCTTCACAGCATAATGCAGCAGCTGAACTGAAGAGTGCCTGCGGCCGACTTAAAATATTTGCATTACAGCCAGATACCTGTATCATACCCGGCTTCATTGATCAGGTTCTGATAGCGACGACCTCCGCGCTGGGAATGGTTGATGCGGGGTGGGCTGAATCAACAAAGCAGTGAGAGAGGCAGTGGTAGGGAAAGCGGGTGACGATCCAGAAAAGTAGCTGATGGACATACTGAACATGCTACTTTGCAGGCATGTCCAAACGAGGGGGAATAGCAGCTGGGCAGACAAAAATAGTATGAATGCGAGAAAAGGCTTCAGGAGACGTTGGCTAGGTCAAGAGCCATTTAGTGCTTCAGAGCTTGAAGTGGCAACTCACCTCTAGCTTTGGCTGTAGACCCCCCTCATTGGCTGCTGGAGGCTTAACTTCGCCACCCTTTTGCTGCAATAAGACAATTGGCGACATATGGAACAATTCTTCATCAGTGCCAAGGGCCGAGGAGCCAGTGAGCCAAACCAAAGGAATATGGTACTTCTGGAAGGTGAAGCAGTCTTTAAGACGTCTTTGCTGCTCCAGGGGGGTTCAGATGTAAGGGATAAGGTATCCTACCTTTTGAATTGCCCACTCGGCTGAGTCAAAGAAAGCTCTCTCATGACCCTGCAGGCAACGAACACCCATCATCGTATATCACACAATAACCAGCGTAAGAAAAGGAGAAAATACTGCGCCATACCAAGGACAGCGAGCACCAGAGAGATAAGGCAAAGAGTTAACACATGTGATTGCATTACCTTCGAAAGAAGCCCCTTTTTCTTCGGAAGCGCTCCGCCATATTTCTTCTTCAAACGCGCCTCCTATACACGTGAGGGAGTGTGGAAGGGGGGTCATTGTGGAGCAAGCACGCGCGGAAAATTGGGTGGTGGACCAAAAGAAGGTTAAGAAAAGTGGAAAAAAAGAAGAACAATTACCCAAGCAAACATTTGCAGATAGCATAATTCATTGTAAGAGTCGTTTTGGAACACAAATAGTGGGCTTACAATCGGCAGTCGCCCAAATTGGGAACGAGTGAAGTACCTGCTCTGCCATAGACAATTCTTGGTCCGCCATGGACTCCGAAATCGAAAGGCTCCAAGAGTACCGTGAAAATCCAAGATTGTAGGGCGTAGATGTGTTCAGCGCAGGAAAAAAACGATGAAGTACAAAGCGTCGAACAACGCAAGATAACCCGTCGGTCTAGTCTCCGAACAAAATGTGACACCCGGCGTAAACAAGCTCAAGCTTGTAAACTCTTCAGTTACAATCAAGTCTAGGTTTTTCGAGAAACGTCAGCCGCAACAATGGATGTTGAAAGACAGCTGGTGCCGGTGTGGGGCGACAGCTGGGAGCTCGGGAAAGTTACGATGGTGGGAGGAGTTGGTGGGGGGATGCGAAGGGAAGGGGGAAAGCGAGGTGCTGCTGACGGTGTTCTAACGGCGAAGACGGTTGCTGATTGGTCAATTACGGCAGCCTGCCGTTGCCGAATTGGAAAGGGGATGTTTCGCGACACAACGTGGGCTACGATTGGCAGCGAAACGAATGATGAGTTCGTCAGCTGGTGACGGGCTGACAGTTCCGCTGTTTGCGCTGGATACTGGGCTCTCCAGCGGCGATTGAGCCATAACGCGTTCCCCGTTATGTACGTAGCCGTATGCACTAGTGCCAGCTTAAATCGTCAAATTTATTCAAATCTGCAAGGTGTGAAAATCTAGGAGGATCCTAGTGGTCACCATGCGCGTGACCATTGGCCACATGTATGTACACAAGAAGAAGAAAATATCGAGACAAACTCTTATCGAATCAATCATCAAAGTGAACCGCAAAAGTGCGAATCTCCATTGGTCCAAGCTCCACAATGTATGGCCCGTCTGTGGAGTCAAATGCATCCCTCTGACCAACTCCATGAATGCCATTTGTTGACTCCACCTCCTCCTCAGTCCTCCATTTCATTGGTGGCCGCATCTTTGAGAGCTTCTGATTGGCCATCAGGCTGAGCTCGGTCACCTTCTCAATCTGTCAAGACGTGAGAGCAACGGATTTACAAAAAGAATATCAATAACAGATCATAACCAGACACTTCAAGTACAAACTAACAGGAGTGAACCGTTCCTCACCTCTTGGTGAGCAAAGAGCCTGTCAAGATCCACGCGAGCAGGCTGCGAGAGAATGGGGTCCTCCTCAGCCTGTGGAGACCACAACAGGGTCAAGAGACGCCAGGGCAGGTAGGATAGTGAGCAAGGGCGGTGGCACACGTGATGGATGCATAGAGCGGGAAGAAGGACAACAAGAAGACTCTTGCAGCAATGGGAAGGGGCAGCTGGTGGTCCAGTGGGAGGTTGGAACAGGTTGGGACAAGTGCAGTTCAGCACTGGGAAGGCAATGGATGGGCCAATGGAGCTTACTTGATAGAGATGGGCGACACGCAGCAGCACCTTGTACTCATGCACCTCCTGCAGCAGCGGTAAGGAGGGTGGGGAGAGGGAGAAGCAAGGGGGGAAAGAGGAGGCACATGTGTGCACGGTGCGCAGGAAGGAGCTGGGCATAGTAAGAGGCATAGCGCATCATGTACTGCAGTGCACCCAGAAGACAGTGCCAGCATGACAAGGGCAACTGAGAGAGCATGACAACAGGAGGGGGCTGAACGGGCTCGAAGGTACCTCCAGTGTGATTATGGCAATGTTCTTCGGTAGCTCATACACACCCCCCTTGCTCGCCCTCTCCCCACTCTCCTGATTCCCATCCACTTCCTCTGTATCCTCCTCCTCCTCATCCTCTTTCCTTTCTTCTTCATCGTCATAACCTTCCTCTTCCTCCACCTCCTCTTCCCCTCTCCTATCCCCCCCAATGCCGTTAGATTCTTTCATCGCCCGTCTCCCTCCCCCTCCGAGCCGCATTGACAGCATTGACTCTGTTGACTCCTCAGGCTTGCTCTTCCGGGTGCCAGAGAACTGCCACGTGTACAGTCCACCCTCGGCTGCCAGGTCATCCTCATTCTGCACCAGTCAACCGCAGTCAACCACGTTAATTCCATTCAGTCCAGTCAAGCACCATTATGCCCCACCAGTGACAGTTAACCACAGTCAACCCCATTCATGCCCCCATCATGCCCATCCAGGCAGACAAGGCCAGTCAACCGCACCAACAAGAAGCAAGCCACAAACACACGCCAGTCAACAATCAAAGGAAACACTGTCAAGCGGGTGCCAGGCAACTTAAAGCACGAAATTTCTTTATACGATGAACAAGGGAAAGCAGGCAAGGGGGGGGGGAAGGCGGGGGGTGGCCGGGGGGTGGGAGGGTGGGTTGTGTGGATGCAGAGAGTATGCCCAAGGGATGTGCATGCAGCTGTTTCACCCCCCGATGAATTACCCCCGCATCCCTCATGCAGCATGCCGCATGACCCATGGCCCATGCCACAACACCCAAGGCCCAACCCACAAGCCCCCATGCACCCAATATCCAGCCGCACTGCTCCATGCGCACTCCCCCAAATCCACCCACCTCAACAGCAAACGCCACTTGCAGTGGAGAGAATATTCGCTGAATATTCCCCCGCCGCCACTCTGCAGCCACCTCAACTCCCTCCTCCGTGCCATTCCCCGCCGCCAACCCCTCCCCACTCCCTCCCACCCCTCCCACTCCCACCACACCCCCATCACCCCGACCATGCGGGTGCAGCCCAAAGCGCAGAAACCCAGAGACCACGAGGCCCATGCATGCGGGGGGTTGCAATTGCGCTCCCTCCTCTCCTCCCACGCACACGCGCTCGTTGAGCGGCTCTGCCACGCCGCGGTGGTCGTCATGCAGCAGGCGGCGGTGCAGCATCACCTCCACCTGCCCGTCTGAGAGGCTGGTCGCCCCGCTGGGTCGGTCCACCAGCACTGAGAAGTCTGTGTTGTTGTCGTGCAAATAGATGCCCGCGTTCAGCTGGTGGGGGAGAGGGCGAGTGGTGGCAGTCGGGGACGAGAGGGGGTGGGACAGGGAGGAGGGGCATAGGGAAGGAAGGAACTGGTGTTGAAACGCTGTTGTACCGGGGACTGGAATGGTGTGGCAGGTTGGCTGGCACCTGGGATTGCAGTGAACAAAATACCATCCACTCACGGGGTAGTAGTTGCCAGCAGCAGGCTCTGTGACGGTGAGGTTCCAGTCGGGGCGGAAGTTGCGTGTGCGCTGGATGAAATCTCGGCCGTTGGAGTCGGTGTAGAAGGTGGCAGTGCTGGCGAGCGAGGAGGAGAGGCGCAGCACCACCTCCTTGCCAAAGCCATCGTCTATGGGCACTGGTCCCACCTGCGATGAGAATTTCATAGTGAGGAGGCGAGCAGGCAGGGGATGAGAGGGTGCAAGGGTGAGGTTGCGGCAATGCTGCAGAGGGAGGAGGAGAGGCATGCCACCACATGCTTCCAAAAACTGCCATACATGCTTCCAAAAACTGCCATACATGCTTCCAAAAACTGCCATACATGCTTCCAAAAACTGCCATACATGCTTCCAACAACTGCCACCACATGCTTCCAAAAACTGCCACCACATGCTTCCAAAAACTGCCACCACATGCTTCCAAAAACTGCCACCACATGCTTCCAAAAACTGCCACCACATGCTTCCAAAAACTGCCACCACATGCTTCCAAAAACTGCCACCACATGCTTCCAAAAACTGCCACCACATGCTTCCAAAAACTGCCACCACATGCTTCCAAAAACTGCCACCACATGCTTCCAAAAACTGCCACCACATGCTTCCAAAAACTGCCACCACATGCTTCCAAAAACTGCCACCACATGCTTCCAAAAACTGCCATACATGCTTCCAAAAACTGCCACCACATGCTTCCAAAAACTGCCACCACATGCTTCCAAAAACTGCCACCACATGCTTCCAAAAACTGCCACCACATGCTTCCAAAAACTGCCACCACATGCTTCCAAAAACTGCCACCACATGCTTCCAAAAACTGCCACCACATGCTTCCAAAAACTGCCACCACATGCTTCCAAAAACTGCCACCACATGCTTCCAAAAACTGCCACCACATGCTTCCAAAAACTGCCACCACATGCTTCCAAAAACTGCCACCACATGCTTCCAAAAACTGCCACCACATGCTTCCAAAAACTGCCACCACATGCTTCCAAAAACTGCCACCACATGCTTCCAAAAACTGCCACCACATGCTTCCAAAAACTGCCACCACATGCTTCCAAAAACTGCCACCACATGCTTCCAAAAACTGCCACCACATGCTTCCAAAAACTGCCACCACATGCTTCCAAAAACTGCCACCACATGCTTCCAAAAACTGCCACCACATGCTTCCAAAAACTGCCACCACATGCTTCCAAAAACTGCCACCACATGCTTCCAAAAACTGCCACCACATGCTTCCAAAAACTGCCACCACATGCTTCCAAAAACTGCCACCACATGCTTCCAAAAACTGCCACCACATGCTTCCAAAAACTGCCACCACATGCTTCCAAAAACTGCCACCACATGCTTCCAAAAACTGCCACCACATGCTTCCAAAAACTGCCACCACATGCTTCCAAAAACTGCCACCACATGCTTCCAAAAACTGCCACCACATGCTTCCAAAAACTGCCACCACATGCTTCCAAAAACTGCCACCACATGCTTCCAAAAACTGCCACCACATGCTTCCAAAAACTGCCATACATGCTTCCAAAAACTGCCACCACATGCTTCCAACAACTGCCATACATGCTTCCAAAAACTGCCATACATGCTTCCAAAAACTGCCATACATGCTTCCAAAAACTGCCATACATGCTTCCAAAAACTGCCATACATGCTTCCAACAACTGCCACCACATGCTTCCAACAACTGCCACCACATGCTTCCAAAAACTGCCACCACATGCTTCCAAAAACTGCCACCACATGCTTCCAAAAACTGCCACCACATGCTTCCAAAAACTGCCACCACATGCTTCCAAAAACTGCCACCACATGCTTCCAAAAACTGCCACCACATGCTTCCAAAAACTGCCACCACATGCTTCCAAAAACTGCCACCACATGCTTCCAAAAACTGCCACCACATGCTTCCAAAAACTGCCACCACATGCTTCCAAAAACTGCCACCACATGCTTCCAAAAACTGCCACCACATGCTTCCAAAAACTGCCACCACATGCTTCCAAAAACTGCCACCACATGCTTCCAAAAACTGCCACCACATGCTTCCAAAAACTGCCACCACATGCTTCCAAAAACTGCCACCACATGCTTCCAAAAACTGCCACCACATGCTTCCAAAAACTGCCACCACATGCTTCCAAAAACTGCCACCACATGCTTCCAAAAACTGCCACCACATGCTTCCAAAAACTGCCACCACATGCTTCCAAAAACTGCCACCACATGCTTCCAAAAACTGCCACCACATGCTTCCAAAAACTGCCATACATGCTTCCAAAAACTGCCACCACATGCTTCCAACAACTGCCATACATGCTTCCAAAAACTGCCATACATGCTTCCAAAAACTGCCATACATGCTTCCAAAAACTGCCATACATGCTTCCAAAAACTGCCATACATGCTTCCAACAACTGCCACCACATGCTTCCAAAAACTGCCACCACATGCTTCCAAAAACTGCCACCACATGCTTCCAAAAACTGCCACCACATGCTTCCAAAAACTGCCACCACATGCTTCCAAAAACTGCCACCACATGCTTCCAAAAACTGCCACCACATGCTTCCAAAAACTGCCACCACATGCTTCCAAAAACTGCCACCACATGCTTCCAAAAACTGCCATACATGCTTCCAAAAACTGCCACCACATGCTTCCAACAACTGCCATACATGCTTCCAAAAACTGCCATACATGCTTCCAAAAACTGCCATACATGCTTCCAAAAACTGCCATACATGCTTCCAAAAACTGCCATACATGCTTCCAACAACTGCCATACATGCTTCCAAAAACTGCCATACATGCTTCCAAAATCTGCCATACATGCTTCCAAAAACTGCCATACATGCTTCCAAAAACTGCCATACATGCTTCCAACAACTGCCATACATGCTTCCAAAAACTGCCATACATGCTTCCAAAAACTGCCATACATGCTTCCAAAAACTGCCATACATGCTTCCAACAACTGCCATACATGCTTCCAAAAACTGCCATACATGCTTCCAAAAACTGCCATACATGCTTCCAAAAACTGCCATACATGCTTCCAAAAACTGCCATACATGCTTCCAACAACTGCCATACATGCTTCCAAAAACTGCCATACATGCTTCCAAAAACTGCCATACATGCTTCCAAAAACTGCCATACATGCTTCCAACAACTGCCATACATGCTTCCAAAAACTGCCATACATGCTTCCAAAAACTGCCATACATGCTTCCAAAAACTGCCATACATGCTTCCAAAAACTGCCATACATGCTTCCAAAAACTGCCATACATGCTTCCAAAAACTGCCATACATGCTTCCAACAACTGCCATACATGCTTCCAAAAACTGCCATACATGCTTCCAAAAACTGCCATACATGCTTCCAAAAACTGCCATACATGCTTCCAAAAACTGCCATACATGCTTCCAAAAACTGCCATACATGCTTCCAACAACTGCCATACATGCTTCCAACAACTGCCATACATGCTTCCAACAACTGCCATACATGCTTCCAACAACTGCCATACATGCTTCCAAAAACTGCCATACATGCTTCCAAAAACTGCCATACATGCTTCCAAAAACTGCCATACATGCTTCCAAAAACTGCCATACATGCTTCCAAAAACTGCCATACATGCTTCCAAAAACTGCCATACATGCTTCCAAAAACTGCCATACATGCTTCCAACAACTGCCATACATGCTTCCAAAAACTGCCATACATGCTTCCAACAACTGCCATACATGCTTCCAAAAACTGCCATACATGCTTCCAAAAACTGCCATACATGCTTCCAAAAACTGCCATACATGCTTCCAACAACTGCCATACATGCTTCCAAAAACTGCCATACATGCTTCCAAAAACTGCCATACATGCTTCCAAAAACTGCCATACATGCTTCCAAAAACTGCCATACATGCTTCCAAAAACTGCCATACATGCTTCCAAAAACTGCCATACATGCTTCCAACAACTGCCATACATGCTTCCAAAAACTGCCATACATGCTTCCAAAAACTGCCATACATGCTTCCAAAAACTGCCATACATGCTTCCAAAAACTGCCATACATGCTTCCAAAAACTGCCATACATGCTTCCAACAACTGCCATACATGCTTCCAACAACTGCCATACATGCTTCCAACAACTGCCATACATGCTTCCAACAACTGCCATACATGCTTCCAAAAACTGCCATACATGCTTCCAAAAACTGCCATACATGCTTCCAAAAACTGCCATACATGCTTCCAAAAACTGCCATACATGCTTCCAAAAACTGCCATACATGCTTCCAAAAACTGCCATACATGCTTCCAAAAACTGCCATACATGCTTCCAACAACTGCCATACATGCTTCCAAAAACTGCCATACATGCTTCCAACAACTGCCATACATGCTTCCAAAAACTGCCATACATGCTTCCAACAACTGCCATACATGGGCACTGGCCCCATTTAGCGGATGGAGAGGAAGGGTGGCGACGAAGATGGCAACGTATGTGGCAGTGCGGGCCTCAAAAGGTTCCACCCGTGATGAGCACAAGAAGCAGAATCGTGACACAACCACCCAATGCATTACGCCGTGTCAGTGCTCCCTCAGGCCTTACAGCAATCACTGCACCCACAGCACTCAAAGCACTTCCAGCACTCACAACAATCACTGCACCCACAGCACTCACAGAGCACTCACCGCATACTCCAGCTCTGCATAGTTGGTGCCCTTGTACACTCTCACGATCTGACACACACAGATGGCAGGCAGAGGGGAGGGGGGGAGAAGCGAGCAGCATGAATAGCATGGAACTGGGAAGGAGAGGTAGAGAGAATAGCGCCCCCACTTAGTGCACCCACTTAGCGCCCCCACTTAGCGCCCCCACTAAGCGCCCCCACTTAGTGCCCCAACTTTGAGGTGCAGGTGTGAGGTGCAGGTGTGAGGTGCAGGTTTGAGGTGCAGGTTTGAGGTGCAGGTTTGAGGTGCAGGTTTGAGGTGCAGGTTTGAGGTGCAGGTTTGAGGTGCAGGTTTGAGGTGCAGGTTTGAGGTGCAGGTTTGAGGTGCAGGTTTGAGGTGCAGGTTTGAGGTGCAGGTTTGAGGTGCAGGTTTGAGGTACAGGTTTGAGGTCAGGTTTGAGGTCAGGTTTGAGGTGCAGGTTTGAGGTGCAGGTTTGAGGGCAGGTTTGAGGTCAGGTTTGAGGTCAGGTTTGAGGTCAGGTTTGAGGAGCAGGTTTGAGGTGCAGGTTTAAGGTGCAGGTTTGACGTCAGGTTTGAGGTCAGGTTTGAGGTCAGGTTTGATGTCAGGTTTGATGTCAGGTTTGAGGTCAGGTCTGAGGTCAGGTTTGACGTCAGGTTTGACGTCAGGTTTGACGTCAGGTTTGAGGTCAGGTTTGACTTCAGGTTTGACGTCAGGTTTGACGTAAGGTTTGACGTCAGGTTTGAGGTGCAGGTTTGAGGTGCAGGTTTGAGGTCAGGTTTGAGGTGCAGGTTTGAGGTGCAGGTTTGACGTCAGGTTTGACGTCAGGTTTGAGGTCAGGTTTGACTTCAGGTTTGACGTCAGGTTTGACGTCAGGTTTGAGGTGCAGGTTTGAGGTGCAGGTTTGAGGTGCAGGTTTGAGGTGCAGGTTTGAGGTGCAGGTTTGAGGTGCAGGTTTGAGGTGCAGGTTTGAGGTGCAGGTTTGAGGTGCAGGTTTGAGGTGCAGGTTTGAGGTGCAGGTTTGAGGTGCAGGTTTGAGGTGCAGGTTTGAGGTGCAGGTTTGAGGTGCAGGTTTGAGGTGCAGGTTTGAGGTACAGGTTTGAGGTCAGGTTTGAGGTCAGGTTTGAGGTGCAGGTTTGAGGTGCAGGTTTGAGGGCAGGTTTGAGGTCAGGTTTGAGGTCAGGTTTGAGGTCAGGTTTGAGGGGCAGGTTTGAGGTGCAGGTTTAAGGTGCAGGTTTGACGTCAGGTTTGAGGTCAGGTTTGAGGTCAGGTTTGATGTCAGGTTTGATGTCAGGTTTGAGGTCAGGTCTGAGGTCAGGTTTGACGTCAGGTTTGACGTCAGGTTTGACGTCAGGTTTGAGGTCAGGTTTGACTTCAGGTTTGACGTCAGGTTTGACGTAAGGTTTGACGTCAGGTTTGAGGTGCAGGTTTGAGGTGCAGGTTTGAGGTCAGGTTTGAGGTGCAGGTTTGAGGTGCAGGTTTGACGTCAGGTTTGACGTCAGGTTTGAGGTCAGGTTTGACTTCAGGTTTGACGTCAGGTTTGACGTCAGGTTTGAGGTGCAGGTTTGAGGTGCAGGTTTGAGGTGCAGGTTTGAGGTGCAGGTTTGAGGTGCAGGTTTGAGGTGCAGGTTTGAGGTGCAGGTTTGAGGTGCAGGTTTGAGGTGCAGGTTTGAGGTGCAGGTTTGAGGTGCAGGTTTGAGGTGCAGGTTTGAGGTGCAGGTTTGAGGTGCAGGTTTGAGGTGCAGGTTTGAGGTGCAGGTTTGACGTCAGGTCAGAGGTGCAGGTTTGAGGTGCAGGTTTGAGGTGCAGGTTTGAGGTGCAGGTTTGAGGTCAGGTTTGAGGTGCAGGTTTGAGGTCAGGTTTGAGGTCAGGTTTGAGGTCAGGTTTGAGGTGCAGGTTTGACGTCAGGTTTGAGGTGCAGGTTTGAGGTGCAGGTTTGAGGTGCAGGTTTGAGGTGCAGGTTTGAGGTACAGGTTTGAGGTGCAGGTTTGAGGTGCAGGTTTGAGGTGCAGGTTTGAGGTCAGGTTTGAGGTCAGGTTTGAGGTGCAGGTTTGAGGTCAGGTTTGAGGTCAGGTTTGAGGTGCAGGTTTGAGGTCAGGTTTGAGGTCAGGTTTGAGGTCAGGTTTGAGGTGCAGGTTTGAGGTGCAGGTTTAAGGTGCAGGTTTGAGGTGCAGGTTTGAGGTACAGGTTTGAGGTGCAGGTTTGAGGTGCAGGTTTGAGGTGCAGGTTTGAGGTCAGGTTTGAGGTCAGGTTTGAGGTCAGGTTTGAGGTGCAGGTTTGAGGTGCAGGTTTGAGGTGCAGGTTTGAGGGTGCAGGTTTGACGTCAGGTTTGACGTCAGGTTTGACGTCAGGTTTGATGTCAGGTTTGAGGTCAGGTTTGAGGTGCAGGTTTGAGGTGCAGGTTTGAGGTGCAGGTTTGAGGTGCAGGTTTGAGGTGCAGGTTTGAGGTGCAGGTTTGAGGTGCAGGTTTGAGGTGCAGGTTTGAGGTGCAGGTTTGAGGTGCAGGTTTGAGGTGCAGGTTTGAGGTACAGGTTTGAGGTCAGGTTTGAGGTCAGGTTTGAGGTGCAGGTTTGAGGTGCAGGTTTGAGGGCAGGTTTGAGGTCAGGTTTGAGGTCAGGTTTGAGGTCAGGTTTGAGGGGCAGGTTTGAGGTGCAGGTTTGAGGTGCAGGTTTGACGTCAGGTTTGAGGTCAGGTTTGAGGTCAGGTTTGATGTCAGGTTTGATATCAGGTTTGAGGTCAGGTCTGAGGTCAGGTTTGAGGTGCAGGTTTGAGGTCAGGTTTGAGGTCAGGTTTGAGGTCAGGTTTGAGGTGCAGGTTTGAGGTGCAGGTTTGAGGTGCAGGTTTGAGGTGCAGGTTTGAGGTGCAGGTTTGAGGTGCAGGTTTGAGGTGCAGGTTTGACGTCAGGTCAGAGGTGCAGGTTTGAGGTGCAGGTTTGAGGTGCAGGTTTGAGGTGCAGGTTTGAGGTGCAGGTTTGAGGTCAGGTTTGAGGTCAGGTTTGAGGTGCAGGTTTGAGGTCAGGTTTGAGGTCAGGTTTGATGTCAGGTTTGAGGTGCAGGTTTGACGTCAGGTTTGAGGTGCAGGTTTGAGGTGCAGGTTTGAGGTGCAGGTTTGAGGTGCAGGTTTGAGGTACAGGTTTGAGGTGCAGGTTTGAGGTGCAGGTTTGAGGTGCAGGTTTGAGGTCAGGTTTGAGGTCAGGTTTGAGGTGCAGGTTTGAGGTCAGGTTTGAGGTCAGGTTTGAGGTGCAGGTTTGAGGTCAGGTTTGAGGTCAGGTTTGAGGTCAGGTTTGAGGTCAGGTTTGAGGTCAGGTTTGAGGTCAGGTTTGAGGTGCAGGTTTGAGGTGCAGGTTTAAGGTGCAGGTTTGAGGTGCAGGTTTGAGGTACAGGTTTGAGGTGCAGGTTTGAGGTGCAGGTTTGAGGTGCAGGTTTGAGGTCAGGTTTGAGGTGCAGGTTTGAGGTGCAGGTTTGAGGTGCAGGTTTGACGTCAGGTTTGACGTCAGGTTTGACGTCAGGTTTGACGTCAGGTTTGACGTCAGGTTTGATGTCAGGTTTGAGGTCAGGTTTGAGGTCAGGTTTGAGGTCAGGTTTGAGGTGCAGGTTTGAGGTGCAGATTTGAGGTGCAGGTTTGAGGTGCAGGTTTGAGGTGCAGGTTTGAGGTGCAGGTTTGAGGTGCAGGTTTGAGGTGCAGGTGTGAGGTGCAGGTTTGAGGTGCAGGTTTGAGGTGCAGGTTTGAGGTGCAGGTTTGAGGTGCAGGTTTGAGGTGCAGGTTTGAGGTGCAGGTTTGAGGTGCAGGTTTGACGTCAGGTTTGAGGTGCAGGTTTGAGGTGCAGGTGTGAGGTGCAGGTTTGAGGTGCAGGTTTGAGGTGCAGGTTTGAGGTGCAGGTTTGAGGTGCAGGTTTGAGGTGCATGTTTGAGGTGCAGGTTTGAGGTCAGGTTTGAGGTCAGGTTTGAGGTCAGGTTTGAGGTCAGGTTTGAGGTGCAGGTTTGAGGTGCAGGTTTGAGGTGCAGGTTTGATGTGCAGGTTTGAGGTGCAGGTTTGAGGTCAGGTTTGAGGTGCAGGTTTAAGGTCAGGTTTGAGGTGCAGGTTTGAGGTGCAGGTTTGAGGTGCAGGTTTGAGGTGCAGGTTTGACGTCAGGTTTGAGGTCAGGTTTGACGTCAGGTTTGATGTCAGGTTTGAGGTCAGGTTTGAGGTGCAGGTTTGAGGTGCAGGTTTGAGGTGCAGGTTTGAGGTACAGGTTTGAGGTGCAGGTTTGAGGTGCAGGTTTGACGTCAGGTTTGAGGTGCAGGTTCGAGGTGCAGGTGTGAGGTGCAGGTTTGAGGTGCAGGTTTGAGGTGCAGGTTTGAGGTGCAGGTTTGAGGTGCAGGTTTGAGGTGCATGTTTGAGGTGCAGGTTTGAGGTCAGGTTTGAGGTCAGGTTTGAGGTCAGGTTTGAGGTCAGGTTTGAGGTGCAGGTTTGAGGTGCAGGTTTGAGGTGCAGGTTTGATGTGCAGGTTTGAGGTGCAGGTTTGAGGTGCAGGTTTGAGGTGCAGGTTTGAGGTGCAGGTTTGAGGTCAGGTTTGAGGTCAGGTTTGAGGTGCAGGTTTGAGGTGCAGGTTTGAGGTGCAGGTTTGAGGTGCAGGTTTGAAGTGCCGGTTTGAGGTGCAGGTTTGAGGTGCAGGTTTGAGGTGCCGGTTTGAGGTGCAGGTTTGAGGTCAGGTTTGAGGTCAGGTTTGACTTCAGGTTTGACGTCAGGTTTGACTTCAGGTTTGAGGTGCAGGTTTGAGGTCAGGTTTGAGGTCAGGTTTGAGGTGCAGGTTTGAGGTGCAGGAGGTGCAGGTTTGAGGTGCAGGTTTGAGGTGCAGGTTTGAGGTGCAGGTTTGAGGTGCAGGTTTGAGGTGCATGTTTGAGGTGCAGGTTTGAGGTGCAGGTTTGACGTCAGGTTTGAGGTGCAGGTTTGAGGTGCAGGTGTGAGGTGCAGGTTTGAGGTGCAGGTTTGAGGTGCAGGTTTGAGGTGCAGGTTTGAGGTGCAGGTTTGAGGTGCATGTTTGAGGTGCAGGTTTGAGGTCAGGTTTGAGGTCAGGTTTGAGGTCAGGTTTGAGGTCAGGTTTGAGGTGCAGGTTTGAGGTGCAGGTTTGAGGTGCAGGTTTGATGTGCAGGTTTGAGGTGCAGGTTTGAGGTCAGGTTTGAGGTGCAGGTTTAAGGTCAGGTTTGAGGTGCAGGTTTGAGGTGCAGGTTTGAGGTGCAGGTTTGAGGTGCAGGTTTGACGTCAGGTTTGAGGTCAGGTTTGACGTCAGGTTTGATGTCAGGTTTGAGGTCAGGTTTGAGGTGCAGGTTTGAGGTGCAGGTTTGAGGTGCAGGTTTGAGGTACAGGTTTGAGGTGCAGGTTTGAGGTGCAGGTTTGACGTCAGGTTTGAGGTGCAGGTTCGAGGTGCAGGTGTGAGGTGCAGGTTTGAGGTGCAGGTTTGAGGTGCAGGTTTGAGGTGCAGGTTTGAGGTGCAGGTTTGAGGTGCATGTTTGAGGTGCAGGTTTGAGGTCAGGTTTGAGGTCAGGTTTGAGGTCAGGTTTGAGGTCAGGTTTGAGGTGCAGGTTTGAGGTGCAGGTTTGAGGTGCAGGTTTGATGTGCAGGTTTGAGGTGCAGGTTTGAGGTGCAGGTTTGAGGTGCAGGTTTGAGGTGCAGGTTTGAGGTCAGGTTTGAGGTCAGGTTTGAGGTGCAGGTTTGAGGTGCAGGTTTGAGGTGCAGGTTTGAGGTGCAGGTTTGAAGTGCCGGTTTGAGGTGCAGGTTTGAGGTGCAGGTTTGAGGTGCCGGTTTGAGGTGCAGGTTTGAGGTCAGGTTTGAGGTCAGGTTTGACTTCAGGTTTGACGTCAGGTTTGACTTCAGGTTTGAGGTGCAGGTTTGAGGTCAGGTTTGAGGTCAGGTTTGAGGTGCAGGTTTGAGGTGCAGGAGGTGCAGGTTTGAGGTGCAGGTTTGAGGTGCAGGTTTGAGGTGCAGGTTTGAGGTGCAGGTTTGAGGTGCATGTTTGAGGTGCAGGTTTGACGTCAGGTTTGAGGTCAGGTTTGAGGTCAGGTTTGAGGTCAGGTTTGAGGTGCAGGTTTGAGGTGCAGGTTTGAGGTGCAGGTTTGATGTGCAGGTTTGAGGTGCAGGTTTGAGGTCAGGTTTGAGGTGCAGGTTTAAGGTCAGGTTTGAGGTGCAGGTTTGAGGTGCAGGTTTGAGGTGCAGGTTTGAGGTGCAGGTTTGAGGTGCAGGTTTGATGTGCAGGTTTGAGGTGCAGGTTTGAGGTCAGGTTTGAGGTGCAGGTTTAAGGTCAGGTTTGAGGTGCAGGTTTGAGGTGCAGGTTTGACATGCAGGTTTGAGGTGCAGGTTTGAGGTCAGGTTTGAGGTCAGGTTTGAGGTGCAGGTTTGAGGTGCAGGTTTGAGGTGCAGGTTTGAGGTGCAGGTTTGAAGTGCCGGTTTGAGGTGCAGGTTTGAGGTGCCGGTTTGAGGTGCAGGTTGACCTCAGGTTTGAGGTCAGGTTTGACTTCAGGTTTGACGTCAGGTTTGACTTCAGGTTTGAGGTGCAGGTTTGAGGTCAGGTTTGAGGTCAGGTTTGAGGTGCAGGTTTGAGGTGCAGGTTTGAGGTGCAGGTTTGAGGTGCAGGTTTGAGGTGAGGTTTGAGGTGCAGGTTTGAGGTGCAGGTTTGAGGTGCAGGTTTGAGGTGCAGGTTTGAGGTGCAGGTCTTGACGTCAGGTTTGACGTCAGGTTTGAGGTCAGGTTTGAGGTCAGGTTTGAGGTCAGGTTTGAGGTCAGGTTTGACGTCAGGTTTGACGTCAGGTTTGACTTCAGGTTTGACGTCAGGTTTGAGGTCAGGTTTGACGTCAGGTTTGAGGTCAGGTTTGACTTCAGGTTTGACATCAGGTTTGACGTCAGGTTTGAGGTCAGGTTTGACGTCAGGTTTGATGTCAGGTTTGGCCACTTAGAGTCCTCACTTAGCTCCCCCACTTAGCTCCCCCACTTAGCGCCATCACTTAGCGCCCCCAATTAGCACCATCACTTAGCGCCCCCACTGATGGAGAGGAATTGCCAGGGACGGGGAGGATCAAAGAGGTTTAGACAGTTGAGACGTCTCTAAACTCAACTTTAACAGAAAGTGGGGGATCCGGATTCCTCTATTTCCATCCCCCGCCTCCCCGCCCGCACCCCTCCCTCTCTCACCTCATAGATCCAGGGCACCACCTGCCTTTGAGGTGCCTGAGAAAAAAACCCTTCTCCCCACTCTTCCCCCCTCTCCGCCTTTCCCCCTCACCTCGTGGATCCAGGGCGCCACCTGGCGGTGCACCTCGTCCACCAGTGCCCCTCGCACCACCCGCAGTGATGCCTGGAGGGGCAGGGGCGGGGAGGGATGAAGCAAAGAGAAGAGAAGTGACGAGAGAGCAGAGATGCGATCGTTGAGGTGCTTGCGGCGCGGCGGCCATACATGCCCACGTGGCGATGCACCTCGTCCACTAGCGCGCCCCGCACCACACGCACTGATGCCTGGAGAAGGGGAGAGAGGGGTAGAGAGAGCGTGGTGAGAGACACATGGTGTGGGCTCTGGGCTGGGAAGAAGTAAGGTTCAGAAAGAGCGGTGGGGGGAGGGGGGTGGGGGAGGGAATGGAAGGAGAGAGCAGAGGGTGGAGGGCATGAGGGGGTGGAAATGGTGCAAGAGAGCAGGGGGACGAGAGAGCAGATAAGCAAGGCCATACCGCAGTGGCGTTGGGCGGGGTGATGGGCACGGGGACGGAGGAGAAGGGGCGGAAGATGTACGCCCCTGATGCCTCCCTGCTCGCCTTGCCGTCACTCGCATTGTACCACGCCCACTCCAACCCCACATCTGCCACTGCTGCAGCCCCCGCTGCTGCTGCTTCCCCTTCCTCCGCCTCTGCTTCCCCTCCACCCCGCGTCAGCAGCACAGCGCGGGTCATCTTGCCCCCTTGCGCCCTGGAGAAGGAGAGCCTCAGCGCACTGCTGCCACTGCTGCTGCTGCCCTCGCCCCGTTCCCCCTCCGCCCACCCACCAATCACTATCTCATCCTCCTCCTCCTCTTCAGCCTCCTGCATCACCTTCCCCTCTTCCTCCCCGCCCTCCACCACTCTCCCTTCCAAGTTACCCTCCTGCTCCGCACCCTCATCTCCTGCTTTCTCCTGCCCCATCCCCTCCTTAACTCCACCCTGATCTCTGCCTTCAAGATATTTATACAGCACGAAGTACGAGGCAATACCTAGGGGAGGCGCATCCGCCCAGAACACTAGTGACAGCGCCTCCGAGCCTGCACCACCAGGCTCGGCACTGGCTGCAGAACCAGGTTCGGCACTAGCTCCAGTGGCCGGCCCAGCGTTTGGTTCGGCATCAGGTCCGGCGTAGGCTTGGATGAGGAAGGAACGGGTGGAGGGGAGGAGGAGGGTGTCTGGAAGGACTTGGGAGGGGATGATTGCCCCGCTGGCATTCATAACTTCCACGTCAGCAGTTGACACCTGGACAAGATGGGGCACGCGGTAAGAGGTGGCGAAGGAGAGGGGGGAAAGAACAAGGGGAGAAGGAACGGTGAGGAATGGAGAGGAGAAGAGAAAGAAAGGGGAAAAACATGAGGAGAGGACAATGGAAGGGAGAGTGATGATGGAGAAAGAGTTGCAACTATAATGGAGCTGGTGAGAGACTGATGCAAGGTGAGACGAGTGGAGGCAGTGGTGAGAGGCAATGGGCAAAGAGGGTCTAGGAGGGTAAGGGTGGCTCACAGGAAATCGGACGACCTCCTTGCGCGCCCATGCCAGTGGATTGTACACTGCTACGACCTGATGCATGCATGCAGCACAGCACAGCACAGCACAGCGCAGCACAGCACAGCACAGCACAGCACAGCACAGCACAGCACAGCACAGCACAGCACAGCACAGCACAGCACAGCACAGCACAGCACAGCACAGCACGAGGCAGTGGAATGGATTACACAGCAGCATCATGATGCAACAACATGCATCACACAGCATTAGAATGGATTATAGAGCAAGGCCCCGGAGGAGGGCGTTGCAAGAAGAGGCATGAGCACAGCAATGTGTAGATATGACAGCAACGCACACATGAAATGGACACTCACGAGAACTTTTCCGTCCTGAAGATCCGTTTGCGAAGGCGGGCAGAACGAAATGTTTGCGAGCGGGCACTGGGGCAGGAGAGAGGGTGAAGAGCAGTGTGCAGGGCAGAAGGGAGAAGCAAGCACGGCTATGTGCGGTTGCTGGTAACAGAACAGATTGATGAGTACCCAGGCAACTGAAAACGAGCAGAAAAGCGAAGGGGATGATGTTATGCACGATGTGTGAGTGTGAAGCCCAAAGGATGACTGCACTCACGAGCTCAAAGCTCAGCTTCAGACCCTGCCTGCTTGTGCCTGCTTGGTTCTCCAGTGCTGCTGCTACCGGTGATGCTTCTTCTTCTTCTGCTGCTGCTGCTGCGCCCCGTTTCTTGAGCGCTCGCATGAGGGGCGAGGTGGGAGGGCGGATGGGCCGGGAGCGTGGCATCTGCTGCAGGAGAGACTGGGACCGCCACGTGTCAGCGTCTGACTGGCGGGAGATCATGTAGCGAATGGCCCGTGTGAGCAGCGAGGAGGCCTGAAGAGTCACAAGCAGGTGGGTATTGGGAACGGGCAGAAGATGGAGGTGGGGGATCAATGCACCAGCAAGGGCTGGAACTGCATACGCTCCCTGCCATACACAACCAAGGTGACGATGATTGATGTGGATGATAGACGGGGTAGAATCATTCTAGAACCACACAATGCCTCAGAGAGAAGATTAGATGATCTGTCCTGGCCCCCTGTGATCACCACAAGGGGCTCCGATGACAAGAAATTCACTCATCCCTGGCAGCATCTCTACACCTGCTATGACTCATCTGACAAGTATCATCTGCATGATGCATGCATGTGCCACGTGGCAAGCCTCAGAGAGAAGATTAGATGTTCTGTCCCGGCCCCCAGTGATCATCACAGGGGGCTCCGATGACAAGAAATTCACTCATCCCTGGCATCTTTCTCGCCCTGCTATTCATCTGAAAACGCACACGTGCCTTTCTAAAGGAGATATGGTGGCATAAACAACGGAGCTCACATGTGCCATGCACTCAGCACATACGGCGCATCTGATCAAGAAAGCTCTGCCAAACGCTGCATGTGCTGTGGGGCATGCCTCAGAGAGAAGATTAGATGCTCTGTCATGCCCCCCTGTGATCACCACAGGGGGCTCCGATGACAAGAAATTCACTCATCCCTGGCAGCAGCACCAGCTTTTCTTTCTAATACCGAGATTATTGAGTGCATCCTCTGATTCTTCCCATCCATCCACCATGCACCAATGCCGTGAGCCACATGCCACTCGGTTGGGAGGTGAGTGGAACAGACATATGCCACTGCAAAGGGGATGTGAAATGTTTCTGGCGGGTAAATGATGCGCCTCAGAGAGAAGATTAGATGCTCTGTCACGGCCCCCTGAGAGCATGAGCACACAGGAAGCTCCGATGACAAGAAATTCACTCATCCCTGGCAACACCACAAGTGCTTTGCAGCAACACCCTACTGACTCAACACAGCCCTTTCAACAGAGCCATGCGGAGCAGACAAACACAAGGCTTGGCTGCAGTGTGCGTGTACAGCTATCACCAGCAAGCAAGCCACACCGAGCACGGAGATTGAGGCGCCTCATTGAGGCGTCACACAAGAACAGAAACAAGGAAACGCGAGATGTGGATCTGGAGTGGCGGGTGGGCGGGATAGATGCCTCAGAGGGGATATAAGGGTCTGTCACGGCCCCTCATGAGGGCTCCGATGACAAGAAATTCACTCATCACTGGCTGTGGCAGCACGGCCCTTGCTACCGAGACAGGAATGCACATCACACTGACGTTTGGATACCATTCCATAGAAATGCATGAGCACATCACACCAAACTAAGAGACCAAGTTAATGCAGCGGGCGAGGATATATAACAGCAAAGCCCAGCAAAAGCACACGAGGCCCCCATCACACAGGCATTACCACGGAACCAGAAAAACAGGAACACGTATGGGAAAGGCAGCCTGGGGGCACACGATGCCTCAGAGAGAAGATTAGATGCTCTGTCATGCCCCCCTGTGATCGCCACAGGGGGCTCCGATGACAAGAAATTCACTCATCCCTGGCAGCACCCACTTGACTTCACGCTTCCTTGCTTCCACTCAACAGCTCGACAGGGCCACAAAAGAGGACAGGAAAGCACAGACGGGATTCAAGACAGGCGTGCACGATTAGTTCTCCCCGCACTCACCTTCGCGGCCCCGCGGTAGAGTCGCAGCGTGTAGTCGGCGTTGTCGTGCTGCTTCGCCGTGCCGTGCCGCTCACATTTAAGGCGTGTCAAAAGCAGCCCAGTCCCCGCAACGCTCACCTTGACGGCCCCGCGGTAGAGCCTGATGGTGTAGTCGTCGTTGACGTGCTGCTTGGCCGTGCCGCTCACCGAGTCGTGGTGCTGCGCCACCGCCATCGCCTCCTCTAGATCCTCCACCCCCCACGCCTGCCCCTCCCCTCCCACACCCACCCCTTCCAATTCTCTCCCCAGCCTGCTTCGCCCCACCAAGGCCTCTACTTGCCTGGCAGCCTGGCACGCAGGAAGGTTGGGCGAGAGGGGAGGCGGAAGAGGGTCACGGCAAGAGGGAACAAAGTGGACGGAAAGGGAGATTTGCAGGACAAGTTGAGGGAGCGTTTGAGCTGCAAGCATTGAACTCGCAGCAACGGCATGCCGTATCAAGTGCAAGAACAAACGAGCCAGTCCAAGGAAAGGAGGAAACATGCAAGAGATGGTTGACGGGCGGCGGGGGCGTGCACGAGCGAGTGGGAGGGGCAGGGGCGGGGAGGGGAGGACAGAATGGGGCAGGGGCGGGATAGGGAGAGACGAGGGGGGGGCAAGGGCGGGCTGGGAAGGGCAGGGTAGGGCAGGGGCGGGGCGTACGAGGAGCAGCGCGCTGCAGTGGCGCACGTAGCGCTTGAAGGCGGGGCGGGAGGAGAAGTACCCCGTCCAGTAGCAGTGGGGGCAGTCCGCATAGCTGCATGCAAGGGGGGGCGGAGGATGGGAGCAGCACAGGGAAGGAGGGAGCGAAACAAATAGCTGAACATGTCAAAGAGAGATGAAGTGAAGAAGGCAAAGCGAAGTGGGGAGGGGTGGGGTAGGGGGGTTCAAGACAATTACAGTTCATGGGTGAAGAGGACGGGGGCAAGGAGGGGAAGAGAAGCTCACGGGAAGAAGTCTCCCGTTTTGAGGGGCCAGGACTCGTTGGCGCGGTGCTTGGCGTCCACATAGATGGAGGGCGTGGAGTAGAATGCGTTCACACGCCCGTCGCGGTTGACGTAGTGGATGAGCTTGTCCATGTTGCGGAACCACGTCACCGCGTTGCTGTACGCAAAGTCGTCACCCATCGTCCACATGATGTGGTTTGTACGGTAGCTCTCTGCCTGGTAAGGTGGTGCATGGGTTTAGGGCATGGGGGTAGGGCATGGGGTGTGGTGCATGAGGTGTGGTGTATGGGGTGTGGTGCTGGAGTGTGGTGCATGGGGTATGGTGCATGGGAAGTCGTGTATGGGGTAAGGAGGGATGTGGCGTACGGGATGTGGTACGTGGGATGGCATACGGGATGTGGTACGTGGGATGGCATACGGGATGTGGTACGTGGGATGGCGTACGGGATGTGGTACGTGGGATGGCATACGGGATGTGGTACGTGGGATGGCGTACGGGATGTGGTACGTGGGATGGCGTACGGGATGTGGTACGTGGGATGGCGTACGGGATGTGGTACGTGGGATGGCGTACGGGATGTGGTACGTGGGATGGCGTACGGGATGTGGTACGTGGGATGGCGTACGGGATGTGGTACGTGGGATGGCGTACGGGATGTGGTACGTGGGATGGCGTACGGGATGTGGTACGTGGGATGGCGTACGGGATGTGGTACGTGGGATGGCGTACGGGATGTGGTACGTGGGATGGCGTACGGGATGTGGTACGTGGGATGGCGTACGGGATGTGGTACGTGGGATGGCGTACGGGATGTGGTACGTGGGATGGCGTACGGGATGTGGTACGTGGGATGGCATACGGGATGTGGTACGTGGGATGGCGTACGGGATGTGGTACGTGGGATGGCGTACGGGATGTGGTACGTGGGATGGCGTACGGGATGTGGTACGTGGGATGGCGTACGGGATGTGGTACGTGGGATGGCATACGGGATGTGGTACGTGGGATGGCGTACGGGATGTGGTACGTGGGATGGCGTACGGGATGTGGTACGTGGGATGGCGTACGGGATGTGGTACGTGGGATGGCGTACGGGATGTGGTACGTGGGATGGCGTACGGGATGTGGTACGTGGGATGGCGTACGGGATGTGGTACGTGGGATGGCGTACGGGATGTGGTACGTGGGATGGCGTACGGGATGTGGTACGTGGGATGGCGTACGGGATGTGGTACGTGGGATGGCGTACGGGATGTGGTACGTGGGATGGCGTACGGGATGTGGTACGTGGGATGGCGTACGGGATGTGGTACGTGGGATGGCGTACGGGATGTGGTACGTGGGATGGCGTACGGGATGTGGTACGTGGGATGGCGTACGGGATGTGGTACGTGGGATGGCGTACGGGATGTGGTACGTGGGATGGCGTACGGGATGTGGTACGTGGGATGGCGTACGGGATGTGGTACGTGGGATGGCGTACGGGATGTGGTACGTGGGATGGCGTACGGGATGTGGTACGTGGGATGGCGTACGGGATGTGGTACGTGGGATGGCGTACGGGATGTGGTACGTGGGATGGCGTACGGGATGTGGTACGTGGGATGGCGTACGGGATGTGGTACGTGGGATGGCGTACGGGATGTGGTACGTGGGATGGCGTACGGGATGTGGTACGTGGGATGGCGTACGGGATGTGGTACGTGGGATGGCGTACGGGATGTGGTACGTGGGATGGCGTACGGGATGTGGTACGTGGGATGGCGTATGGGATGTGGTACGTGGGATGGCGTATGGGATGTGGTACGTGGGATGGCGTACGGGATGTGGTACGTGGGATGGCGTACGGGATGTGGTACGTGGGATGGCGTACGGGATGTGGTACGTGGGATGGCGTACGGGATGTGGTACGTGGGATGGCGTACGGGATGTGGTACGTGGGATGGCGTACGGGATGTGGTACGTGGGATGGCATACGGGATGTGGTACGTGGGATGGCGTACGGGATGTGGTACGTGGGATGGCGTACGGGATGTGGTACGTGGGATGGCGTACGGGATGTGGTACGTGGGATGGCGTACGGGATGTGGTACGTGGGATGGCGTACGGGATGTGGTACGTGGGATGGCGTACGGGATGTGGTACGTGGGATGGCGTACGGGATGTGGTACGTGGGATGGCGTACGGGATGTGGTACGTGGGATGGCGTACGGGATGTGGTACGTGGGATGGCGTACGGGATGTGGTACGTGGGATGGCGTACGGGATGTGGTACGTGGGATGGCGTACGGGATGTGGTACGTGGGATGGCGTACGGGATGTGGTACGTGGGATGGCGTACGGGATGTGGTACGTGGGATGGCGTACGGGATGTGGTACGTGGGATGGCGTACGGGATGTGGTACGTGGGATGGCGTACGGGATGTGGTACGTGGGATGGCGTACGGGATGTGGTACGTGGGATGGCGTACGGGATGTGGTACGTGGGATGGCGTACGGGATGTGGTACGTGGGATGGCGTACGGGATGTGGTACGTGGGATGGCGTACGGGATGTGGTACGTGGGATGGCGTACGGGATGTGGTACGTGGGATGGCGTACGGGATGTGGTACGTGGGATGGCGTACGGGATGTGGTACGTGGGATGGCGTACGGGATGTGGTACGTGGGATGGCATACGGGATGTGGTACGTGGGATGGCGTACGGGATGTGGTACGTGGGATGGCGTACGGGATGTGGTACGTGGGATGGCGTACGGGATGTGGTACGTGGGATGGCGTACGGGATGTGGTACGTGGGATGGCGTACGGGATGTGGTACGTGGGATGGCGTACGGGATGTGGTACGTGGGATGGCGTACGGGATGTGGTACGTGGGATGGCGTACGGGATGTGGTACGTGGGATGGCGTACGGGATGTGGTACGTGGGATGGCGTACGGGATGTGGTACGTGGGATGGCGTACGGGATGTGGTACGTGGCCCCACCCCACGGCCATTCCACCCCAAACCCAATCCCACCCCCAACCTTCCCCCCCCCCAATCCCAACCCCAAACCCAGTCCCAAACCCCCCACCTCGACCCACCCTCCCCCCCCTATCCTGCGTTCCCTCTCCCCACCTCACCTGTTTGAGCGCAGTTTCCACGAACTTGTCCACCCGCTCCTGCACATTGTAGTCATATAGCTCAGGGTCGTCCTGTTACAGGGGGGGAGTTTGAGGGGGGGAGTTTGAGGGGGGGAGTTTGAGGGGGGGAGTTTGAGGGGGGGAGTTTGAGGGGGGGGGGAGGAGAATGAACCACTACACGGACGAGATCAGAACGAGACGTCCCGCACACCCATGGGAGCGTAGACACAACCAGCATCACACTCCCAGGCTGCCACAGCCAGCAGCCAGCCCAGCGCAAGCTCTCTCGCGCGCATCTCACCTGCACGGGCGGGTCCCAGTTGTTGGTGTCGTAGCGGAACGAGTCGGGCGGCAGGTAGTGCACGTACAGCCGCCCGCCGAACACCTCCGCGCGCTCCTTAAGCGTGTCGGACGCGCGCCACACGAACTCCGCCGTGCGCGCGCGGTACCGCGCCTCGCTGTCCTCGTAGTCCGCGCGCGCGAAGAACACCGCGTCAAACCCGCCCTGTTGGGGGGAAAGCGGGCAGGGGAGAGGAGTAAAGGGCGAGGTGAAAGAGTGGAACAGTGAACTGGTGGAACAGTGCTGTCCTCGTAGTCTGCTCTGCGCGTGCGCAGAACACCGGGCTGGCCTGTTGGGGGTAGGGGGAGGCGCGTCGGGAGGGGTAATCGTTTCCCCTCGAGTCATGCTGCACCAAGCAGTAACCAGGAAAACCTAGAAGCGCCCAGCAGAACCCAGCAGCACCGAGCAGCACGGACCATTGCGGAACCCACCATGGCGGAGATGAGGTAGCCCTGCACGGCGGAGTGGCCGAAGGGGTCGATCTGCCAGGCGACGCGCGGCACCTGGCCGAACTGGCGGCGGATGAGGCGCAGCCCGAGCGACATCTGGTGCACCATGTCCGTGTAGTGCGTCGCCGCCTCGTCGTGCATGCACCACCCGCCGTTGCTATGGGAGGGGAGGAGGGTGTGTGGGGAGAGGAGAGGATGAGGCGCAGGCCGAGGGACATCTGATGCACCATGTCCGTGTAGTGCGTCGCCGCCTCGTCGTGCACGCACCACCCGCCGTTGCTGCGCGAACAGGGCACGTGGGGGCGCACGGAATGTCACGAATTTAACGGTCTGGTGTCAATCTGGACGGCAACTCCTTCAATTTTAACGACAGCAGACAGAAATGCTTCTCAAATCGCTGACATACGCCATTGCTGAAATGACCGCATTCATCCTCCCCCAACATCACCGTCACCAGACCACATCTTACATCCCTTCACGGCATATCCCCTGCCCCCGTAATAGAGCTCCGACATTCCCTTCAAGACTTACGTGAACTCCAGTTGACCGTTCTTGACCAATCGCCTGACGACACGTTGCACGTCCTTGGATTGCCGACGCCACCAGCGCTGGAAAAAGGTCTGCTCCACCTGAATGAACTTCCTGTTGGGGTCCTCGCTCAGCTGCTCCACCACTGTATCGAGGATGTACTGTACCGCAGCAACCTGAAACAGATCAACGGATCGTTGTCATAAATGTACATTAGCATCTGGTGATTAATCCGATTCCTCTTGAATTCGCCTGAAAGCCCGAGAAAGAAACAATCATAAATCAAGATAACAATCAGATTTACAAAATTTCGCGTGCACGGATGTCCACGTCAAATCACCTGAATGGAGTTGTTCGACCCGATGTAGTACTGATCGACGGTTTTAAGCCATCCCACGTCATCATGCGAATGCGCTACGAGGTGCACGTTAAGCTTCCCCTCCACGGGGCCGGCCCGCGTGTTGTACCTCCCAGGCCTCCCCCCGCCTTTGCCATGACCATGATCACGATGATCGTCATCGTGGTGATGCTGATGGTGGGGGTGATGGTGGTGGTGATGGTGGTGACGTCTCTCACGGAGCTCATGACCAGCACTAGCGGCCGTGATACAAGAGTTTCCGATCAAAGCTGCTATTATGAGGGATGCTAAAAGGAAATGCGACCGCAAAGCGGATCTTGAAAACTGCTCCATATGGCCAACAACGACGAAGCGCCTGAACACTGAATCTACCAATCTCTTGGCTTTTCGTCCAGATCCACGAGGGACCAGCAAGTACCCGCGACTGACAGATTCCGGCGTACGAAAAACAGCACTGAGAACAAGACGTGCTCAGCTGCTGAGAACACCAAAATGGCAAGACAAAAACGCGAGCAGGAGAACTAGGAAGATCACTCTGGTTGAAGAATGTGAAGCTGAGCGACTTCATTGCGGGTTGCCTTCAGCTCCAGACGCAAGGCGGGGAAAGCTTTTTGTTTGACAGGGCCGGGATGGAAATCGGGGTGAAGGGGATTGCTATGGCCATGTCAGCTCGCCCAGCCCAGATTGGGCGGAGTCCACGTGGTCACGGCCTGGCCAATTGCCAACACTAAATGACGACGATTCTGCGAACATATTTCGATACATTTCCAGCACAAATTGTACTCACAACCTGCAAGAAAGTAAATATACTCAACATGCCACTTCGGGTCTCCCTGATCTACAACCAAGGCACGATTTGAAATTTAGGAAGACGCTTGAGGCAAATCTACCCCGGAATTGAAAACATTACTTATTTAAAACCATACTTCCTAATGGTAGAATTCAAGCCAATATCAGGGGTGGCATGGCATGATGGCAGGCCAGGCCATGCATCAGCGGTACAAACTTGCAATGTTCTTTACATTCCTACTCTTTACAGTGCTCACACCCCAGCTTTTACGGTTGCTTCTTCATCTTCCCGCAGAGTGCGTAGTTGTTGTTAGGATGAGACAACACCAACCAAGCGTTCGACTCTTCGTCAAACCGTTGTTTGATAAAACTTCGAACAACAGCCTCCGACCCTGGGCCCACACTAGTGTAGCTAGTGAAGCTGTAGCGCTTGCGCCGACCACCCTTGGTAGTCGTGGCGTTCTTCCAGTCACTTCCTGCCTCATACTTGCCAGCAAGGCAAGAAGAAACGGTGTCAAAAGAGGGCCCAGCCCCTCCAGAGCGGATGTTGTTGATATGCACGTTGATCACAACATAGAAGGCACTTGCAGAGGCTCTGTCACTGAGGCGAGGGAGAATAGGACGGACACAAGCACCACGGGTCGATTCATGGCTCCTCACATGATATTTGTGCAAGAGTAGAAGAATACGCCATGTTCACATCGATGCATTTTTTAGCACAGATATTGCAGCTTGTTCAAATTTGCATTTAGCTGAATTGGGCAGAAAAAAATACCGGAAAATACTCTCAGGACTTGCAGGGCTACACCAAACTATGGTTACCGAACAACGAACTTACTCGACTCCCTTCATAACCACTCTTCCAGTTGCTCCTTTGTCGCCAACCACTTTTCCGTTGCTACGAGTAGGAGTGAGCCTGGCCACATAGCGCACTGGAAAGGGAATGGGAGTGTAAGTACCAAGGAAAGCATCCCTGAAGGATGCCGTGATTAGATAGCACTAACACTACATGCGCGCAGCGCACTGATAGTTTCCGTTCAGTATATGAAATGACGGGAAGATCACTTGTCCAATTATGCTATGTGACTGCGCTTGCGGTTGTGGGAAGATACTATGACCCTAAGTTCCACCACACCATACACGAGTAGTAACCGTGGCGGTAGTAGTAACAGCGGAGCACAGCTCACGGCGACATCGCTGCTGCAAGCAGACAGTACTTTCAACGTATTTTCACGAAGTTCGTGAAAGCACTGAAGTGCTCAGGCGTTTTTGAGAGCTAAGAAAACACCATTGGTTGAACGGAAGCACTTACTAAACGCCTTTCCTTTCACCAAAGGAGTGGCCTGAGTGGAGGACGGGACGGACAGCCCGCTTGAGAGCAATGCCGAGAAAGACGCTGAAGGTGACGTGGGGGGGGTTGTTGGGAGCAATGTTGCAGACGCTGCACCCGCCGCAACGAGCGATACAACTGCACACGGCACAGCACCACCCAATCATGCCAACACGAGCTCTAGTCAGAAATATAAGTATCTCCAAAAAGGCACAGCACCGCACAGCACCACGCAAGGCACAGCACCACCCGATCATGCCAAAACGAACTCCGGTGAGAAGGGGTTTGACCGGCAGAGCCATGGATGCATTTTGCGAACGGCGTCAATGGGCGCTCACTTATTAGTGCCCAGGAAAACGCAGTGCGCTCCATGTTAAGAGAGGCGGAGAGACGAGCCGTTGATAATATTACGAGTGGCCGTAAAAACATGCAGGTTTCACAAGAGGCGGGACGGGACTATATAACGCGTTGTTCAGAACAACCAAGTTTGCTTCTAGTAGTTATGCGGGTGGGGCTCCTGGGGGTAGTTAGTGATACCTTGGACGGATCGTGTCGTCGTCGTCCCGACATTGAAAACATTCACGTGACGCGGGACAGGTCGTCTAGACAGCACACGCGCAAGGCCAGGCAATTCGCTCCGTACATGTCCAAGCGGGCAGCGGGAGGACGAATATGTTCACATCTGGATAGGTGTCTGCTTTCCTATTTCTGGCGTGTACGGAGTCATTAATATCACCTCTCTCCAGAAGCGTGTCTTGCGGCTAAGCTTATGTGGAGGGCTCCTCCTGTAAACGCATCTCCCGCCAACAGAAACGGGAAAAAGGAAGGTTTGTTCAAACGCGAGCGGAATGAGAAAGTGGAGGCGAAATAGGTTTCTCTGACTGGTCTGAGCTGACGAAGCGAAGCGAGATGGGGTGCATTCGTCAGTGAGCTGGCAGGCGTGGCGAAATCGGTGACGTGTTCGCGAATTTGAGCTGGCAGGCGTGGCGATCTCAGTGACGTGTTCGCGACACGAAGTTTCGGCGACCATTTCCGCACAGAACAGCTCGTCACAAGCTCACTCCCAGCGCTTTAGAATCCCTTTCCGAAACCATAACTTATAATGGTTGTTGGAAGACCCATGACACACCAAACAAGATCGTATTATCAATTTCATACGGTGATTTCTAGTACATCTTGCTTACAATACAAAAATTGGTTTTCTACGCTTGTGCTTCAGCAGGTGCTGCTTCCAGTGCTTCCATAACACTGGCCACCCAGCTGCACAGGGAAACGGAGGGAGATGAAGGGGCACAGAAAAGCCAGCCGAGGAGCATGCAAATTTTTTGGAGACAGTTGATATAGCAGGGGAGGTTATTGTAGCGAGTGAGTAGTGCATGGTCCTGAACAAGCTTACCTTTCAATTCCAGGGCTATCTGGGGCAAACACCTTCTTGATTCCTGCTTTTCTCGCAGCTTCGGCTGAAGTTCCCCCTATGCACGCTGCAGCTCCATCCCACTGCGTGCGAGACGCCACCACCTCCATCCATGCCCTGGGGCGCGGGGCGAGGTGCGAGGCAGGCAAAAGACAGGGGAGAGGTTACGTCTCAAAAGTAGGCTCTGTCCCACTGCGTGCGGGACGCCACCACCTCCATCCATGCCCTGGGGCGCATGGGCATGGGGCGAGGCGGGAAGGGAAGCCAGAGGAGAAGGAAGTGGTGGGAGGAAGGTTGAGGGGCTAGGGAGATGGGAAGCGTGAAAAGGGGAGATTGAAGACGGTCCATGCTTGAGTCTGAAGAGTCTGCTGTTGCTCACCTGACAGCAGTGGGAGAAGCCACAGCAACGACAGGAGCCCTGGCGGCTCTCTGTATGGTGTCCTCGTCCACACTCGTCACCGACTCCTGATGCCCACATGCACGCACAATGTGGCGCACACATACACGCATACACACAGACACACGTATTAAGCCATGGAGGAAGGAGATGATCAAGGTGTGGAAGAGAGCCGACAAGAGAAGGGGGTTCTGTGAGACCGCTGTAGAGAAGGATGAAGGCGAGGAGTGGGAAAGTATGTGAATGATACAAGCAGCTCCAGAGAAGGAACGCAACCGTGTTAGCTGACAGAGGTACGTGTTTCGCCGGTAACAGAACGAGGTGAGCGCCATGCAGCATACCGTGGAGTATGTGTTGAGCCATGCAGCATACCGTGGAGTATGTGTTGAGCCGTGTGACTTGGAAGCCCCTGCTTGCCAGCCCATTCTCTGCAGTCACACACACACGCAAGTGCAGAAATGTTGGAAGCACTGACAAAAAAAACAATTGCCTGTTATAGACCATCAACCAAGCAAGGAGAAAATACGTCCCTCTTCTCCCCACCCCTACCCCCACTTCCCCAACCTTCATCTCCCCCTAGCCAACATATTCCAGACATATTTGACATGCATCCTGGTCTAGAGCACCCACGGAGATCCGTGCTGGCCTTGGCCGAGGCGGGGTACAGCACCCGGCGGTTGCCGCCTTCAATCTCCGGGATTTCAGCCGACAGATACTTGGCCGTGGCTGGGGACGCAGGGAGGGCGGAGAGCGAGGAGAGGGAGGAGAGAGTGGAAATGAGGAGAGCACACAAGGTTGCACCAGAAGCACCCGGCGGTTGCCGCCTTAAGTCTTCGAAATCTCAGCCGACAGATATTTGGCCGTCGCTGGGGAAGCAGGGCGGGTGGAGGGGGAGGAGAGGGGAGGATTGAGGAGAGGGTATACAGTTGCACCAAACGCAGTCGCCTGTGCAAGCACCCAGCACTACTTTTCAAGGGGAAGAGAAAGGTTACCTGTGGAAGGAACGAACTGGACGGGCAGGAGGTGCTTCTCCGGCTCGTCCAGCTGGTGGAAGACCAGAAGCACTCCGGTTGTGCCGGCGCCTATCACTACTGTTCAAGGGAAGGAAAAGGTACCTATGGAGGGAACGAACTGGACGGGCAGGAGGTGCTTCTCGGGCTCGCCCAGCTGGTGGAACACCTCCGCTGTGCCGCCCCCCACCACTGCCAGCCTCAGCGCCGGCGACCCTGCGGCTCTGACGTTGATGCGCGTCATATTGGAAGAAATGGCACGGGGTGTGGGTGGGATTATGACAGGAGGTGTCGAGTCAGTGGAATCAGGGAGCGGGAGTCAAGGGTGATGCGAGGAGCTTGCTGAAATCAATGCACGATGCATATGCAAGGTGTGAAAGCAGGCAAAGAAAATGCCAGCGTGTGGTGGACCTTACCTCCAGCCAGTAAGGAATACTGAAGCAGCTTCTGGCGAGGTTATCACAATCCACTCAAACTCCTCTTCTGCATGCAAGAAACATGAGACAGAAGAAACCGAAACAGGACAAGAAACCGCTGAGGAAGCACCCAGGGTTCAGACGGGGCAGCAAGGAAGCAGGAACGAAAAAAGAACAGGGAAAACGAGGGGGACAGGGAGGGCCGATAGGGAAAGAAGAAGCTAACTAGAACAAGGATGCGAGGAAGCGGTGAGAACTGACCTTGAAGCACGGCTGGCAGGCGGTGGGTGTCGGGCCCGTCTGAGTGCTGGATGAGCGGCAGCTCCATCACTGACACTCCCCTCGCACTCTGGGTAGATAAGCACAGGGAGAGGCCGGGTTTTAAAAATTACTAGCGTACACACTTGGACCTGTTTGAGTGCTGCATCTGCAGACTCCGATACTGGAGCGCTCACGTCATGTTGCAGGACGTCAATTCGCGATAATTTGTAAAAGTGCAAATGGGATTCAACGCATTTCCCTGCATCTGGAGTCTTGAAAAAGCCGTTCTCATCACCGTGCCATTGTGTTTTGAACGTGGAATCACAGAATGTCAACACTCACCAGTGCCTTCATCAGCTTGCCGTTTTTGCCTTTCTCGCGCGTCGCCACCACCAGGGGAGGCTGATCCGAGGCACCACTCTGCTGCTCTTCCTGCGACACTGATCCTGCTGACGCCGTGACAGACCTGCACCAAAATCGTCTCGTTTTCAGTGACGCAGATGACGTGGCACAGGCGCTAGAAACTGTGTGGAGACGCAGAGGGACCAAGTTGACTGCGCCATTGCTTCTGATGGTCATGAATGCTGGTAACAGGAAAAGAAACAGAAGAGCGAAGTGAATCAAACTGGAGGCACCATTGTGAGAATTGACATGGCATTATGAAATCCGTGCAGTCAAGACCGAGCATGACTGAGCATGAAAGCGTGGGCGACGGGATGAATGAAACATGAACGAATCTTCACGCGATCATGAGATGGGACCAATGGTGCCGACCTGATGGTTTCGAAGGGCCATGGTTTTCGACGACTCGCATCAACCGAACGCCACTTAGCGTGCTGGAAGACATGGCTCAGAAACTCGTTTGATTCGACAAGCACCACCGAAGCCAAACGCCAGGAGTAAAACGTGGAATACGATTCCTCTGCCTCCCTTTCTCTCGGGACTACCAAGAGCCTAAAATCAGCGTGAGACTGAATTTGAATGTCCCCTGGCTGAATATCAGGGTTGTGAATGGAGGTTTGTGTTGTGAATGCAAACGAGGGGCTAACCGCTGGAGTGTGGATTTGGAGAAGGTGCAAAGAAGGAACTAGGGGCCTGGGTAATCCAGAAAGATGTGCCAGCGCATACAGACGCCGTTTCATCCAATCACAGAGCTTTCGCTTCAATGTATTTGCCAAATGTCAAATTTTTATGGGTCGTCCCTGGCAAGCTCGAAGACTTCGCAGTTGTCTTAGCGGAGTCAAATATTGCTTCGACGGACATGGTAACTCGACGACTAGGTGCGATCTTCTGTTGCTGAGTAACCAGAGGACCACACGAAGAATACTTCGGTCGGTAGTGCAACCCTTCTGGTCGAGGCGTATGGCAGGCAGCACTCTGACAACATGTACAGTACTCGCAGCCAACCAGACCAGAGCTGTCAACGCCAGACAACCTCATACAGTCACACCACCGCCTGAACCACCTGATCCCCGAGTTTCCCGCTGGCCAACCAGCGTGAAATCCGAAACTCTTCAAACGAGGTCAGGCCAGCAGACATGGCGCTCAATTTTCCCAAACCAATAGGCGCTGACTGCGAGGAAGTCTGACCCGCACCGCACAAAGCGTTCGCGTCGCATTCTCCTGCTGGTCGCAGGAACATTTGTTGTTCTCAAAATTCACTCAGAAAGAGAAGGTGCATTTTTCCCCCTCCCCCTTCAACCCTCCCTTGCTCTACCACTAGTTTCACGCAGCTATGTCGGCGGATTCGGAACCAGAGTCTCTTTCGTGTTGTAACTGTTATTGCTGAATCCACGCCACAGTCGGCGCTGTCTTCTTGTTCAGGTTCTTGCTTCTGTTCTTGTCCCTAACCTTCATACCTAGAGAGTAGACCGCAGAGAATGAAGCCTTGCGGTGAATGTTGCGAAACATCCGTCACCCAACCTCTGTGCCGAACCTGATGGAAATGTTTTCGTTTAGGATAAATACCAAACCTCACTGGGGCATCTTACAAGCGATCTTACAGAGTTTGTCGACCACAGAGTAGCCCGCGTGATCGTCTGTTTATCCTGCAAGGCGCTCGCTTGCCGTTTAGGTTGCGCCGGGCGACACTTCAGGTCGTCCATTCCGCCAAAGTCAATCCAACGAATATAGACACTCCCATTCGCACAGCCTGCCAATTTAGTCGCTTCCCCAGATCCACATCTGCTGTGAGACTAGACGCGCTAAACGCTGCAATAGCTGTACATTCCACTGGAACAAAAAAAAAAAAAAAAAAAAAAAAATCCTCCCTTTCGGCTTAGCACATCATGGAAGGCTCCACCACGCCCGTAAAATCGACACACGGCACGCCGACCAGAAGCCTTTCAGCCCCCGTTAGACCCCTTTCGGCTGGATTCTCGCCACGACCTCCGACCTCCCCTTACTCCACCCCTTCCTCGTCCTTTTCCCTCTTCGGCGGCAAGCCATGGCGGTCGTGGGCGTGGGCCGCGAACAGCCTCCCGCTGCTCTCCTTCTTCGCGCTCGCGCTTATAGCGACGGGACTGGTGCGCCAGCTCAACTCCCTCGCGGGTGTCGACGTTGCGACTATATCGGATGCGGAGATGGCGAGGATTCGAGTTGTGGGCGACGTGTGCGGGATGGGTCCGATGGAGTTGAGAAGCATAATGGCGCAAGCGCACGGGTGGCGGCGAGGTGAGAGGCACTGACGCGCTTGTGTCAATTTGGGAATTCTTGAAGTGGGTCTGAAGCGGTCCAATGGAGTTGAGAAGTGTCATGGCGGAAGAGCATGGGTGGCGGCGAGGTAAGATGCACTGACGCGCTTGTATCAATTTGAGATCTCTCAACGTGGGTTCAAAGGGCTTCAATGGGGTCCAGTGTGGTCCGATGGAGCTGAGAAGTGTCATGGCGGAAGCGCATGGGTGGCGGCGAGGTAAGAGGCACTGACGCCTCCTCTTTCCCCGATCCCTTTCCGCTCCTTTTTTCTTCGCCAAATCGATCCGCCATGCTCGTAACTCCCGCCTCATGGCTAAGTCCCAGCTCTATCTCTCTCCCCCACATCTTCTCTCCCTTGCCCTCCTTCCCCTTCCTCCTTCCCCCTACCTCCCCGCATCCCTTCTTTCGCCCCTCTCCTCCCCTTGGTTCGGACCCCCCCCCCCCCCCAATACCAATGCGCCTGCTATATCGCCCCCGTCGCTCCGCGTTCCGCGCCAGACGAGCCGCGGTACTGGTACGCGGGGCGGTGGCAGACGAACCGGCAGCTCTACCTCGCCTTGGAGGTCGTGCGAAAACGGTTACCACGCGACGCCGTCGTGTGCGCGATGGCGGCGGTGCACGGCCAGGTGCCGTGCCTGCACGCGCCGTGCGTGCTGACGGTGCATCTGCGGCCGTACTACTCGGATTTCAGCGTGCTGAAGCAGCTTGTCGAGATGGACGAATTCGGGTTCATCAAGCACTTCCGGCCGCGAACTGTCCTGGATGCAGGTAAGCGCGTTTGGCGGGAATAGGGCGGGTGTTGGGAATTGGGCAAGTGGCGCTAATGGCGCTGGTGGCGAGGGTACCAATTTACCGTTTTGCGTGTTCAAGCTCATCCATGGCTTTTCCCCGCACATACTGTCCCGCCCGCCTAATGCTCCGGTGAAGCCACACGTGACGTTCGTCGACTGCTAATTGTTCTCCTTGCCTTTGAGAATAGCCTTTCGCTCAGAACCGTCACCCTCTTTTCCTGTTTATTGCTCTCCTCGTTCCCAGGAGCCAACGTGGGGTATGCGACGCTCATATTCTCCACTTTCTTCCCCAACGCTACTGTGGTCGCCATAGAGGCGAGTGACAAGAACTACGAGGTGTTACGGCGTAACACGTATCGCCTGCGCAACGTTTATGCGGTGCATGCGGGGCTGTTTAATCACTCTGGAATGGTGCTGCTAAGGAATGGGACACAAACGAAGACGAGGGAGGGGTGGCAGTATGTGGTTACGCCGGTGCCCTCTAATAGCAGCGGTGACACAAACGAAGGTGATACTAACGAGGATGTTCAGGAGGGGGTAGAGGGTGAAGCGAACAGCAGCAACAGCAGCAGAGTGGCAACCACAGGGGCAGCTGAGGGGGGCGTGACTATCCGTGGTGTGACTGTAGGCGATGTGCTAAAGCAGGTTGGGTTAGCGAGATTCGATTTTGTGAAGATGGATATTGAGGGGTCCGAGGCTGAAGTGCTGGCCGTGCCCCCATTGGCTGCAGGCGCCGATGTGACTAAATCGAATGCAGATTCCACTGCCTCTGGGGAATCCAGCAGCAGCAATGGCAGTGACAATAGCAGCAGCAGCAGCAGCAACGGTGGCGACGGCGGCGGCAGCGGAGGCAGTAGCAGCAGCAGCAGCAGGACCAGTAGCACAGCTGAAATCAGCAGGGAATATGATTGGTACGACCCTAGGCCGTGGTTGGATGAGGTGCGGGTGATGGCAGTGGAAGTGCACGACCGCATGAAGCCGAATTGCACCGTTACTGTAGAGGCTGCTACTGTAGCACGGCAGTGGCGGCTGCTGGCACCGTCAGGGGAGTATCTTGTGCTTGAGAATGAACGGTGGAGTGTGAGGAGGGGGAGGCGAGGAGGAGGGGGGGGGCAGAGGGCGGAAGACAGGGAGAAGTTGAGAGAGGTGCAGAGGAAGGAAGTGGAGAGGAGGAAGGAAGGGGCGAATGAGGAGGGGACGATGCAGCAACCAGAGCATGCAGCAGGAGCAGCAGGTTGGGGAGAGGGGCAACAGCGGCTGCAGCAAAGTGGGGAGGTGAAAGGACGGCATTAGGAGTAAGGTTGGTTCTGTGGACAATAGGTGCTAGAGAATTGGATTGGAATAGGTATGTTCATAAGAGAAGAATTCCATCTGGGATGCAGCTCAGCTCACCAACTCTTCAGCCTGCAAAAACAGGATTCAGTTTTTAGAATCTATCTTGCAAATGTGCACTCCTGATGAGGAGTAGCCGCATAGATTCAAATCACGGTAAAGTTATCATGGCATTACTAAAACAACAAACAACACATCAGTCTTTTCATGACAAACACCCTCTTTTCCCACAAAAACCCGTAATCTCCACTCCAAATTCCAACTCCAACCAAAAAAAGGTGGGTGCAAGGCACTTCTGGTTCTGACCCGTTCCAGATTCAGGTAGTATGTGCTCTCTTGGAGCAAACAACAAGCACTGCCCTTCTGCTCTCATCTCAGCCCAGAGGTGGCAGCTCAAAAGTGCCAAGATCTGATTGTTGAGGCGCCTAAAAAGAGTAATTGAGGCAGCTCAGAAGACCAGTGGAAAAGCGCCCTGTGAGAATCCCGATATCCGATACTCTCCGCAAGCGATCCGAACGCGCACTCCTGTGCCTCCATGCGGCAGGCAGGCTCCTACCGCTCAGACCGGTACCTGGCATGGGGACAAGCGGGGGAAGCGTGGATGTTTGAGCTCAACGCACGTGGGCCTGCCAACACATGCACGAGTGAGAGTCAACGTGCTTGTGTGCGTGAGTCGTGAGCAGCCAAAGCAAATGAATGAACAGGGAAATCATTGACAGGAATAACACAGCAAAGGAGGACGAGCAGAAGTGAGCGATGAGGTGGGGAGGGTAGGTAGGGCATGGAAGAGGGCATACCTGTAGGGAGGAGGATCGGAACCATAGAGAGAAGTGGGAGGGAGGGAGAGGGGAGGAAAACCCAGAGACCGGAGAGGCCACCAGAGGCCCGCGCATGGGGGTGTTGGTTGTTAGGCTGGAAGGCGCGAGAACAAGAGAGGCCTCAGCGCAAGGGCCGTGAGACACGGGTCTGCGTGACAGTGGTGGCAGTATGGGAAATACTGGTCCCCCGCAGGGGGCTGGGACAAGAGGGTGAGAGGAGGAGGGAGGGGCAGCAGCTGCACGCAAGGGCAGATGCATGCACACCAATGCGCCCACACATGCAGACACATGCACAGACTTGCGCACAGAAAGCAGGTGGGAGTTCCACAGGTGGATGGGATGGCTATGATAAATGCAGAGTGCCATGGTGTGTGCACTTGATTCTAACATCACGCAAGTCAATGGACGGACAAACTAACTGGGGAAGAAGGTTCATCACACCGTCTCTTGGGGGTTGGGCTGCGGCTGCTGCTGCTGCGACTGACACTACGACTCCTCCTCCTGCTCCTCCTCTGCTCCCCGTGCCCCTCTCCCTTGCCCCCCTCCTTCTCCTTCCTCTTCTCCTTGTCCCTCTTGCTTCCCTTCTCCCGCCTCTCCTCCTTCCCCTTCCTGCTCTCCTTCTCCTTCTCGCTGCTCTTCTCTGCTCTCTCTCGCTCCCTCCCCTTGTCCTTGCTCCCACGCTTCCCATGCCTGGGTTTCAAACGGAGAATAAGGAAGGCAGGTAGAAGGTTATGGAAGGGGTGGGTAAGGATGAAATCATCCCCACAAGGCACATATCGAGGCAATGGAACATCATTGAGGGAACATCATCGGGGGAACATATCACAGATTGCATGGCCGCTCACATGCCATCCATCCTTACATCTCCACCCCCAAAAGCCCACCCTCCCATGCCCATCCTCACATGCCCACCCTCACTCCCCACTCCCCCATGTCCACCGTCTCACCTGCCACGATCCTCCTCCTCCTCGTCTCCACCACTGCCTGACTGCTCGGGTTGAGGGGACGGGGAGCGAGACTTGCTGCGATGCCTGCCCTTCCTGCTTGCCTCCTTCCTTTTGTCTAATCGCCCGTGCCTGCCTCCCCTCCCCCGCTCTTCACTCCTGCCGCCGTCACTATCAGCATCAGCATCAGCTTTTCCTTTCTTCTCTTTGCTCTCCTCCTTACTCTTGCCCTCGGACTTGTCTTTCCTATCTCGCTTCTCCTTGCTCCCTCGCTCCTCCTTCTCCTCCTTCTCCTTCTTTTCTTTCTCAACTTGCGATCCCTTCCTCTCCTTGCCACCCTCCTCCCTGCTTTCATCCTTACTACCCTCCTCATCTCCATCCCTCTTCCTCTCCTTCCCCTTCCTGTCTCTCTCCTTCTCCCCCTCCCCAACCTTCTCACCACTCCTCTCCTTCTCCCTCTCCTTCCCCCTCTCCTTGCCCCTCCTCTCATCCCTCTCTTTGCTCCTCTCCTCGCCCCTAGCACTCCTCTTCTCCTTCTCTTTTCCATCATCCTTCTCTTTATCATTTTCTCTATCCTTCTCCTTATTTTGCGCCCTCTTCCTACCCTCACGCTCACTTGCATCCCGGCTCTTGTCCTTGCTCCCGGACTCTTCCCTATCTTCCTCATCCTCCCTCTTCGCTTTCCTATCTCTCTCTTCTTTATGCCTCTTCTCACTTCCCTCCTTCCTCTCATGCTCCCCTCTCCTCTTTTTCTTCCTCCCCTCGCTCTCCTCACTCTCCACATCTTTCTCCTTATCATCTTTCCCCTCACTCCTCCTGCTCGTCTTTCCCTTCATGCTTCCCTCCTCCCCTCCCTCCTCCTCTCCCCTCGCCCGTCCACGCCCTTCCTCCGCCTTCTTCCCCTTCCCTACCCCGTCATCCCCGCCCCCGCTCCTCTTCCTCCCCCTCTCCCCCTCATCAGCCCCCTCTCTGCGCACCTCTTCCCCTCCCTCCTGCTGCCCCATGCTCCTATCTCCCCTTATCTTCGCCCCTTCATCCCCCTCTTCCCCATCCTTCCCCTCCCCCCTCTCCTCCAACGCACCAACCGTCACTTGCTCCTCCCTCCCCGTTCCTTCCCTCTGCACCGCACTCCCACCCCCTTCACCACCATCAACCCCTCTGTCCTTTGCATCCCTTACCACTTCATTCTCCTCCTTCTTCTCCTTTTCCTCCTCCTCTTCCTCTTCCTTCTCCTCCTCCTCCTTCTCCTCATCCTCTTCGTCGTCCTCCTCCTCCCCCTCCCCCTCCTCATCCTCCTCATCATCATCCTCATCATCCTCATCACTACCATATGCAATCCCCAACAGCCCTCCACCCAACAACCCTCCTCCCCCTCCCGCCCGTTTCTTCTTCCTCTTACTCTTCCTCTTCCTCTCACCACTCGCTGCCTTACTCTTATCAACCACCCCCTTCCTCCCAAACTCACCTCCCCCTCCTTCCACAACCACCCTGTTTTCCTCAACCGCACCTGCCCCACCTGGTTTTTCACCTGATTCTTCACCTGCTTTCCCATCTTCCTTCCCCTCCACCTCCATACGCCTGTTTCCATCCTTCTCCCCCTCGGCCCCTTTCTCCTCCTCCTCCTCCTCCTCCTCATCCCCTTCACCCACTGTCACCCATTTCCCTCCACTGACATTCTTCCCCTTCTCCTCCTCCTCCGCCTCCTCCTCGTCGTCCTCCTCGCGGGGATCCCTAAGAGCATCCTTGGCAATCCGCCTCACCATGTCGTCAGTCACCTGTTGGCAGGGAGAGAGGGGTCGGGGCAGGGGGAGAGTGTGGGACAACGGGGAAAGGGTGGTGCGGAGGGGAAAGGGTGGTGCGGAGGGGAAAGCGCGGGACAAGGGGGAGGGTGGTGCGGGAGGGAAAGTTTGGGACAAGGGGGAGAGGATGGGGCAGGCCGGGGAGAGACGGTGTAGTGGCGAATTAAGCACACGGCTCACCACATTAATCACGAGATGACATTTCTGTTGACTCAGAAGTCAGTTCAGGCTCCTGACGTGATGGTGACCCCCTTGCATGCGACTCAAGCATGCAGCCCTCGCGTGCAACCCTCGCGTGCACCCCTCGCATGCAACCCTCGCATGAAACCCACACGTGCACTCCTCGCGTGCACTCCTCGCGTGCAACCCTCGCGTGCAACCCTCGCGTGCAACCCTCGCGTGCAATGCAACCCTCGCATGCAACCCTCGCATGCAGCCCTCGCGTGCACCCCTCGCGTGCAATGCAACCCTCGCATGCAATGCAACCCTCGCGTGCAACCCTCGCATGCAGCCCTCGCGTGCAACCCTCGTATGCAACCCTCGCGTGCAACCCTCGTATGCAACCCTCGCGTGCAACCCCTCGCGTGCAACCCTCGCGTGCGACTCCTTACATGCAATGCAACCCACCTCGCCTGACATCCGAACCACGTTAAGCAGCACTTCTGTCAGCACGCGTTTGATCTCGCCGCTCATCGCCTTCCTCCATAGGGCACGTTACAGCTTCTTCAGCATCCCTCAAAGCACCCACGCGACCCACCTCACCTCAACATCCAACCCACCTTAAGCAGCACTTCTGTGAGCACGCGCTTGATCTCATTATTCATCGCCATCCGCCGCTGCACCTGGCAGCAGTGCGTGCAATCCCCCTCACATGCGACTGCCCTCAACATCCAACCCACCTTAAGCAGCACTTCTGTGAGCACGCGCTTGATCTCATTGTTCATCGCCATCCGCCGCTGCACCTCCGTCTCCTCCTCCTCGTCCTCCTCCTCATCGTCACTCTCCACACCCCTTCTCCCCCCACCACCAGCACGAGAGGCGCCACCAGCGCCAGCACCAGTTCCAGCGAGAGGGCCTCTATCGTTGTACCATTTGTCCTTGGGGGGCGCTTTAGCGGGTGAGTCTGCCGCTCCTGCTGCTGCTAAGGCTGCCTTCTTCTTGATGACCTCATCCACAAGCCACGAGGGGAGGGACTGAAGCGGAGACAGAAGGTGGGAGTATGGAGTAAGAAAGGTTGGGTTAGAAGGGAGGACGGGGGGAAGAGGAGGCTGAGAGGAGAGACTGCGAGGGCTGCCTTCTTCTTGACGACCTCGTCCACAAGCCACAAGGGGAGGGACTGGAGGGGTGGAAAGAAAGATAACGAGTGAGTGAGAGAGTGTGTGGGGGGGACGCGGGAGAGGGTAGGGGACGAGGAAGAGAAAAGGGGCGAGAACAGAAAGAAGGACGGGGGGGTGGGGTGCAGGAGGGGTGGGGGTGGGGGGGGAAGGAGGGGAGGACAGAGAGATATCTGAATGGCATTCTTAAAGCGTCTTAATCGACGGCAGCAGCTCACCTTCTTTGGCTTAGCGCCAGGAGTGACAGAGCCACCCCCTCCCATGTCATAAACAGCCGGATCAAAATACATTCCTGCAGAGGCTGCTGCCGCCTGGGCCGCCGCCAGCACCGCTGGTGAGAGCACGGACATGTCTCCTGCCTGATTGGCTGGCGGCGCGTACGCTGCTGCCGCCCCTGCTGCTGGCGGCGGGGCGGGCGGAGGGGGGAGAGAGGAGGCGTGCGCGGGAGGCGGGGCGGAGAGGAGCGGCGGAGGGGGGGGTGGCGGGGGCAGGCGCTGGTAGTGCTGCTCGTGCGCGTGCTGCGGGGGAAAACCGGCTCCTGCTGATGCTGCCGCTGCTGCTGCGTCAGGCGCATTTGCGTCCCCATATCCCGAGTACACTCCGTTGTACGAACCAGCGGGGGCAGTAGGGGGGAATTGCGCGGGGGGAGGGGGGTACTGCATCGGGGAAGGGGGGTACTGCGGCGGGTAGAACGACGCGGGATCGGGGGGATGCGTGTGGGGGGGGAGAGGCGGGCCGTGGGAAGGAGGTGGAGGTGGGTACATGTACATTTGCTGCTGCTGCTGCTGCTGGTGCATTTCAGGCGGGTAGTAATACTGCTGGTAATGCTGCTGCTGATAGTACTGCTGCTGCTGCTGCTGCTCTTGCTGCTGTTGCTGCTGTTGCTGCTGCTGCTGCTGTTGCTGTTCTGCCCCGGAGCTCCCGCCATACCCACCACCCACATACGTCCCGTCAGCAGCGACATACCCCCCGTATCCGCCTCCTCCGCCTCCCCCGCCCCCCGCACCCACATCCTGCTGTTGCGTTCCCGGCGCCCCCCCCGCCGCATCCGCTGCTGCAGTATCCTGTTTCGGCGGTTCCTTGTCCCCGTTAGCTGCTGCTTCTTTATTTGTTGCCGCCGCAGCTACCGCCGCCGCTGCGTCCGCCGCTTCCTGCGCCGCCCGCTGCTCCGCCCAGAGCCGCGCCTTGGCCGCCCAGTCGAGCTCCGCCCCTGATACACGGGGTGGGGGAGTCATGAACGGTTCAAGGGAGCCGTGAACGGTTCAAGGGAGTCATGAGGAGTTTAAGAGTGTCATAAACGGGTTGATACACGGATTCAGGGAGCCATGAATAAGGCGATGCACGATTCACTGACACTTAAGCGACGCGGGTAATGACGCACGGAGATGGAAGCAAAACATATCAATATGACTCGACTTGACGGACATGGAAGATAACCAAGTCGTTATTGTAAAGCAATTCCGACGCATTACAGGGACTTGGCGAAAACGATTTACGAGGCGAATCAAGAATCAGGAAGACTAGCGGAAAGACAATACCGCCAAGCTGAGTCTCCTGCGTCTGTTGCTGCTGCTGCTGCTGCTGCTGCTGGTAACCCCACGCTCCGCTCGCGTCCCAACCCTGCTGACGCCATCATGCGTCAGATTGAAACAGAAGCAAACACGGCGACCACGCATGTCAGCCTGAGGGCTTCCGTAACGCGTTTTTTTTTCAGGGTTTCTTCTTTTGCGTTGTTGTAAGAACCGGAAATAGAGCAAGCGATCATGGTTGTTAAAAAAGAGGCTCAATCCCGAAACACAGAAGAGACCAAACAAGAGGGTTCACGCGCGACGCGACGAATGGAACCATCAAGTGAGGATCTAGAGGACAGCTAAATGCAACGCAACCACGTCTCGTGGAAGGTTCCGGCGGCAGCACCTGGTGTGACGGCGCATAGGCACCTGTGCTGCTGGCCGGCTGGCTCCCGGCGCTCATGGCTCCCGCCTGCGACGCGCCTGCTTGCGTGGCCTGCCATTGATCCGCCATACCTCCTTAGAACCGAGCAAGGTAAGGTAGCGTGCAGATTTCAGTCAATTCAAAGGCCGATCAAAACAAGCTGTAGACTGGTATGCGGAAACTAAGTACTTACGCCGAAGTCCTAATTTCTTTAGGTTTAGTCCAAAGCAATCAAAATGAGCAATGTGGGCAATTTTGGTTTGCTTTACAGTTGAATGATAGGTTTATTTCGGTGCGCAATGGTCTAACGCGGTGTTAACCGAAATCCGTTTCAAAGTGGTATGATCCGCAATCTTGGGAGGACCAGGAAAAGATGAGGGAGGAGGTTTTCTGGCGAGAGCAAAATCCCCGCAAAGGCGACGGTCTCGTTACGGCTGTACCGGGTGTGCTGCTGAGATGCATGATGCATCCAGAACACACAAGTATCAGGACCATGATAAATCCGCATGACAATAATACATCTATACATTGCATCATTTCTTGGTCCAACAAGCTACCATAACGATCAATACAGGCTTATAATACATTATGCACACAATGCACGTATTTTCTATGTACATTTCAATCTTTGACCATCATACCAAACCAACCAATAATAAACCTAACCTTATGCTTCCTTCGACTGGCTTTCTTGTCCTGAGTTCCATTGCATTCGCTATGCTTTCCAGCAACCCCCGTATCAACTCTTGAATTGTCATCTCCCAGCATCTTTTCCCCCCACCCGGGCCCCAGGCCCCTTAGCTTGGTCACTGAAGCTCCAGATTCCTCCTCTTCTTCCACCATCTTATCAAATACAGCTGTGCACTTCTCAGCATCCAAACTGTTGCGTACGTCCTCCTCACCCCTCCCTCTTGCCCCCCTCTGAACACCACTTCTGAGATTCGATCCCTGGCCCTCTCCCATGCAAAGCTTGCGGAGGTTAACAGGGGTTCCTATGCGCACGGGGAGTGTTGCGCCTGTGTCTACCCGCGCGCTCAGCTCTTCCGCTGCCTGTTGCGCCTCCACAACAGCCAATGCCGCCCCGCTGATTCTCGCACGTGCGCTGTCAATCCACGACGGATCGCATGCCAGCTCAGCGTCTAGTCTCGAGCATTCCACGCACATCAACGTCCGGTTCGCGTCGTCATGTGAGTAGACGGACGACGCAGGCGACATGACGCTGATGTCGCTGCACGACGACGTGCGACGAGAACACGACCGCCGTTGTCGCATGCTCAAGTCGTCGGAACGGCGGGAAAGCAGGCTTATGTCAGCATACGACATGTGCAACGGGAGGCTGGAGTGTCGCGGACCTGCGACGCCGTCGTCTCCCGTTGGAGTGTCGCATTCCAAGTTGCTACTACTTGATCGAGCTCCACAGTCGCAACGCAGCTCCCACGCACCGTCGTGCTCCCACGACCTCGCTGAATCGCGCGATGACGCCTCGAAGGCACCCGAACGGCCAATAGTCCAGGTGGAGTCACACAAGGATTCCGCCGCCATTGGTAATGAACGGAAACAACCACGGGTGGTGCCAGTAGCTACGAATCGAACTGAATGGACGAGAAACACACCGGACCACGACATTAATATCGTAGAACGAGCAGCTAAGGGTTGAAGAGCTGAGTCACTGTCGTTGACGTCTGAATCTGGGACAAGTACTCATGTCCCGCCCAGCAGCCTCATGGCCACTGCCGGGATGGCTTGGAGACAGCTGGAAAGACGATGAACCGGCGCGCATCGAAGGACTGGAGTGAAGGCACTGACCGCTGTTGCTCACGGAACGGCTAAGGAATAACACCCAGGTACTGTACGCCTTTTCACACCATACAGTGTTGTCTGTCTGTACACAATCCCCCGTCGTTCACGCGCCATTGCCTTTGCTGTGCCAAGAACGTGCCCAGAGCACCATTGGCAACGCGATATTTTTCTTGAGAGACCGACCCGATGAACCAATCGCGCTCGAAAGGACAGTTTCGAAGAGTCGCACCTGACCTCCCTGACCAGCCCCACGCGCGTATACAGTACAGGGAGTAGGCATTAGGCCCCCTTCCCCGGTTCCCGAACCACACGTCCCATACGTATTTTATTCTGGAATCCTATCATGATCCCCCCTCAGACACACCACACCCTCGTTCCCAAGAGAATAAATTCGAGAGCTTGGTGTGTGAAAAGCGAGTGCTGGGAGCTTGGGGGCGAGCAGGATTCACTTTGGACGGGCAATGAGTGCAGGATCAAAATCAGGTTGGTCAATGGTCATACGGATGCACGCAAGAGCGCTGTTATTGGCTCCTTCACCCTTGCGGGATATCTCTACAAGGGCTAATTGCGTGGTTGCAAAATGGCGGGAAAGCGGGAGGAGCCACAAAGCATGGATACGCCAGCCTGGAAATAAGGACTTTCTCGGTCAGGTGACTCAGGTCAACTTGTCGTATGACGTGTCATTTACGGCTGTGCTGGGCAATATTCGGCTGTGCTGCCATGTCACGATATTCTCACATTCGGTTCGGGTTTACCCTGCCAGCTGTGCGGGTGAGAGAGGGAGACTGGATGGCTAGTATGTGCACGCTCATTTTCTGCTCAGTATGTGCATCACGGTTGGACACGGTTCTTGTGGATATCATCATTGATACACAGCAAAGTTTTCAGAACCCTAGGTTGACGAATTGTTAGTCATAACCACATCTGTTGTAGTGGAAGAATATCAGAACAGCTCACTGAGAGAATAGCAACATATATTTGATTTTGATTTTATTTTCCAATATCTCATTTAAAACTGACCCTTTTTACTCTTACTTGATTGAGCTTTTGTCATGCTAAACAGCCTCGCTAGTTTTTGGCCAATGTACGACCCTTCACTTCTTGTTCTGTTGGCTGCAAGGAATGAGGCTTCTTTGGGTGAACTGGAACCTACTTCCACAGTCTGGTGCTGTATACTCGCCACACCATCAAAGCTCCTCCTGGTCACAGGAGAGGAGGACAATCCTGGTAGGCTCCTTGGTGCAAGCCCTATTGTCGCACGTCCCTCTGCCTTATCAATCCGTGCACTCAACTCCGCGGCTGCCTGCTGTGCTTCCACCACAGCCAGTGCAGCCTCCTGAATCCGTGACCTGGCGCTATCCACCCACATTGGACTGCACGCCAGCTCAGCAGAACGCCAAGAACACCCCCCACAGAGAGAATCGCCACGAATGTGACCCGGGTCAGAATGGCTCTCCTCCCTCAAGGTGTCCGTATGGAGGCTGTCTTGCTGTGAGAGACCCAGGGCCTCCTCAATCAGAGCAAGATCTGAGAGAGCCGCTCCCAAGGAGTGCCTGTGGCTGCTTTGCAAGCGAGTGCCGAGGCTCAAACCTGACGCGCAGCGGTGATTTGAATCACGCGTTTCCGAGAAACTGCCTGTGGCGCTCAAAGAACCCAAATTGGCAAAACTGGCCGACTGGCTGTAAGCAGTGTCCCGAGCAGAGCCCCAAGTCCTTCCCCGGGATCGATACCGATCAGATTCGCCACAAATGTGACCCGGGTCAGAATGACGCGAAGAGATCGGATCAAAGTCGCTCATGACCCGCGGAATGCTGCCTGATGGCTTCCTTTCCAGGGGCTTCTTGAGCGCAGAGTGGCGTGGAGAGGCGGCATCAGATCGTCGTGTGGGCTCTCCCGGAAACGCCTCCAAGCCTCGGAAGCACATGTTGTCGCAGCGGTAGGAGCGGCCGCAGCACGATTCCTCCAGGGAGACTCGGCCGCTGCCTCCGGGGCGTGGTGGCAAGCGGCTCATTCCCTGCTGCGCGTCCAGAGATGCTCGGCCTGCTTCCAGAGAAGCACGATCAGCCCACCCTGTAGCATTCCTCTCAGCAGCATTTTGCTCAGCAGCAGCAGCAGTCAGTAGATCACACGCGTCTCTTGATGATGAAAGCGTGTCTTTGAGCGGCGCTGCTGCCGCTAACCCAGGGAATTTGGCGCCTTGAGGACAAGAGAGATCGTCGTTCAAGGGAAGCGAGTGGGAGGGGTCAACGAAGCGCTCTGGGGAAGTGACTGGGACTGCCTGGTTCTCCAAATCGTGCTCGTCCGCGAGGCGCAGGAACGCGGAGGGGAGGCAGAGGCGCATCATCTTGAATGGCTGACGCAGTGGGTCACGCGGAGGGGAAGCAAAGGCCACTGTCACGGATCTTTACTAACGAGTTCCGAGTTAATGCAGTGGGTGATTTGAGTTCCGTGTTCGGCGCGAATGCCTGATTAGCTCAGTCTGTTGCTAGATCATGAGGAAATGAAGCGGAATCGAGATTGCCAACCCAAAGACCGACTGTTAGCATTTCTAGGAGCCACAAAATGGGGCATGAAACTATCTGAAACTGAACCTGTGGGTGGGGGTCTGAAGACCTGAGGTCCTGGATGGTGTTGCAGCATGCACAGTGGCTTCTCCGCCGGGGCGAATCATTGTGCTTGATGATATTCCCGCCATGATAAATGGCGAATTTAAAACCACAAATTGCGCAAACTGTACTAGCACCGACAGACGACGGTTCAGACTTGAAACCGGCTGGTTCGTGACCAGCAGCGCCCCGGAGCGCGTGCTTGACGTCATGAGCCTAGTCGCGTCACGTGATGCTTGACGTCATGGAAGTTTGGGTGATTAGATCGCTGATGCTTCTGGAAGAGACTGAAGAAGCAACTGAGGCCACTACTGGGACACACGTAACTAACACCGCCTGACGTGAGAGAGCGGACAAGCCGATACAGCTCAGTATCAAATGGCCCTTCCGCGGAAACATGACTCAAAAGCAGACTGGACAAATGCCCAGTATTGCCGAGTTTAGACCTGCTCGGCAGCTAATTAGGTATCCAACTACCACAGAATCTGTGGAGGAAATCGGTGGGTCGTCGTCTGAATCTACACAAGTCATCCACGCTGCTTCTTTCCTTATCCATTTTTCTGTGTGTTTCGCTTTTCACACCGCATAGAAGCTCGCTGAACCGTACTGTCTCCGGTTGTTTGGGTCCTATTCGTTTGTCGGGGAAGCGAATCAGATGCTGCTGTTCAGTTGGCTGTCGCGCCTGTGGTTTGGAAGGAAGAGATTCGACCAAACGGGAGCCAATCACGTGTTGGGAGGATCTGCCACCCTACAGTTTGCCCACTCTCACCTCAAGGGTGAAAAGTTTGCACGCATTGAGTTACTCTGTACAGCTTAAAACGCTATCGCCTTCCACATACATAAAAGCGGCCCCTATGCTGTGCTTATCCATACAGCATTGCCTTTAGGGTACAATGAAAATCATGACAGCAAAACGGGAACATGAATCACGCTTTTTATTAGCATTCGATACTCCTAGAGATTCAAGTTCATAACTTTGCACACTGGGCAATTTTGACATGAATGAAGCCAGCCAAGCAATAGCTATTGTAAGATTAGAGTTGATGTGAAGAAACATTCATGGTGCTGAGGAACAATAGTACAGTGTTGCGTAACTATTCATGCCCTCGATTGTGTCGAGCAATTTGGTTGGCCACTGACGGAGGTGGGACACAGACCATTGTCGTAGCACTCCCGAGATTCACGGTTGCTCGAGCTAGTTTATGACCATCATGGTTCGAACGCTATGACCGTGAAGCTTTCAGCTGTTTGTGCAGGGTCCATGGCGTGATGGTCTATCCTGCACCGTAGTTGTTCCAACGGAAGCTTAGCTGCTGTCTTGCGTGGTCTAGTAACTGAAGCTGCCATACGAGGCTGTTATCAATAGCCTGCCATGTCTCTAAGTCGTACGGCCTCGGCCGCACTGCCTTTCGTGATAGGGATTCTGGCAGGCGCTGCGCTGTTGACAATTCAGCAGATCATGACGGGAGGGAACATTTCGTTCCCCAACGTCTCTTCGTCTCTCTTTGCTTTTATGAATTCAGCCAACCAATCCGTCTCGCAACACGTGGGCAATCCTGATTGGCTGGCCTCTTCTGCTTCGATCGGCGCTGCTACTGACGAGATTCGTTACAACACGGACGCAGAACCTGTAGAAAGCAAGCTCAACGTGCATCTGGTAGCACATTCGCATGATGACTTGGGATGGACGAGCACCATTGACAAGTACTACGTGAGTTTATCTTCAAGAAGGCCCCAAAACTCCCCTGAACCTGCTCTTTTGACAACAATCTTCAGAATGGGTCACCATCTTTTACTTTCGGATTGGTATGCTAATGCATGATCATGTCTATTCTAAATTTCTGCTTGTGAAACGTGTCCAGGTTTCATCAGTACAGTACATTATCGAGACTGTCATCGACCAACTCGAGGCAAACCCTGACCGCAAATTCATCCAGGTGGAGCAGGTGAGAGCTGGCCAGCGTTGGAAACCAACCGTGTGTTTTTTGGTAATGCTAACCATGTCAGTTTCAACTCAGGTGTAACGTTTCATACTGTGTCAGACTAACCGCGTTCATTTATCTCAGGAGAAACACGTCGTTTGGATATTCAACTAACGCTGTCAGTGTGATTCAAGGCTAACCATCCATCTCAGGCTGAAAAAATTGTCGCAAATTCAAACTACCATGTCATCAACTCCAGACTAGCCATGTGATTTCAATCTGAGGTGAACCAGATCTCTTTTTCAACTCTCCCTCCCTGCGTTCCTTCCAGGCCTTCTTTTATCGATGGTGGCAGCAACAGAAAGAGGACATGCGCAAGAGAGTGCATGCTCTGGTTGCGTCAGGTCAACTCGAATTCGTGTACGCCATTGAGCCTCATCCATGTTGCTATCCTTATAAGACTTCTTTCCTGCCATTGCCATCAATAACTGGTTCAGCCTACCTATTATGCTCCTCAGGGATACACTAGCAATCATGATCAATGGACAAGAAAAGGATTTCACTCATTACCACTCACTTGACGCATGCTTCTTTTGTCCAAGTCGTCAGAAACGTGTCCACCGACCATCGTTTTTCTCCCACCTACGTGACAGCAATGGAGGGTGGGTGATGCATGACGAGGCCACTACACCGATATGGTCCACCAGATGTCTCTGGGGCTGCGCCTCATCCTCTCCTCTCCCCTCCCCCACTTCCCCCTCCCATGCCCTCACTTGCCTCGTGAGCGCAGCAACGGAGGGTGGGTGATGCACGACGAGGCCACCACACACTACACCGACATGGTCCACCAGATGTCGCTGGGGCTGCGCTTCCTCCGCTCCGAGTTCAACGTCACGCCGCGCGTTGCATGGCAAATTGACCCGTTCGGCCACTCGGCAACCCAAGCCAGTCTCATCACTGCACAGGTGAGAAGGGGAATGGGGTACATAGAATCACATGTGATCCACCAGATGTCTCTGGGGCTGCGCTTTTCCGCTCCGAGTTCAACGTCACGCCGCGCATCGCATGGCAGATTGACCCCTTCGGCCACTCGGCAACTCAAGCCAGTCTCATCACTGCGCAGGTAAGAAGGGGGATGGGGAAGAGGTTACATGGTCTACCCATATACATGATCGCTGTTCATGTGCTACCCCTTGATACCACCCTCCCCCTCTGCAAACGCCGTTTCCCCGTCAACCCAATTCCGCCCTCTCCCCACCCTTCCTTCCTTCAATTCACACCCTTCCCCCATGTTTTTATCCTGCTGTTTGTGCCCGTATACTGTTGATCCTCGCATTTGAGCAGGCTGGGTTTGATGGGATATTTTTCTCGCGGGCAGACTACCAAGACATGGCCAATCGGCAACAAGAAAAGAAGGAAGAGTTTGTGTGGCGTGCGTCTAAAACATTTGGGAAATCGGCCCAGGTTAGCACTCCCTTGTAAACTCGGGGTTTACGTCACATCCTTGCAGGGCCTGCTGTTGTCACACCATATTCCTCTTGAGCTTGCGATCTTCTCCTGAAATGTTTTACAACCCGTCTGTCTTGACCAGGTGTTTGGTGGGCACCTCTACTGGATGTATGATCCCCCCCCTGGCCTTGATTGTGAGGACATAAATTTCCCACCTTTTGTCCAGGTAAGACAGAGCACATGCCGGGCATGTGTGGGGCATGTGTGGGGAATGTATGGGGTATGTGTGGGGCACGTGTCAGGCAAAGGCACATGCTAACACGCCTTTCTTTCAGTTTCCCCAATTTCTCCTGCACTTCGGCAACAGCAAAATCCTCGTGTGATGATCCTGTCCGCCAGCTCTAAGCTTTGGTCCCTTCCTGGACCTCCTATATCCTCGTTACAGGATGATCCGCAATCAGGGGAGTCAAACGTCCGGAAGCTTGTCGACCTGTTCGTTCAGCGAGCTTGGGAGCAGGTATGACTGATGCTCGTGCATAAAGCGACTCCTGTCAGATGCTGCACTGCGCATGTGCATCCTTGATAGACTTGTCCATGCTTGTTCCAACCAACTATATCAATCCTCATAGCAGCAACAGGACAGCCCTTGTCAGAATGTGCTTCTTCCCGGTTCCTATCTGCACCCCTCCTGTGCAGGCAAACGTGATGCGGGCGAACCACGTGATGTTCACCATGGGGAAGGACTTTGCCTAATCCAACGCCATCCTGTGAAACCCTTGTCGAACTGCCCTCCTTCCTTGTGTCTCTGCCGCTCTTACCCCCTGTCTTGGCTGTAATAGGCGAAGGTGACACGGTCGAACCACGTGATGTTCACCATGGGGAAGGACTTTGCCTACTCCAACGCCATCATGTGGTTCAAGAACATGGACAAGCTCATTCACTACGTCAACCTGGTCAGTCGGCGTGGCACGGTGTGGCATGGTGTGGTGTGGTGCGACGTGGTATGGTATGTATGGTATCGCTCCATGTGGTCGACGCTTTTTGGGGGGGCTGTGAGGGGAGTCGACGCTTTTTGGAGGGGCTGTGAGGGGAGTCGACGCTTTTTGGGGGGGCTGTGAGGGTAGTCGACGCTTTTTGGGGGGGCTGTGAGGGGAGTCGACGCTTTTTGGGGGGGCTGTGAGGGTAGTCGACGCTTTTTGGGGGGGCTGTGAGGGGAGTCGACGCTTTTTGGGGGGGCTGTGAGGGGATTCGGCGCTTTTTGGGGGGGCTGTGAGGGGAGTCGACGCTTTTTGGGGGGGCTGTGAGGGGAGTCGACGCTTTTTGGGGGGGCTGTGAGGGGAGTCGACGCCTTTTGGGGGGGCTGTGAGGGGAGTCGACGCCTTTTGGGGGGGCTGTGAGGGGAGTCGACGCCTTTTGGGGGGGCTGTGAGGGGCTTGATTCAACTCAAAAAGGCCCATCCTCTCGTGCAACGTGTGCAACGTATGTTCATCCACCCCCTCACCCCTGCCAGGACGGTCGGGTCAACGCCCTCTACTCCACGCCTTCAATCTATCTGGACGCCAAGCAGCAAGCTGAGGAGACCTGGCCGGTCAAGACTGGCGACTTCTTCCCGTGAGTTGCACCGCAATGCTGATGCTATTGCAGCCTGCTCTTGACGCAACGCAGCATGCTGATGAGACTCGTCCGCCTCCTCCTTCGCATCCTTTTCTCCCCCACCTCCCGTTCTTTCCTCCACTCCCATGCAGCTACGCTGACGCACCGCACGCCTACTGGACCGGCTTCTACTCCTCCCGCCCAGCCTTCAAGCGCTACGTGCGCTCCTGCAGCACACTGCTGCTGGCAGCAAGCATTCTCGAAGCAGCAGTGGGGCGAGAGTCCCTGCAAGCATGGGGAGGCGACACTGACGGGATGAACCTTGTGGGCTCTGGCGCTGGCCGAATGATGGTCATGAGTTTCCATCCCTCGGAGGCGCCTAGTGTGGCAACTGGAGAGGGTGGGAGTGGCGGCGGTGACAGCAATGCTGGTGCAGGATACGGGTCTGCTGCTGCTACTGGTGCCGGTGGTGGTGGTGGTGGGGATAGTAATGGTGGTGTTACTGGTGCTGGGAGTCGGGAGGCTCAGGCCGCGTCGACAGCATTGCTGGGGGAGGCAGTGGCAGTGGTACAGCACCACGATGCCATCACAGGCACGGCCCAGCAGCACGTGAATGACGACTACACACTCCGCCTGCACCGAGCAGCACAGGAGGTGAGAAACTGGGAGGTTGGAGGTGTTGGAAGGAGTGGGAGAAGGGGGCTGAGATGACAGAGCAGCACAGGAGGTGAGGAACTGGGAGGTTGTTTGGTGGTAAGCGCACTCAGACCAAGGAATCGCACACTATGCATATCCCTGAACCCCTTTTCCACAGTTTTCCCTCACTTGTTCCCCCACCTTGTTTCTCCTGTTCCTCCTCTTTTCCCCAGCCTGAAGCTCTGACTCTGTTTTTCCCTCACCTGCCCTCCTCTCCCCACGCCAGGCCTCCACTGTTCTCACCAGCGCTCTGGCATACCTCATTCTGCACCCGCCGCCTCCTCTTCCTCCCTCGCCTCCCACCGGCACCAACTCCTCTGCACCAGGTCCCAACCGTGCGGCGCCTGCTGCCACTCCCGCCAATAGACCTGCTGCAGCTGGCACCGGTGCTGCTGCCACCGCCGCAGCCGCCGCCGCCGCTGCCACTGCTCCTAGTGTCACTCCCCAGGAACCTGCCACTGCTGGTGCGGATACTGCTGCTGGTGGTGACGAGCCTGCTGCCCCAGATGCGGCTGTGCCTGCAAACACCAGCGCAACACCACATCGAGCTCCTCTTGAAACACAGGGCTCATTGCAGGAGGAAGGTATCAACAGGGGGAGGCGGCTGCAGGAGAAGCCGAAGCTGCTGCTCGAGACGGTGAGTGGGGATTGAAGTGTGGTTGGTGGGAGGATTGGTGATAGAAGAGATTGGTGATGGAAGAGATTGGTGATGGAAGAGATTGGTGATGGCAGAGATTGGTGATGGAAGAGATTGGTGATGGAAGAGATTGGTGATAGAAGAGATTGGTGATAGAAGAGATTGGTATGGTGAAGAGCCTATTTCTTGATGAAGAGCTGCATGTTTTCAGCAGCTCTTACACCCTTGATGGGACTGTTTTCCTTGTCATCTCTCCCAGATGTCTGGAAACTTCCGCTTTAAACTTGTGTGTCTGGAAACTTCCGCTTTAAACTTGTGTGTCTGGAAACTTCCGCTTTAAACTTGTGTGTCTGGAAACTTCCGCTTTAAACTTGTGTGTCTGGAAACTTCCGCTTTAAACTTGTGTGTCTGGAAACTTCCGCTTTAAACTTGTGTGTCTGGAAACTTCCGCTTTAAACTTGTGTGTCTGGAAACTTCCGCTTTAAACTTGTGTGTCTGGAAACTTCCGCTTTAAACTTGTGCATGTTTCAACAGAGAATTCCCCTTCCTACTCCCTTCCTGCTCCCTGCAGTGCCCTCTGCTGAACATCTCCTTCTGCCCTCCATCGCATTCTGGCTTTGATAAAAAAGAGTCACTTTTGAGAATTCTCAGAAGCCCCTCGTCCTTCTCTCCCCCTCGCGTCCTCCCTGCAGTGCCCTCTGCTGAACATCTCCTTCGGCCCTCCATCGCATTCTGGCTTTGATCACGGAGAGTCACTTTTGAGAATTCTCAGAAGCCCCTCGTCCTTCTCTCCCCCTCGCGTCCTCCCTGCAGTGCCCTCTGCTGAACATCTCCTTCTGCCCTCCATCGCAGTCTGGTCTTGCACCCGGCAAGATGCTGGTGAGTCCTCAATCAGTCAATCTTCCTGGTAACTTGGACCCGTTGTAAGTTGACCCCCTAGCTAATTGACCCTCTGGTGAGTCCCACCACGTCTTCTGGTGCGTTGTGCATGTGGCGTGTTGTTCATTAGGAGGATTGTGACTGTTAACTCTGCTTCACCAGCAGATGCTCATTCAGCTGACAGCGCACTGCCATGCCATGCCATCCCATCACCGCTCGTCCCATCCCAAAACCACTCCCCTCCATCCCTCCCTTGGATCAGGTAGTTGTAGCCTTCAATTCTCTTGCCTGGGCCCGCACTGAAGTCATCCGCATTCCAGTAAGCTCCTCTCTCCAGCATCCTTTTGGGTTTCAGCAGGTGATATTCAAGCAATGAGCCCTTACCTGTTTTTGCTCTGATTTCCGCAAATCACCTGCTTTCGAATTTTAACTCACTATGTGCTCCACTGGTCCTCGCACCCTCCCACCCGTTCCCAGTATCATTCTCTTCCCCTCCCCCTCCCATCCCACATCCCCCCTGGTCTCCTTCTTTCAGCACCGCCTCCTTCCTCCCGCCCCTCCCGCCATCCGGTCTCTGCTCTCCACTCCACTCCCTCTATCATCCCCACCAACTGTACCCACCATTCTGTGCTATTACACCTCATCCCTCACTTTTCTTTCATGCAACCATCCGCTACTGCTGACCCAAGCATGCCCCCCTCCCCTCCATTCTTCCTTTCTTCCCCCTCCTTCCGCTCTCCCTTACTCCCCTCTCCTGCCGCTCTCCCTTTCTCCCCCCTCCTGCCGCTCTCCCCTTCTCCCCACCACTCTTCCCTCTCCCTCCTGTCGCCCTACCCACCACCCCCTGCCATCAGGTCTCCGCTCCCTCGGTCATTGTCACAGACTCAACACACCAGCCCATCCCATCACAGCTCATCCCAGAGCTCCTCCCTCGTCCAGTCATCCGCGCGTTCTACGCAGCAGCACATGCAGGCGCCAGTGTGCCTCCAGTGGAGCAGCAGCAGGGGGTGATGTCAGTGGTGTTCCGTGCTGAGGTGCCTCCTTTGGGCTACTCCACATTCTTCCTCACTGCAGCCCAGCCAGGTTTGACTTTTTTTTTTTTTTTTTTGTGAAGAGTGGGTCATCTGTGCGGTCTACGCAGAACCGCATGCAGGCGCCAGCGCACCTCCTCCCGAGAAGCAACAGGGGGTGATATCAGTGGTGTTCCGTGCTGTGGTATTCCACTTTGTTCCTCATTGCAGCCCAGCCAGGTATGCCATTCGCTGAGCTTTCTCAGAGGTGGGTATCTTTGATTTCTGAACCTCTCACCTCTTGTTACAATGCTTCTCTCAAATTCTCCCCTTTTCAGGAGCTGTGGGGGCAGCAGTGAGCAGCAGTGACTGGATCTTGGGACCAAAGAAGCAGAGGGGACGGAACACGAGGAGCAAGAAGGGGAAGAAGAAAAAGAAGAAGGCAAAGAAGGATGACTATGAGGAGGGAGCGGAAGGAGGGGAGGGAGGGGAGGAAGGGGAGGCAGAAGAGGAAGGGTATGAGGAGGGGCAGGAGGAAGGGGTTGAGGCAAAAGGGGAGGAGGGCTATGCTGGAGGGGAGGAAGGAGGGGAGGCGGGGGAGGGAGAGGAGGAGGAGGAGGAGGTGGGTGATGGTGTGGGTCAGGAGGATGAGATAGTTCTTGGGGGGGTGGTGGCTGGTCGGCCGGCAGCGCGTGTCTATTTCTCCAAGGCTGCTCGTGGAATGACACGTGCTGAGCTCATCAAGCCGAATGGCAAGGCCTTTGCCACGGTATGTGTGCCATGTCATTCCTTGTGCCATGTCATTCCTTGTGCCATGTCATTCCTTGTGCCATGTCATTCCTTGTGCCATGTCATTCCTTGTGCCATGTCATTCCTTGTGCCATGTCATTCCTTGTGCCATGTCATTCCTTGTGCCATGTCATTCCTTGTGCCATGTCATTCCTTGTGCCATGTCATTCTTTGTGCCATGTCATTCCTTGTGCCATGATATTCCTTGTGCCATGTCATTCCTTGTGCCATGTCATTCCTTGTGCCATGTCATTCCTTGTGCCATGTAATTCCTTGTGCCATGTCATTCCTTGTGCCATGTCATTCCTTGTGCCATGTCTTTCCTTGTGCCATGTCATTCCTTGTGCCATGTCTTTCCTTGTGCCATGCCCCTTACATGTGCCATGCCCCTTACATGTGCCATGCCCCTTATGCCCCTTACATGTGCCATGCCCCTTCCACCTGCGATGCCCCTTCCATGTGACATGCCATTGCAACTTTAGAATCCAATGTGTTGCAACTTTCACTCTTGCCGGCAATACATTGTTTTTCTTCTCCCTGTGCCCTCTCTCCTTTGCTTTCCTATGCCCCGGTTGATGCTGCGGTGCTATCAGCTAGCAGCAGCCAACATCAGCAGCGAAATGCTCTTTTACTCATCTGCAGAGGTCAGTTGTCCCCCTCCACTTGTCCGTTTTCAGTTGTCCGTTGTCAGTTGTCACTTGTCAGTTGCCCGCCCACCTCCTCCACCTCAGTTGCCCCCCACCTCCTATGCGCTCATGCCTCATTTTCCGTGTTAATTCCTGCTGTTGCATGCATGCCACTGTTCCCTCACTTTCCTGCTATCCGCCTTCTGTTTATCACATCACTTGCACCTCCTTACTTTCTCCTCACCTCTTATTTCCAGTCCCCATCACAATCCACTCTGCACATATTTCAACACCCCCCTGTTTTTGCATCCCCTACTCTCCCCCCCACCCCACCCCTCCAGTCAGGAGCATACATCTTCAAGCCCACAGCAGACGGTGCGCTGCCGTTCCGCAGGAAGCAGAGGGTGCCGATCCGCGTGCTGCGAGGGCCCATCGTGGAGGAGTTTCACCGCCAGGTGGCGCGTGACGTGTCCGAGGTGAGGCGATGCGGTGAATAGACGTGCTCTGCCTCTAAGGTGCTCTGCCTCTAAGGTGCTCTGCCTCTAAGGTGCTCTGCCTCTAAGGTGCTCTGCCTCTAAGGTTCTCTGCCTCTAAGGTTCTCTGCCTCTAAGGTGCTCTGGCTCCGAGGTTCTCTAGAGAGAACTGTGCACCGCTCGGCTCGGGTGCTCTGGGATTGTTTTCGTGTATTCTTCACCAGTCCAATGTCTTGCCGTTTCTGCAGATACACGGGGGGTGTCCGGGGAAGGATTGCGGAGGGCTTGAGTTCCTTGGATTGGGGGTGTGCGTCTCTGAGTGCCTCTTAACCAACTGATATGTCGTCTTCCTTGCGTATGCATCGTACATAGTCTAGAAAGAACTAAATGGAACTTGGGTGCTCGCGTCATACCTTTTTCACTTTGTGTCGTGTCTCCCCTGCAGGTGTATCGAGTTTACCCGGGGGAGAATTACGCCGAGCTTGGCTACTCCATAGGCCCCCTCGTTGAGGATGGGTCCCTGGGGAAAGAGGTCGTTGCCTCTTTCTCCTCTTCCATTCAGAGCGGCGATATCTTTCACACGGACTCCAACGGCCGTGACTACCTCAAACGAGTGAGCTTATATGGAGGATATATCATAGAGCGGATTGGTAGGATATGAACAGGTCAAATATATCAAAGTATGCCTTTCCTCTGTAGCTTGTACAGCCTCTGTTCACTTCTCTTCTAAAAGAGTATCATCCTCTTGGTTTTGGCTCTCCCCTGACCTGCTCTCTGCCGTTTGCCCATCACTCCCCCTCCCTACACCTCTCCCCCTCCCTACACCTCTCCCGCCCCCTACACCTCTTCTCACTTTCGCTCCCACCTACCGTGCTGTCCTGCAGGTTCGTGAACTCTCGCCCTGACTGGGACCCTCACAGTCAAGGAGCCCATAGCAGGGAACTTCTACCCCGTGAGTAACTCACTTACACAAATGCTCAGAAGTAAGGTCCTCTCTCAAACAACTCACGCCAGTATTGAGCTCCAAATTCTGCTCAGTCAAAGACCCCATAGCAGGGAACTTCTACCCAGTGAGTTCTTATTGCATCTTCTCCCCCCAAGGCACATCAGAAGTCCTTATTGCTTCCTCACTCTCCCCCCTCTCCCACCCCTCACTCCCACCCCTCACTCCCGCCCCTCTCTCACCTCATTCCCACCCCTCTCCCATCCATCACCCCCATCCCTCCCGCAGGTGACGGTGGGCGCGTTCATCGGGGATGGCGAGGCACAGCTGTCGCTGCTGGTGGACCGAGCAGCCGGTGCTGCCAGCCTGGCAGCCGGACAGCTCGAAGTCATGCTGCACCGGTGAGCCTACAACTCAACTCATGCTGCACCGGTGAGCCTACAACTCAACTCATGCTGCACCGGTGAGCCTACAACTCAACTCATGCTGCACCTGTGATCTTCACACCGCACTGATGAGCTTCACGCTGCAAACCGGTGAGCTTCACGCTGCACCGGTGAGCTTCACGCTGCACCGGTGAGCTTCACGCTGCACCGGTGAGCCCCTGAAGTATCGGCGTACTAGCGGCATTGTTTCAGCGTAGGTCCCCAACTCATGCTGCAAGGTTAAGCGCCTGTAGCAGAGGCCTGATTTTCAGCCTGGGTCAACTGTTTAAATTGCAGTCAAAATGGCCTCTGCTGTGATACGTGCAACTTTTGTAATGCTTGTCGTTTTTAAATATATATATTTTTATCCCGCTATCCAATTTCCAGCCGCTTGGATACGGTGGACAACAAGGGAGTTGGAGAGCCGTTAAACGAAGATGTCTGTGTGGAGGATAAATGCTTACCACCATTGTCGTAAGTTCTAATGCGCCTATATAACAAAAAATCAATTGGCATTTAAGCGCAAATTCTGAACATTGGACGCTGATCGACATCGTTCTCTCTTTTTGAGGTCACCTTTCGCGGTGATGGTCACCTTTTGAGTCGAGTCAAACATTGTTTCTTTGCCTGTAAACCGGAGCCCAAGTCACTTCCCTCCCTTGGGCGTCCAGGTGGTGGGATCACTCCGCTTCGCAGTGCTGCCAGACACACGGGCACGGCCAGGCACACCCCCACAGCAGGCATCAGGCGGGGCAGCAGCAGGGGCCTTCTGGCGGAGAGATCACTCCCAGAGGATGCTGTCCCCGCTGCAGCTCGCTTTTGCTGTCGAGGTGAGCAATGACTCCTGAGTTGGCTCAAAGGTCGCAGCAAGTATCAGGCGGGGCGGCAGCGGGGGCTTTCTGGTGGAGAGACCACAGCCAGCGGATGCTGTCCCCCTCTGCAGCTAGCTTTCGCTGTCGAGGTGAGAAATGGGCTGTTAGTCCACTCGAAAACAGGTGAGAGATCTCTTCTGAGTCGACTCAAAGGAGGTGAGGGATGGCTTCTGAGTTGACTCACATGTCACAGCAGGCATCAGGCGACCACACTCAGTGCCTGCTCTCTCCCCTGCAGCGTTTTCTCTGTCTAGGTGAGAGATTGAGGTTTGTGTGGTTGGGAAGGGGAGGGCAAGGGATAGGGGAGAAGGGGGGGATGTGTGTGTGTGTGTGTGTGGTGTGTGTGTGTGTGTGTGTGTGTGTGTGTGTGTGTGTGTGTGTGTGTGTGTGTGTGTGTGTGCAGGGCAGCGTATGCAGTGGGAGGGAGGTGAGGGCGGAGGGTTCACACTCACTTACTGCTGTGTCCACCTCCTCTGCCTGTTGCTCTCCTCCACACTCCCTCCTCATGCGCTTCTTCTCTCTTCTCAATTTCCTTCGTCTCTTCAGTCGACTGAGGATCTGGCAGCAGCAGAAACAGAAGCAGCGGACGCAGCAGAGGCAGCAGAAAGCAGCAGCTGCTGCTGCCATCTGCTGCAGCTGACACTCCAGACCCTGCTGCAACCGACGTTTCTGGCACATCTGCTGAACCTGCTGCTGACAGCACAGGAGCGACGGGGGTTCTTGTGGCGCCACTCCCTCTTCCAGAGCGCTCAGCAGGAGGTGGCAAGGGCAGGGACACGTGGCAGCACCAGAGGGATAGGCGGCAGCACCCTCAGCTAGCTACCAGCTGCCTCGAAATGTGGCTATAACGACATTGGAGGTACACTTGATGAGAATAATAGCTTAAGTTGCTAATAATATCCAGTAGACATCCTCTGCCAGAATTTATATCCTTCCGTCCATGCTGTTCCTAGCTCGCTCCCAATACACCGTGTATGTTACAGTTCTGTTTGTGTGTTGTGTGTGTTTTTGTCCTGCTCCCATCTTCGCCGCCCACCGTGTTCGTCCAACAGGAGGTATCACCAGGAGCAATTCTCCTGCGACTGGCTCACCTGTACGAGGTATGTGAAGGGTACTCTAGGAGCATACCATGTGGCACTTCAGTCAGCCCTCGCTGATACACATCCTGAATATTCGATTGTGTTATAATGTTAGTGCCTTTGCAAGGCGAGTCCATCCCCCCTCCAACCTCTCCTTGCTTCCTCACCCATCACATCCACACTCCCTCCCCCGCTCTCTCCCTCCTGGCGAACATACAACTTACTCCCACAGGCTCAAGAGCACCCAGTGTTTTCTCGGCTCGCAGCAGTGAAACTCCGGCAGCTCTTTGCCGGTCGAGAGGTGGGCTGCCTTGCTGTGGTAAAGGACTTGCCATTTTCCATTCGCGAGTGTAATGTCATTGTTGTACGATTTACACGTCACCCTCGTCTGTGTTCTTTATCTTCACAACATGCAACCATCGTACCATTGTGTTGTTTTTCTTGTTGTCTCTACCCCAGGTTCTGAAGGTGACTGAGCTAAGTCTCATGGCAAACCAAGAACGCTCAAGCATGCGACCCCCTTTAACGTGGCAGCTCGATGAAAGTGAAGGAGGTGTGGATGTGGGAGGCTATAACAGGGCCGTGACATTGATAATTCCACTTATATTGTGGAACTCGGCCTATGGAAATTAGGACTCTCTTTGTCCAACTCTCCACCTGAAGCTTTCTAAGTGAACTGCGCTGTACGTTATATATTTATTAATGCTGATACTAGTGGCTGTGCCACTTCCTCTACGAGGCAACTTTGGCGCCTTTAATGGCTGCAACTTGCAGACGTGGAGGACCAGAAACGCGGTTCGCGAGCTGAAGTGAAGCCTGCATGGCGAGGGAAATATCGTGAACGTCCATAAGTGCGAGGGTTTCAGAGTTCACTAACCCTAAACGCAGAAGGGAACTCAGAGTTGAATCGTGTCGCCGTTGAAGAAGGAAAAGAGGAGTGCTTGCGCCTTTTGTACACCAAACTGCTAAGCTTTTTCTAGCGATGTTAAACTCCTTGTGCTTTCTACCTTCACGAGTTAACCGGACAACTATCCTCCTGAACAGAACCAGTTTGACTTTGCCGAGTCACCGACAATTATTTCTGTGACCAGCCAAGTGCAGGAAGCACCCAATTCACAATTCACGAAACCGAAGCAGGAGCCATTACTCTGTGCGCCTAAGGAACTCCACCCATCTGATGAATTCCAGCCATTCGATCTGGTTCAAGGCAAGAGTCTCCATCTCGGGATCGTCGCCGCTGTGACCCGCCCTGTCCCACAATTGTGGAGCTCCCTGTGCACTTTTTGGGTGTGCGATCCCAAATGTTTCATTTGGTCCATCACAACCGCTTCAGACGTCCAGATAATAGTTTCAAATCGTCCAGCACCGTACTGAACCGAAGGCTTTTTTTTTTTGTAGCTCCCGCCTAGACTTGGTCTGTTATCGAGGCCCAGACTTCAGTCAGCTAACGGCATCGTAGTTGCAATACGAAGGTATCGACGTTCCGGAGCGGTTAGTCTGTCCTCTCCCAAGTATCACTTGATTCTGTTCCGACCGCTGCAAGCCCTAAATATATCCTCTCCATACGGGCTCTTAAAACCGGAGTCTCAAGTATCCCGAAGTTGCCTCATCCTTCCTACCTTTGGTTGGGTCACAAAGTCCAACCAAGCTTCCTACCTTTGGTTTTGTCACTAAGTCCAACCAACCTTCCTACCTTTGAAACCTGTGGACCCTGGGTTTTAAAATCATCTCTTCGCCTGTCGAAATCTGGTCCGCAGTGAGCCCAGACCAGGTTCCTGACGTCTCGTTGACATGATAGCTCCAATCAGAAAGATCGCGAGGCTTGTAATACGACCTCGGGTATAAAGGACTCATTACGGATTGTACAGGGGCGACGATGGCGAGCCTAGAATCGACACCGGGAAATGGGGAGGAGAGGGCGAGGAGCTCATCACTCCCTCGCGGCGAGTCAGAGCCGGGGTCCGACCGAAGGTGATAATTGAACAGACCCGAAGGGGGATTGGAGAAGCTTTTGCGAGTTAGGCATTTATGCGGAATCGAATTATCCATTCTGGTTTGCAATCCTCTGCAATTTCCCGGATCGCTAATCAGTAACTAGGGTTATCAGAGGGAACCATTAGACAAGCTTCTTATTCACCCACCTTTCTGTTTCCTCAGACGTTAACGGAGACCTAGCAGCGGCCTGTTCACGTCAGCGATCGAGCAGATATCATGGGAGATGAAGCTGGGGTGGATTATATCAGATATTGCATTTCAGCAACCTTCCATCTCCACACCATCTGTTTCCTCAGGAACCAATGGCGACCGAGCAGCGGGCTGTTCACATCAGTGATCGAGCAGATTTCACGGGAGATGAAGCGTTGAGAAAGTTTGACCAGGTCCCACACTCTAACAAGCCTCCCCTCCACCGTCGCACCTATCTGTTCCCGCAGGACCCGGCGGAGACCCAGCGACGGTTTGTCTACGTCAGCGATCGAGCAGATGCCGTGGAAAGGGAAGCTGATG